>BLSH010304298.1:78535-90885 GCA_018402905.1 Glandirana rugosa | reverse complement strand
CTCTAATTTCTGCTATCTGTCCTCAGAGCAACAGCACAGACAGCAGTAGTAAAGTAATCTATCTCAGGATGCAGGATCAGGTCTTAAAATGTCTCAAATCTGTCCCTCACGCAGTCAGCTACCTTTCCCTACACTAACCCAAGGAGCATGTGACTGCAGCACTGTGACTCCAGCTTATAAAGAGGCTGGGTCACATGATGCACTGGCCAATCACAGCCATGCCATTAGTAGGCATGGCTGTTATGGCTTCTAAGGGCAAACCAGTGAAACACTTGTTGATTGGCTGCCCTGCAGCTTCTCAACACGTGGAGTAAAATAGCAGAACCCCGGACCGAACCCGAACGATTTTTGAAATGTCCGGGTCCGGGTACGTGCCACGGACACCCGAAAGTTCGGTACGGACCCGAACGTTACAGTCCGGGTTCGCTCAACACTACTAACAAGCAGGGCCCTCTGATTCCTCCTGTATTGAATTGTATTGTAATTGTACTATCTGCCCTAATATTGTAAAGCGCTGCGCAAACTGTCGGCGATATGTAAATCCTGTATAATAATAATACAGGCCAATTCATACCTGAGCTTTTTCTAACTCAAAGCTACAAAACACACAAACCCCAAATCCCATGCATTTCAAAGTAGAGTGTTCAGATATGTGCACTTAGTCACCTGTATCTTGAGACCTGACACCCCAAAAGCAAGGTGAGTTACTTTAAGGCAGAAGTGGGTGGTTTGGGACCCATAGATTTGAATAGGAGTGTATTTTTGTTCATTTTTTTCACGTCTTTTTAGCCTATAAGAAATTACCTCCTTCCCCTAGTGAAAAAAAAATGCTTGAAGCTTAAAAACGTGTAAAATGTTTTAAATTTGCTTCAAAAAAGCACAAAAACATTAAAAAAAAGCCAAAAAATGTGTGAAAAGTACCCAGAGGCTGCATGCAGCCCACCAGCCACAGGTTGGGCACCAGGCATATAGTAGACTTGTTGGAAATACTGTATGTTTGGCTCTAAGCCCTCTTTTTTGTACTTTTTCTACACACTGAACTAGAAATATCTAATCTTTTTAGCTGCTCAGCAAAAAACATAGGTGTCATTCACTTTTGTTCTGGACCTACCCTCTCTCATTGCACCAGTCACTCCCACTGTAGGTTAAATTATTTTAGTTGGTATGCATGAGATCGTGGGAAGCTTAGAAAATGAGAATTAAAGGAAATATATAAAAATAACTAGTACATTTTGGTGATGTCTATAGACTATACAGCAGTTGTACATTTATATCCCACATTTTCTAAAAAAGCCATTAAGACCAATAAGTTAAATCTAGGCAAAAGGTTTGGAAATAGATATGCAACATTTTTTAGACTTCCTGGGTTCTAATGTCATGACATGCCTTCTAGCTTTGAGACGGGGGTTGATTTAGTAAAACTGGTGCACACAGGATCTGGTGCAGCTGTGCATTGTAACCAATCAGCTTCTAGGCTTAATTGGCAATGCTTAATCGAACAATCTGAAGTTAGAAGTTGATTGGTTACTATGCACAGCTGCACCAGATTCTATGTGCACCAGCTTTAGTAAATCTCCCCCAGTGTGTCAGGACCAGGATCTGAACCCTGGATAATCTTGTCTTGTGCCTTCTTTTTGGTGAACCTTGAACTCCTTGCTCCTCCCATGAACTTCCTATTTAAGCCATACATTTACACTTCCTGTTTGCCAGATTAATGTGCTCTCTCCAGCCGATATCTTGCTCCTGTGCATACCTGCAGCTGTTCTTATCTCCACTACCATTTGGTACTGACCTTTGGCTTGTTCCTCCACTATGCTTTCATTTGTTCCCAGCCTGCAACCACTTGTTACTGACCCTTGGCTTATTTACTGACTACGCTTCTGCTTGATCCCTGTTTGAATAAATAGGTCTAGTACCCATTTAGTGGCCCATGGGTAACTTGCATATTGACCGTGTCACATCCTATATTGGATACATTATTGAAAAGTGGAAAAATCATAGTCTTTAAAGGCACATTTGTATAAAAATAACACATTTTATTGATCTGCATTAAAAAAATGTTGTATACAATATATCGATTGAGTAAAAAACTTTTTCTATTTAAAATAATATTGGTTATGGACAAAGTGTAAACCCTCTCTAGAAAACAGTATAGCATATATGGAACCCTTGATCCTTACCTGCTATATCTGCTACTGCACCCCGGCTTGCTCACCTCCTGATGAGGCAATCCTGAGAACCGTGACCTGATACTAACATGCAGAAAAACCCATCCCCACCATCAGAAGTTTGGTGAATACTGGTTAGTGCTTAGACCCCGCACCTCAGGTTAGCCTGTGTCATCCACCAGGGTGACCTGCTTGTGGAGCTGGTCAGTGGGAGCCTCTCTATTGCTATTGCTACTGGTCTCCTAGCCTGACCCGTGACTGTGACACAGTGACTGCAGTACTGAAGCCAAAGAAGTCAGCAATGGCTGCTGTCATGAAGTGTTCCCTTTATGGACCATCCAGACAGTGTATAAAAATGAAGCCTTGAAATACACATAAGGAATACCACTTTCCTGCTCAGCACTGTTTCTTTCAGGCAATGCAAGTCACTTTTGTCAGCAGTGACATGGACACTGAAAGGACCTTCCTCCTTTAAAGGGGGGAAAAAAAACACAGAAACGTGGGACCCAGCACATCACATAACTAGTGTTGAGCGAACCCGGACTGTAACGTTCGGGTCCGTACCGAACTTTCGGGTGTCCGGGACCCGGACCCGAACACGAACATTTCAAAAAACGTTCGGGTTCGGGTTCTGGGTTCTGGTAGTTGATCCCGCCTGTTGAATAGCTGAAGGGCAGCCAATCAACAAGCGTTTCACTGGTTTGCCCTTAGAAGCCATCACAGCCATGCCTACTAATGGCATGGCTGTGATTGGCCAGTGCATCATGTGACCCAGCCTCTTTATAAGCTGGAGTCACAGTGCGGCATGTCACATGCTCTTGGGTTAGTGTAGGGGGAGGAAGCTGGCGGCGTTTTTGTCAGGGAGAGATTGCAGACATTTTAACATCTGATCTTGCATCCTGAGATTACTACTGCTGTTGCTCTGAGGGATAGATTGCAGAAATTTGAGATTTCACATACTGCTGCTTTGAGTTGCAGATCAAACTCTGCATAACACAACGATCGCTACGATCGTGCACAACAATCAGATTGTTGGAGTAATTTGAGATTTCACATACTGCTGCTTTGAGTGACACATTGCAGATCAAACCCTGCCTAACACAACGATCATTACGATCGTACACAACGATCAGATTGTACGTTCGTACACAACGATCAGATTGTGGGATCGTACACAACGATCAGATTGTGGGAGTAATTTGAGATTTCACATACTGCTGCTTTGAGCGATCTGACTGCACTAGGTAGAGGCTTCTGCTTAGAGGGACAGATTATTGCTCAAGATCAAGAATCATTGCCTACTCCTATAGGGCCAGCTGTTGCTGTAAGTGACACATTATTGTTCAAAAATCATCTCCTAGTTTATTTGATTTTAATTTATTTTCCCTATCCCCATTTTTTGTAGGGCACTTGCCCTACTCTTACCCCCATTTTACTTCCTTTTGCAGCCCTCTAGCACTTTCCAGGACTTTGTTACAGCCATTTTTGTGCCCAAAAGTTCGGGTCCCCATTGACTTCAATGGGGTCCGGGATAACGTTCGGGCAACGTTCGGTGCTGAACCCGGACTTTTTTCCAAAGTTTGTTCAGACTCTCCGAACCCGAACGTCCAGGTGTTCCCTCAACTCTACACATAACTACTGATTTTGGAGAATAAAAACAGGTTTTAGCATAGATTCGTTTTAGCTAACCCCACTAGTTGTGTGTGTGCACATGTGTGGGGCAAACGGTGGGAGGGGTGCATATGCCTGGGGTTCAGATTTAGGCTAAATTGAAGGGACCTGCAATTCACTGATTAGTTTGCACTTGGAATTGCTTTTAGCAGATATGGAAGGGCAGCACTTAAAGGTGTCTTACTCTACTCTTACACACCTTGCAGATGGCTTGGGATTCCAGGAGGCACCAAAATTCTCAACCAGGAAGTGTGGTTGGGAGCTTGTTCTCACTGTTGGTTAAAATGGGCCACATATTATAGTTAGAGGCCAACATAGGAGGGGCAGTTATGAGCTCTCCACCACAGAACCAAATGGAGAATTATATAACACACCACTCTTGTTCCTAGTTTATTTGGGGTGCTTTGCATGGTTTGTAAGTGTGCACAAAGCATCCCCTCCTTTTTTATCTGTTGATACTTTATAATTTCTAAACTGAACACAGGGTCACTTTAAAAGCCTGGTATCTGCATTTTGCGAGCTTATGCTTACATAAGCTTGAATGTAACTGCATGAAGTAAAAATCCATTTGTTAAATCAATTATAGAAATATATAGTATTAGGAACATTTGGTTTCAGAAGCCTCTTAATTATGTAAATAGGCTGAAGAAAATAAATACAGGTAGAAGATTTCCTCATAGAAGCCAATTATCCAGATTGTTGAGAAACAGAAATAATACAGCAACAACCAATGAAAAACTTCTGACAGGCACCAATCGTTTTCAAATCTTGCTGTAGAAGTTTGGATGTGATTGGTGGGACAAAAGACAGAACAAGTAGAAAGGAAGTCAATAGTAAGGCTTCATTTGTCACAGAATGAGGCAGATTGGAACTACAGATGAACTTTGGGTTTCAATCTGAAACCAGGCTGTTCGCATTTCATCAAATGGTTGAACTAAATGGCCAGTTCACTTGTCCACCTGAACCTTCAGTTTCTGAAGCAGGAAGTCAATCATTAAGTAGCAGTATCACTACTGCTACCAAATTCCGGATTCCTGCTACCTGCTTGTGTGCAGAGTTTACGCGGGGACCTGGAGAGACCTTGGCCTTGCCGGCTGCTGGAGGTATATGCCTAAACAAGGGGTATGGCATTAAGGCGGCATTCTCCGTTATAAGCTACACTTCCCCTGAGCAGAGATTTAATCAGCTTTTGAATCTGTAGTGTGGCTCACTCCTTTTCTCAACTGACCATCAAAGATAACAGTTTGTTTATACACTTCTCCTTCTGTGTAGCATTTCTGAGCCAGTGCCACGGAGAGTGCACTGGACCCCACCAGCTCAGCAACCTGTCACATCATCCCAGTGATACTTATACGCATGTTAAACTCTTCTTCTGCATTCCTTAATTTGTATCCCAGCAAGCTCTATACCATTACTGACTTGTGCATTAGTACCCTTAAGCCTCACTTCATCTTGTGTGAGACTAGGTTCGTAGGATGCACCAAACCACTAGTAGTAAGTATACTACTTTCCACATCAAACAGTACCAAGTTATGGTACTGATTGCTGGGGAAAGGCCAAGCACAAAGGCTCCTTCACTAACAGGGACCTCTGTCACCTGTGCCCAGTCACCTCAGCTTCTCTGTTGGCTTGGTGCTATAATACACATAGACGCTAGTACTGTAGTCAGTGCCTATTACAGCCAAACCCCTAAGGGATTCTCTTAACCGTGTGTTAGAACACTAGTACTGCATCTTTTCTTCACACTGTCTTGGCCTCAGATATGCCCATGTAATGTGATAGGCCATGCATGCACTCCTTTTTCTAAATGTTGAAAGGACTTCAGACCAGGCAGTTGTCAATGGCAACCAAACTTTTCTTTAATTTGTAGAAACTTCATCCATTACAGCTCACAAAATATTACTACACTTACAAGATGATTTACAGTCTCAACCAAACAATCTAATTCCTATCTAATTACTGGTGCCTCCTGGTAGCCCACAATTACTTGTACCGCAATAATGCAGAAAAGTCCATAATGTCTATGTCCTGGGAACCCTGACCCAGTTCCAGCCACGGGGAGAATACTTAGACAAAGTTATTCACATAGTGACATAATTTCCTTTCTGGTTCTCATACACAGAGCAACTCTCGTCCCTGGAAGATGTTCTTCCCTTGTGACATGTTATACTTACCTGTCCTATGCAGTGGTATTGCACAGGGCACCCCAATCCTCCTCTTCTGGGGTCCCCCGTCGGCACTCTAGGC
Source organism: Glandirana rugosa (assembly GCA_018402905.1). Lineage (NCBI taxonomy): Eukaryota > Metazoa > Chordata > Amphibia > Anura > Ranidae > Glandirana > Glandirana rugosa. Next base: position 84,799 of record BLSH010304298.1, on the reverse strand, counting down.
TCCTCCACCTCAGTTGTGAAGGTTCATAGAGACACATAGTTTGGTTCGGCCCTGCCCTCTGCTCCCGCCTCACAGGATTTGAGTGACAGCAGCAGGAGCCATTAGCTCCTGCTTCTGTTGCATGAAGTGGTTCTAAAGGCTAAAGGTTTTTTACCTTCATGCATTCTATGCATGACGATAAAAAAACTTCTGTGTTCAGCAGCCCCCCCCCTACGCTTACCTGAGTCCCATCCCAATTCAGTGATGTGCACAAGAGCCTTGGTCACCTGGGACTCTCCATCCTCATTGGCTAAAACAGCAGCAGGAGCCATTGGCTCACGTTTCTGTCATTCACAGCCAGTGAGCCAATGAGGAGAGGGGGGAGGGGCCAAGCCGTGGCTGTGTGTGTGAATGGTGCTCCGATAGCAAGCTGTTTGCTGGGGAGGCACTTGGCAGCATGGAGGGGCCAGGAGCACTGGCAGGGGGACCAGTGAAGAGGAGGATTGGGGCTGCTGTGTGAAAAAGCACTGCACAGAACAGTTAGGTATTTTTTTAAACTTGCCTTTACTATCATTCTAATTAGAGAAATTACAAAAACCTGGACCCTGAAGGGAAGGGTCAGGGTTCAGACTGACTGATCTTCCACTACAGAAGAAATTATGTGACCAAACACCCCAGGAATTCAGACATGTGAATATCTATCATGGGGTCCAGAGTAGTGGTTTGTCCAGCCAAAGTGAGTATTTTGGGGTTTTTTTTATCTACACCAAACCTGTTTTTGCTAAACTGTCACTATCATCATCTGCAAGAAATTGGTTGCTTTGGCTCTCCCTCCTTGGTCAAGTTCTGCACTGATGGGCCAATAAGAAGGGCAATAGCAGAACCCTCTTAGTACAGGGCTTATTGTGAAAAGTGGTGTTGGGCAGAGAATTTTATTTTATATTAGGCCTACTTCAATTAATCATGTAATCATGCCATTGCTAATTATGGGATCTTTCCTGAACTGCAACTTTCAAGTTAGTGAACTGCAGTTCAAAAGGGGCCATTGGCACTACTGCATGTAAGATACATTCAGCAAGCTGGCCTGGTACCACACTGACACATCATCTATGGAAGCTGTAGCCCCCTTCACGGTTATTTCTTTTTGCCCATGTTGCCCCTTTACAAGTGTTACCCCACCAATGGCCTTTTAACATAAGTGTTGCTGCATGAACTTTTACAGCCCAAGACTAATTAGTCATTGTCTTTTTTACAAAGCACTGTCCATATGGACAAGCCAAGGTTGCCAGACATTTAAATGAGAGACACACCAGTCACCGCTTAACTAGTTCTACATATTTTCTGTTAATCCTGCTAATCACTCGATGCCTGGAGCTGAGATAAACCTTTACTACCAACAGATAGATACAAGAGATCAAGCTGTTGTCACTGCAGCGCAAGGGTATTCCAAAAGCTGTTCCTGTCCATCTACAGCTCATTTATACTATAGTCCAGCTTTTAATTAGTCCTTCAGACTGCAGTCTAGTTTTAGGTTCTGTGTTTTTTTTTTTTTTTTACATTTGAAAAAATATTTAGGCCCTTTGCAAGGGATGCAACCTGTTTTTTTTTATATTCTGATGTTTCGTACAGCGCCAAAGCAAACAGCAAAATAGACATTGCACAAAATGTAGTTTTATCTGAGATCTTACCTATCCCTTACTTGGATTAGAAATGGATGACGAGACGCATGTCTGTCCTCTCTGTAGTCTTTGATGGTAAGGTTCTCTATGTCTCGACATCTTAGATCAGGGATATGCAATTAGCGGACCAGATGTTGCAGAACTACAAATCCCATGAGGCATAGCAAGACTCTGACAGCCACAAGCATGACACCCAGAGGCAGAGGCATGATGGGACTTGTAGTTTTGCAACAGCTGGAGGTCCGCTAATTGCATATCCCTGTCTTAGATGCATCACCTACACGGTGTAAGTTGTACATAGAAGGGAAACAATTGGCACCTGATTGAACAGAGATCTTTTCAATGTTTCTTCTGATGCTTTTGAAAGGTTCATCATTATTTGTTAGTAAACACACACCCATCCTAATAGTTATTTGATTGTCACAAGTAATGTTGGAATTAGTAGTTTAACTTCCACTGACTGGCCACCTTTAACCATGTCAATGCTGGGCACTTTCACCTCCTTCCTGTCCAGGCCAATTTTCAGCTTTCAGCAGTGTTGCACTTTAAATGACTATTGCGCGGTCATGCAACACTGTACCCATATGAAATTCTTATCATTTTTTTGAGACAGATAGATCTTTCTTTTAGTGGTATTTAATCACCACAAGGTATTTTATTTTTGCAAAACAAATGAAAAAAGAACAAAAATTGTAGAAAAAAACCCTTTTGCTTTGTTTCTGTTGTACAATTTTGCAAATAAGTAGAGTTGAGCGAACCCGAACTGTAAAGTTTGGGTTCATACCGAACTTTCGGGTGTCCGTGTCCCGAATCCGAACCCGAACGTTTGAGGAAAAAGGTTCGGGTTCAGGTTCTGGGTTCTGGTATTTTGTCACGCATGTTGAATAGCTGCAGGGCAGCCAATCAACAAGCGTTTCACTGGCTTTCCCTAGAAGCCATCACAGCCACGCCTACTAATGGCATGGCTGTGATTGGCCAGTGCATCATATGACCCAGCCTCTATATGAGGCTGGAGTCACAGTGCTGCATGTGACATGCTCTCAGGTTAGTGTAGGGAGAGGATGCTGCCGGCGCTGTGAGGGACAGATTGTGAGGGACAGATTGCAGTGATAATAACTAGGTAGAGATTACTACTACTGCTTTGAGGGACAGATTGTAGATCTATAACATCTCATCCTGCATCACAGAAAGATCTGATTACAGAACGATCTCTCATCCTGCATTACAGAACGATCTGATTACAGAACGATCTCTCATCCTGCATTACAGAACGGTCTGATTACAGAAAGATCTGATACTGGACTAGGTAGAGATTACTACTGCTTTGAGGGACAGATTGCAGATCTAATAACCTCTCCAATTTTTCTTCCTTTTGCAGCCCTCTAGCACTTTCCAGGACTTTTTTACAGTCATTTTTGTGCCGAAAAGTTCGGGTCCCCATTGACTTCAATGGGGTTCAGGGTAAAGTTCGGATAACGTTCGGTACCGAACCCGAACGTTTCCGGAAGGTTCGGCCGAACCCGCCGAACCTGAACGTCCAGGTGTTCGCTCAACTCTACAAATAAGTAATTTTCTTCTTTTGAACGGTACTGATAGGCACTGATAGACTGCACTGGTGGGCCCTGATAGGCTGCATTGATGGGCACTGATGAGGCTGCATTGATGGGCACTGATGAGGCTGCACAGATTGGCACTGATGATGCTGCACTGATGGGCACTGCTGCAGTGATGGGCACTGATAAGACTGCACTGATAAGGCAGCACTAATGGGCAGTGGCACTGATGGGGCTGCACTGATAATCAGGGCATCCAGTCAGGATGGTAAAGTCAACCTTCTATAGGTCGGGCAGGAAGGTGTTAAAGGATAACTAAAAAAATAATTATCCCACGTGAAATTCCTCAATAGAAGAAAAAATGTTCCCTGTATTTCTCCTCTGAAAGATTGCAATAGTGTATGTCAGGGCAAAAATAAAAATGTTTAAACCACTTAAACCACATATGTGGACAGTGACTGTACACAAATTGATCTATTAATCGACTTGTGCACATCCAGCCTGCTGGCAAATTTTCTCTGGATCAGCACCAGCGATATAGTCAGTGATGCTGATCAGTGCATTCTGACGGCACATGAGGATAGTCCCAGTCGAGCCTGCAGGCAGCAATAAGGCTACTATCTGGCTGTATGGTCAGTTCCTAAATGGGTGAGTTTCTCTAGCAGCAGATAGTGAATCCCCACAGCAGCAGCTCAGCAGTCCCAGTGATACTGCAGCTCATCATCCGGTCACACACAGCTATTAGTCCACTCTCTGCTTTGCACCCATGTGACTCTGGCTGTTGGCACACCTTGGCTCAGCACTCCTGGTCCTGCTCAATCCGCCATTATGCAGCAGCGGTGGTGCACAATGGACAGTGATGTGCATTCTCCGGGCTCCCTCATGGCAAGAGGAAGCTGTGTCCTCCACAGCCTGGCAAATGCAGCTCTATTACCCTCCTCCTGACAATCTCCCAGGAAATGTAGTTCAAAAAGCTCTTGATTACACAGTAGTTTCTGTCCTCTGGACTACAGTCCCCACAGTACAGTGCTGCCTGACTCAATCTATTGTACTCTTCCTGCTCAGCAGCTCCCTCCTCTTGCTGGTATAGCATTTAACCATTTCAGCACTGCAGGGTAGCAGATACAAAGAGCAGCTGCAGCCAGTGTCTCTCCCACTCCCCATTCTTAGTCAAGCACCTTGCTACACCAGTTAAAGAAAAGTAGATGGCTACAGCAGAAGCGCATGTACACTGTACAGTTTTAGGTAGTATTGTAGAGAATTCTGGATATCTGTGAGCTTACACAGGAGTTGGAAAATGTTTCATTAGCTTTAAGTATATTTTAAAATGGGATTTCCTCAAAACTAATAGCCTGCTGATTAGTAAAACCCACATCCCCTCATGTAGAAACCTCAGATTAAAACTTCCATTTTTACATTTTGTTTGCAAAATATTTTTTTGCAACCTAAACGTTGTAGATAGCACAGTCAGGTTGTAATGTGTGTGGCTATTTTTATTCTCAGCTGTGGGGATCAGATTTGTAACCTTTGGTGTAGGCCTCATTTTTTTACATGGCTGCTGGTAAACGGACGTTTAGAGGCAGTTGGTCGTTTTTTTCAGCTGCCCCTGAACTCTCCTCTATCTTATCTTATCAGTACATTTACACAGGGTCGTTTAAGGTCGTTTACAGCAGTTGAGTTTAGAGGCTTTTTTTTGGGAACAAATGGGTCCAGCCACCGGTTTAGAGGCATTTGAGACGCCAAACAGCTTGTAAACGCCGCTACACGCGGTAACTCGCGTCTAGGAGCATTTCGTTTACAGTCGTTTCTATTTAAAAAAAAAATATATTATTTTTTTCTCAAAACGCTTCTAGACGCGAACGCGGCTAAACGCGGCATGCAAAACGCGGCAAAACGGGCGTTATAGACGCCTGCTCTAGCTGTCAAGATTAAATGTTCAGGGGAGGTTGAAACAGTGTCCCATGTAAATGGAGCCTAAATCACAAAAAAAATTATTTGTTTCTTTTTTTAAATATCGTGAGCTTCCCAGCTGATATGTTTGCTCTCTGAGCATGAAAAAGATTGCTGTGTTTAAATCGAAGAGCTGTGACAAACCGTCTTATACAATGGACCACACACAGCACAAGGCCAAAGCACAATAGTTTAAGGTGACATCCAAAAACAACACATAGTTTGCAGCAGTCAGGCCTGTGACGGCTCAACTATCTCCTAATCTTAATGCACTACTGTTTATTGTTGTGTTCTTATTCCCATGAATTTAGGCCAAGGATTAGAAGAATTCTACATTTTTTAAGCAGAGGGGATTAGATGGCCAATTTGTTCTTGTTAATTTTATAGCTTTTATTTCTGAAGCTTGTCTCAGGCAGAAATGTGGAAATTGCTGGACAAAAGATTTCTACCAGATGTAAAACATGAGAGGTGATTATGTCTTTATTAGGGTTCTTTTAATGACATATAGGTACAGTGAGGGTAAAAAGTATTTGATCCCCTGTTTATTTTGTATGTTTGCTCACTGACAAAGAAATGATCAGTCTATAATTTTAATGGTTGGTTTATTTTAACAGTAAGAGACAGAATAACAGCAAAAATATCCAGAAAAATGCATTTCAAAAAGTTATAAATTGATTTGCATTTTAACCACTTGCCGACCGCCGATCGGCGATTGACGGCGACAAAGTGGCTCGTTCCCGCAAATCGCCGTCATACGACGGCGGCTGCGGGAACGTGTATAGTGAGCGCGCGCGCGCCGCCGGAGGCGCGCCCGCGCGCTCACTGTGTCCAGGGGGGGCCAGGGAGCGGGTGCGGCGGCTTCGATTGCCGCCGGCCACCCGCGATGCCCCCCCCGGAGCGAATGAGCGGAGGTCCGTGTATGTAAACACGGACCTCCGCTCTGTGTGAGGGGGAAGGGCTGTGATCACAGCCTTCCTTTACGTGAAGGCTGTGATAACTTCCCTTCCCCTGTTAGGGCATCCCCCATACAGTTAGAACACGCCCAGGGAACATAGTTAACCCTTAGCGCGCCCCCTGCAGGTTAACCCCTTCACTGCCAATGA
>BLSH010304298.1:67935-78525 GCA_018402905.1 Glandirana rugosa | reverse complement strand
TCCATGGCTCTTATATAGGATTTGAACGTTTTAAATCCTCTATAAGTGACATACGTGAACGCGGCTACATGTGACTTCTTTTCCCGGCTAACCACGCCAAAGATCTCCCGGCACGCGTCCTCGTAGTTCCGAGGCCGGTTAGTCTCGCGGTCTCGGCGCTTGGACCTTCATTGATACCCACCTTATCCAACCGACACATCAGACTCACGGCCCGAAGCAAGATTCCATTTGTAAAGTATTACTAGATCATACGTTACGTATGATCGAGTAATACGGAAAGAGAATGTCCCAAAAAAAAATAATTAATAAAAATCTTCCAAATGTTAGGCACGACCGCGCAATTGTCAGTTAAAGCGACGCAGCGCCGAATCGCAAAAAGGGCTCCGGTCCTAAAGCTGGAAATCCTTCCGGGGCTGAAGTGGTTAAAGAGATTGTAAACCTTCTAAAAATAATTAATAAAAAAAAACCCTGTAAGAGAAAGGCATAATGAGCTAGTATGCATTGCATACTAGATCATTATGAAATGTTTACCTTAGAACGAAGCCCGGCACTCAGACTACACAGCCAACCTATTCCACCCATAGTTACTTCCAGGTTCGCGGCTCTGGCGCTCTGATTGGCCGGAGCCTTGATGCTCCTGCGCACGGCCCTCTAGAAACCGCACCAATCGGCCCTTTTCTTCAGTGTACATCGGCGCAAGTGCATACAGTGAATATCTCCTAAATTTTGCAAGTTTAGGATATATTCTCGGTACCTACAGGTAAGCCTTATTATAGGCTTACCTGTAGGTAAAAGTGGTTGTAAAGGGTTAACAACCACTTTAATGAGTGAAATAAGTATTTGATCCCTACGCAAAACATGACTTAGTGCTTGGTGGAAAGACCCTTGTTGGCAATCACAGAGGTCAGACAATTCTTGTAATTGGCCACCAGGTTTGCAAACATCTCAGGAGGTATTTTGTCCCACTCCTCTTTGCAGATCCTCTCCAAGTCATTAAGGTTTCGAGGCTGACGTTTTGTAACTCGAACCTTCAGCTCCCTTCCTAGGGGATTAAGGTCTGGAGACTGGCTAGGCCACTCCAGGACCTTAATGTGCTTCATCTTGAGCCACTCCTTTGTTGACTTGACCTTTTTTGGGTCATTGTCATGCTGGAATACCCATCCATGACCCATTTTAAATTCCCTGGCTGAGGGAAGGAGGTTCTCACCCAAGATTTGATGGGAAGTGGCCTCGTCCATCGTCCCTTTGATGTGGTGAAGTTGTCCTGTCCCCTTAGCAGAAAAACTCCCCCAAAGCATAATGTTTCCACCTCCATGTTTGATGGTTTGGGTTGTGTTCTTGAGGTGATAGGCAGGATTCCTCCTCCTCCAAAGACAGTGAGTTGTGACATTGCCAAAGAGCTTGATTATGGTCTCATCTGACCACAACACTTTCACCCAGTTCTCCTCTGAATTATTCAAAAGTTTTTATAGCAAACTTCAGACGGGCCTGTACATGTGCTTTCTTGAGCAGGGGGACCTTGCGGGTGCTGCAGGATCTCATTCATTCACAGCGTAAGGCAGGGGTGTCAAACTGGCGGCCCTCCAGTTGTTGTGGAACTACAAGTCCCATCATGCCTCTGCTTGCAGGAGTCATGCCTGTAACTGTCAGCCTTGCAATGCTTCATGGGACTTCCTCATGGTAGTTCCGCAACACCTGGAGGGCTACCAGTTTTACACCTGCGGCGTAGTGTGTTAGCAATTGTTTTCTTGGTGACCATGATCCCAGCTGCCTTGAGATCATTGACAAGATTCTCCCCTGTAGTCCTGGGCTGATTCCTCACTGTTCTCATGATCATTGAAATTCCACAAGGTGAAATCTTGCATGGAGCCCCAGACAAAGGGAGATTGACAGTTATTTTGTGTTTCTTCCGTTTGCAAATAATCGCACCAACTGTTGTCACTCTCTCACCAAGCTTCTTGGCAATGGTCTTGTAGCCCATTCCAGTCTTGTGTAGGTCTACAATCTTGTCCCTGAAATCCTTGGACAGCTCTTTGGTCTTGGCCATGGTGTAGAGATTGGAATCTGATTGATTGATTGCTTCTGTGGACAGGTGTCTTTTATACAGGTAACACACTGAGATTAGGAGCACTCCCTTTAAGAGAGTGCTCCTAATCTCAGCTTGTTAGCTGTATAGAGGACACCTGATTGTTAGGGGATCAAATACTTATTTCACTCATTAAAATGCAAATCAATTTATAACTTTTTTGAAATGCGTTTTTCTGGATATTTTTGTTATTATTCTGTCTCTCACTGTTAAAATAAACTAACTATTAAAATTATAGACTGATCATTTCTTTGTCAGTGGGTAAAGGTACAAAATCATGAGGGGATCAAATACCTTTTCCCCTCACTGTAGATATGCTAGAGTAATACCCATCCCAATACTGATATTCATAATATTGTTCAATAGGTATCTATCTATCTATCTATCTATCTATCTATCTATCTATCTATCTATCTATCTATCTATCTGTCTACAGTGGGGAAAATAATTATTTGATCCCCTGCAGATTTTGTAAGCTTGCCAGCTTACAAAGAAATGAAGGGTCTATATTTTTTATCATATGTGCATTTTACATGATAGAGACAGAATATCAATCAAGAACAATTGCAGTTCAGTGAGTAAAATAAGTATTTGATCCCCTACCAACCAAAAATAATTCTGGCCCCCACAGACTGCCTACAGTATGCGCTCATGTGGTACACAGAATAGTCCTGTCAATTTAAAAAAGTGGTCCTAACGACAACTTGTTATGTGTAAAAAAGACACCTGTCCGCAGAATCTCTTTCTTCCATTCAAACCTCACCATCATGGGCAAGACCAAAGAGCTGTCAAAGGACACCAGGGACAAGATTGTAGACCTACACATGGCTGGAATCGGCTACAAGACGATCAGCAAGAAGCTTGGTGAGAAGAAGACAACTGTTGGAGCAATTGTTCGCAAATGGAAGAAATACAAAATAACCATCAATTGCCCTTGGTCTGCATCTCCATACAAGTTTTCGTCCCATGGGGTAAGGATAATTATGAGATAAGTGAGGGATCAGCCCAAAACTACACGGGAGGAATGTGAATGATCTCAAGGCAGTAGGAACCATAGTCACCAACAAACCATTAATAACACAATACGCCGCCATGGACTGAAATCCTACAGCACCTGAAAGGTCCCCCTCCTCAAGAAGGCACATGTATAGGCCCTTCTGAAGTTTGCCAATGAACATCTAAATGATTCAGAGAAGGATTGGGAGAAAGTGCTGTGGTCAGATGAGACCAAAATTGAGCTCTTTGGCATTAAATCGACTCGCCGTGTTTGGAGGAAGAAAAATGCTGACTATGATCCTAAGAACACCATCCCTACAGTCAAGCAGGGAGGTGGAAACATTATGCTTTGGGTCTGTTTCTCTGCTAAAGGTACAGACCGACTTTGCTGCATTGAGGGGCCAAAGGATGGGGCCATGTATTGTAAAATCTTGGATGAGAACCTTCTTCCCTTCTTCAGAACACTGAAGATGGGTTGTGAATATAGTTGATCGAACCTCTGGAAGTCCGGGTTCGGCAGGTTTGGCCGAACTTATGGACAAAGTCCGGTTTCGGGTCCGGACTTGACCCGAACTTTGACCCGGACCCCGAACCCCATTGAAATCAATGGGGACCCAAACTTTTAGGCACAAAAATGGCTGTAACAAAGTCCTGGAAAGTCCTAGAGTTCTGCAAAAGGAAGGAAAATAGGGGTAAAGGTTGGACAAGTGTCCTACAAAGAAATGGGGATAGGGAAATAACTTAAAATAATTTTTAAGCTAAAATCACATAAAAAAATCAAAAATGGAGGTGGATGTGGAGTTGAAGGTTGAGGATCCGGCGAAAGTGGCAGTGGAGGAGGTAGCCAACACTGGTTTTTTTATTTTTGGAATTTTTTTTTTTTTTTTTTAAACCAGCAATGTAGATACACTTTTTAATTTTGTGCAAGAAACAATAACCTGTCCCTTTAAGTAACAGTAGGAACCTCTCCCTATAGAACTAGTAGATGATTTTAGATTCTAAAATCATCTCCAAGTTGTACAGGTAAATCCTCCAGCTGTTGCTTTAAGGGAGAGATTATTGTTCTAAAATCATCTCCAAATTGTGTGGGGAAAAGTCTATTGCAGGCGCATAGAGCCATATTACTGTTCTAAAATAATCTTCACAGTGTGTGGGAAAAGCCTATTGCAGCCACATAGAGCCATTTTACTGTTCTAAAATCATCTCCACAGTGTGTGTCTATTGCAGCCGCATAGAGCCATATTACTGTTGGCTTTTCCCACACACTTTGAAGATGATTTTAGAACAGTAATCTTTCCCTTAAAGCAACAGCTGGAACCTTTCCCTGTACAACTTGATGATGGTTTTTAGAACACTAATCTTTCCCTTAAAGCAACAGCTGGAACCTTTCCCTGTACAACTTGATGATGATTTTAGAAGAATAATCTTTCCCTTAAAGCAACAGACTCTACCTAGTCCAGTCAGATCGTTCTGTACAGCAGGATGAGGTCTGCAATCTGTCCCTCAAAGCACCAGTACTAGTATCTCTCCCTATTCCACAATCAGATCGTTCAGTAATGCAGGATGAGATGTTCTGCAATCTGTCCCTGACAGAGCCAGCAGCATCCTCTCCCTAAACTATCCTGAGAGCATATGACATGCAGCACGGTGACTCCAGCCCCATATAGAGGCTGGGTCACATGGTGCACTGGCCAATCACAGCCATGCCATTAGTAGGCATGGCTGTGATGGCTTCTTGGGAAAAAACAGTGAAACACTTGTTGATTGGCTGCCCTTGGCAGCTTTTCAACACGTGGAATAAAATACCAGAACCCCGGACCCGAACCCGGACTTTTTTGAAAAGTCCGGGTTCAGGTCCGGGTCCCGGACACCCAAAAGTTCGGTACGGACCCGAACTTTACAGTCCGGGTTCGCTCAACTCTAGCTGTGAATGGGTCTTCCAGCCTGAAAATGACCCAAAGCATACCGCCAAGGCAACAAAACAGTGGCTCAAGAAAAAGCACATTAAGGTCTTGGATTGGCCTAGTCAGTCTCCAAACTTTAATCCTACAGAAAATTTATGCAGGGAGCTGAAACTTCGAGTTGCCAAGCGACAGCCAAGAAACCTTAAAGATTTAGAGAAGATCTGTAACGAAGAGTGGACTAAAATCCCTCCTAGAATGTGTGCAAACTTGGTAACCAAATACAAGAAACGTCTTACCTCTGTGCTTGCCAACAACGGTTTCTCCACCAATTACTAAGTCATGTTTTGCTTGGGGATCAAATACTTATTTTACTCACTGGACTGCAACTCAGTTTATAACATTTGTATCGTGTTTATTCTGGATTTTTGGTTGATATTCTGTCTGTATCACTTAAAATACACCTATGATAAAATTATAGACCCTTTATTTTTTTGTAAGCGGGCAAACTTTGTGTCTATTGAAATACCTACTTTTGTTAACACCACAGCTCCATCTGGAGTACTGGCCCACTGCAGCTATAAGAACTGCGGCTCATACTAGTGTCATTTATCTGCTCCCTCTCTCTCCTTGTCCATTCACAGATGATTTGTATTTTGTGAATGGTACATAGAATAGAAGGTGCTCTGTGAATGGACAAGGGGAGAGGAGGGGCAGATAAATTACATTAGTGTAAGTGGCAGCTCATCTAGTCACTGTGGGCCAGAACTACAGCTGGAGCTTTAGTAAACAATAAAGTGTATCTTAAAGTGATTTAAAAAAAAAAAAAATAACAAACATGTTATACTTATCTCCTCTGTGCAGTGGTTTTGCACAGAGCAACCTGGATCCTCCTCTTCTCGGGTCCCTCTTTGTTGCTCCTGGCCCCTCCCTTCTATTGAGTGCCCCCACAGCCAGCAGCTTCCTATGGGGCACCGAGCTGATTCAGAGCTTTGTGTATCCATTCAGACATGGAGTCCCACCCCAGCCCCTCCCCCTCTCTCCCCCGATTGGCTGACTGACTTTGATTGACAGCTGCGGGAGCCAATGACGCCGCTGCTGTCTCTCAGCCAATCAGGAGGAGTGTCCTGGACTCTTAGACATTTCTGGACATTGCTGGAAAGAGATGGGGCTCAGGTGAGTAATTAGGGGGGTGCTGGGGCGGCTGCTACACACAGAAGGTTTTTTATCTTAATGCATAGAATGCATTAAGATAAAAAAACTTCTGCCTTTACAACTCCTTTAAGGGGCGCTGCAGCAATCTAGCAATGGAATATAATGGAAGCTATTCATGGACATCTGCTTTGAAAATAACTTCTTACTTTGAATTGCAAAACTATAGACAACTAATGGAATTGATTTACTAAAGGCAAATAGGCTATTCACTCTGCAAGGAAAGTTGCACTTTGCAAGGGAAATTTCCCCAGAGGTTAGTTAATGAGGTGAAGCTCTGCTGACTTCCAGTAACCAATCATGTGCAAATCAAAATGCATTTTTTTTTCATTTTTCTTGTATGTGTTATTTTTGCTAAGTAAAATGTCACCACATTCAGTAAGCTCTGGGGAAAATTCCCTTGCAAAGTACAACTTTGCTTGCAAAGTGAACAGTATATTCGCCTTTAGTAAAGCAGCCTTAGTGTGTTAATAAATAAACTGTTTTTTTTTTTTTTAAAGAATTTTAAATTAAAGACTTAAAAGTGTAACTAAATCCACAACAGTAAAATTACTGTATATGCATTAAAGCATGCTTCTTATACTGACTGTTGATCTTAAGGGGTTAATCCTCTGCATTGTGTAAAAAGGCTGTTTAATCCTGTCTTCCCTGATTGTCCTCGCCTTTTTTGTCCCCAATCCATCTGCTGATAGAACAGAGCCTTGGAGGCCCTCTGCACATGCTCAGTTTGGTGTGTATTGCTAGAGAGTTTTTTTTCTTGGGAGAGTGCATGTGATCAGAATAGGACTGTCCAGACAGAGGATCAGGGGTCTTGCAGCCTCATAGTACAATCAGAGTAGAATGAAACCTCCTCCTACAAGCTTTAACCACTTGACCACTGGGCACTTAAACCCCCTTCCAAACCAGACCAATTTTCAGCTTTCAGCGCTCTCACATTTTGAATGACAATTACTCAGTCATGCAACACTGAATCCATATAAAATTTTCCTCCTTTTTTCCACACAAATAGAGCTTTCTTTTGGTGGTATTTAATCACCATTGGGGTGTTTATTTTTTGAGTAATAAATGGAAAAATACTGAAAATTTTGTAAAAAAATGCATTTTTCTTTATTTCTGTTATAACATTTTGCAAATTAGTAATTTTTCTTCCAAAATTTTGACCAAAATTTATACTGCTATATATCTTTGGTAAAAATAACCCAAATTAGTGGATATTATTTGGTCTTTGTGAAAATTATAGAGTTTACAATCTATGGTGCCAATCACTGAAAATTGATCACACCTGATGCACTGACGGCCTATCTCATTTCTTGAGGCCCTAACAAGTCAGAAAAGTACAAATACCCCCAAATGACCCCTTTTTGGAAAGTACACAGTCCAACGTATTTAGTAAGAGGCATGGCAAGTTTTTTGAAGTTGTCATTTTTTTCCCCACAATTCTTTGCAAAATGAAGATTTTTTTTTTCAGTTTTTTTTTCCCACAAAATTGTCATATTAACAGGTTATTTCTCACACCCAGCATATGCATACCACCAATTACACCCCAAAACACATTCTGCTACTCCTCCTGAGTATGGTGATACCACATGTGTGAGACTTTTACACAGCCTGGCCACATACAGAAGCCTAACATGCAGGGAGCGCCACCAAGCGTTCTAAGGACATAAATTACACATATAATTTCCTGACTACCTCTTGCACTTTTGAAGGTCCTGGAGCACCAGGGCAATGGAAATGCCCCAAAAATGACCCCATTTTGGAAAGTAAAAACCCCAACGTATATTCTATGAGGCATAATGAGTCTTTTGAAAGGTTCATTTTTTCCACAAGTTTTTGGAAATTGTGGAAAGAAAATGAAAACGCATTTTTTTTACACAAGGTTGTCCATTTATACAATATTTTTAACACACAGCATGTACATAGCAAAAATGACAGACTAAAATATATTCTGCTACTCGTCCCGAGTATGGTGATACCACATGTGTGACACTTTTACACAGCCTGGCCACATACAGAGGCCCAATATGCAGAGAGCACCATCAGGCGTTCTAAGGACATAAATTACAGATATAATTTCCTGACCACCTCTTGCACTTTTGAAGGTCCTGGAGCACCAGGGCAATAGAAACGCCCAAAAATAGACCCCATTTTGGAAAGTATACACCCCAACATATATTCTATGAGGCATAATGAGTCTTTTGAATGGTTCATTTTTTCCACAAGTTTATGGAAAATGTAGAAAGAAAATTAAAATGCATTTTTTTTTTAAACAAGGTTGTCCATTTATACAATATTTCTAACACACAACATGTACCTAGCAAAAATTTCACCCTAAAATATATTCTACTACTTGTCCCGAGTATGGCAATACCACATATGTGACACTTTTACACAGCCTGGCCACATACAGAGGCTCAACATGCAGGGTGCACCATCAGGCGTTCTTTGAAGTTGTCATTTTTTTCCCCACAATTCTTTGCAAAATGAAGATTTTTTTTTTCAGTTTTTTTTTCCCACAAAATTGTCATATTAACAGGTTATTTCTCACACCCAGCATATGCATACCACCAATTACACCCCAAAACACATTCTGCTACTCCTCCTGAGTATGGTGATACCACATGTGTGAGACTTTTACACAGCCTGGCCACATACAGAAGCCTAACATGCAGGGAGCGCCACCAAGCGTTCTAAGGACATAAATTACACATATAATTTCCTGACTACCTCTTGCACTTTTGAAGGTCCTGGAGCACCAGGGCAATGGAAATGCCCCAAAAATGACCCCATTTTGGAAAGTAAAAACCCCAACGTATATTCTATGAGGCATAATGAGTCTTTTGAAAGGTTCATTTTTTCCACAAGTTTTTGGAAATTGTGGAAAGAAAATGAAAACGCATTTTTTTTACACAAGGTTGTCCATTTATACAATATTTTTAACACACAGCATGTACATAGCAAAAATGACAGACTAAAATATATTCTGCTACTCGTCCCGAGTATGGTGATACCACATGTGTGACACTTTTACACAGCCTGGCCACATACAGAGGCCCAATATGCAGAGAGCACCATCAGGCGTTCTAAGGACATAAATTACAGATATAATTTCCTGACCACCTCTTGCACTTTTGAAGGTCCTGGAGCACCAGGGCAATAGAAACGCCCAAAAAATGACCCCATTTTGGAAAGTATACACCCCAACATATATTCTATGAGGCATAATGAGTCTTTTGAATGGTTCATTTTTTCCACAAGTTTATGGAAAATGTAGAAATAAAATTAAAATGCATTTTTTTTAAACAAGGTTGTCCATTTATACAATATTTCTAACACACAACATGTACCTAGCAAAAATTTCACCCTAAAATATATTCTACTACTTGTCCCGAGTATGGCAATACCACATATGTGACACTTTTACACAGCCTGGCCACATACAGAGGCTCAACTTGCAGGGTGCACCATCAGGCGTTCTAGGGGCATACATTTCAAATCTAATTTGACTACCTATTACATTATTGTGAGGCACTGTGGTGACACTGATGGGCACTGTAGTGGCACTGATGGGTGCTGTAGTGGCATGGATGAGAACTGATGTGGTATGGATGAGCATGAATGAGGCATAAATGAGCACAAATGGGGGGGAATAAGCCATAGATGGGGATGACTGAGCACGGATGGATGGGTGAGCACGGATGCATTGGTGAGCACGCATGCATGGGTTAGTACAGATGGATGGCTGAGCACGGATGGATGGGTGGGCACAGATGGATGGGTGAGCATGGATGGATGGATGGCGGAGCATAGATGCATGGGTGAACACGGATGAGGCTGGATGGGTGAGCACGGCTGGATTGATGAGCATGGATGAGGCTGCATGGGTGAGCATGACTGGATTGGTGACCACGGATGGATGGGTGAGCATAGATGGATGGCGGAGCACGGATGCATGGGTGAGCATGCATGCATGGGTGAGCACAGATGGATGGCTGAGCATGGATGCATGGGTGAGCACAAATGCATGGGTGAGCACGAATGGATGGGTGAGCACGGATGAATGGGTGAGCATGGATGCAAGGATGAGCACGGATGGATAGCGGAGCACGGATGCATGGGTGAACACGGATGAACCTGGATGGGTGAGCACGGATGAGGCTGCATGGGTGAGCACGGATGAGGCTGCATGGGTGAGCACGATTGGATTGGTGAGCACGGATGCATGGGTGAGCATGGCTGGATGTGTGAGCACGGATGCATGGGTGATGGATGAGTGAGCACGGATGGGTGAGCACGATGCAGGTACGAGTGGGTAGGCACGAGTGAGTAGGCAGTGGGTACGTAGCACGAGTGGGTAGGCACGAGTGAGTAGGTAGTGGGTACGTAGGCACGAGT
>BLSH010304298.1:25968-47368 GCA_018402905.1 Glandirana rugosa | reverse complement strand
ATTACACAATCGACCTCAATCCGAAATGAAACAATCAGTGAATACGTTTCAGGAAGATTTAGATGATCAGGTAGATTGTGATAAGACAGGTGTCCAACTGTTAAAATGACAGGTTCTCAAGGAGGTATCTATTGCCTCCGCACTCACATCGATGGGATTTTGTTCTTCATAAGGTAACCAACCTAGTGGTCCCCTTTCGGCAGTGTAGATACTTGACAATTCGTACTTATATAATGTAAAATGAAGTACTCGATTCTTTGCGAAATTTAGATTTTGACGTATTCATTTGGAGTCACATCAGTGTAGCATGAGAGAGTAATTGAGATTCAAAGTGTGAGAGCGCTGAAAGCTGAAAATTGGTCTGGGCAGGAAGGGGGTATAAACGTCCTGTATTCAAGTGGTTAAATTACACTGAGGTTTACTTATGCAGTTTTAGATTTAAAGCGTTTCTTAGCTCATGAAGTAAAATGTAATATATTCATGCTTAACAGTTCATAGATGTGACGGCTTTCCCCTGGTGATCCAACCAATGGAATACTTCTTGTTTTAGGGTAGCTACACTCACGCCTCCGTTATCTATGGAGGAACTCTTGGACAGTAAAATTGTCAACCTGTGGACAGAATAGTGTTAGATGGACTAGTAGATTTAGAAGGACTTTGCATAAGTGACTAACAAAGTAAAGCCTAACTCCAGCTAACACATTAAGCATACTGTAACAGGTTTTATTTTCCTTTTGGATAAAGGTTTTCAACTATATGAATAAAAGCTGAACATTTGAATTACTCCAGTAAAGTACTCTCAGTGTTAAATTATTTGTCTCAACCCTCTAAGGTCTCAACTACGAAATGCTTTGTGGCAATTTTTTTTCAACATGTCATAATTGCCTAACACGTCTATTAAAGTCAATGGGGCTGTGCAGTATTTCAGTTTAAATCCCCCCTCCCCTGCCCTCGGGATAAAAAGTAAAACAACAAACAGATCACTTTTTGAATGGCCTGTAAACTAGCTCTAAACTGCTTCCAAAAAACAATTCACTGTTTACACCTGCTTCCCGCTTGAGCGAGGCTCAACTGCCACTTTTGCTGGGCAGCTTGTCTGTGATAACATTTGATTTCACTACTAACCTCTGCTTGATCTATGTCATCTGCCCTAAATACATGCTGGTCTTTTACCTTGTTCTTCAATGGAGACATGGCTTGTTTTCGTTGATATTTGGTGCCTGGATGAAGCTGTCCAGTTACCTACATTCAATACTGTCCAACTACCTACATTTCCAGACTGTCCTGTTACCTACATCTCGAAACTGTCCAGTTACCTACATCTACAGACTGTGTCCAGTCACCTACATCCTGTGCACAAGACCAGTAATGTTAGGTATGTTAAACAATGAAGCACTTCTTTTTGTAGGCAAAAAAAAGCTACCTCAGGCACAAAGGAAAGAATATAATGCATTAAAAAGAAGTTACCTACAACTGATTTAAACCCATCTTGGAAAAAGACTCAGATGCACAACATGGCCAATGACACACAACCTATCCTGCTGTAATGTAGTAATGACTAGATGGTTCCATTGGAGTTTGCTAGAGTTTGAACAATTACTGTCTCTCAGTAACCATTGACATAGAAGATGTATCGTTCTGTAAGGGGGCAGTCTTCCCACTGAGCACTAATATAAGTGGGTCCTACTGACCACCAAAGCAAGGGACCACTACACCAACCACCAATTTAAGAAGACACTTTTCCATTGACCACCAATATAAAGAGGCAATTCTCCGCTAAAAGCCAAAATGGGGGTGGGGTTATCATTTTCACCATCTGCATTTCCTTTCTGGCCATTATTATTAATTGTTTAAATTCTGGATTATAATTTTGTTTTATATGGCAGAAGCATGATAAGAATAATCCCACTAGGTATGTCACTTTCTTTCCTTTTTTAATTGTATTTTTACAACATTGATCACCATACTGTGACCTGCAGATGTAATACGTTAGTAGGGGTTCCCTGACATATAAAAAATATTTCAGGGATCTTCTGTGTTGAGGAAAAGCTAGCGTAGCAGTAATCAAATGATGACATTTGCATTGAAAATATACCTTGATAGTTGTAGAGATTGTATAGCATGCCTTTAAAATAGCAAGGAAACAGTCCATTCACGGTTCTTGCACCACAGTCCAATGTCAGAAAGAACAAAAGGCTAGGTCATTGGAAAAAGGGTTGATGGGTTTGTGACATACTAATGGCAACAAAGATAAGCTAACTGTTCATTTACCTTTTGTTAGGTTAAAATTTCAAACCCAGACATGATTACACATTGTTCAGTGAGGCATGTGCTGACAGTGCCATGGGTTAAAGTGAAAATGAGAGTGTACAGGAACATATAATCTGATTTTTCAGACACCCGTCGTACTGTAATTTGCCAATTAACATAATTAACTTCCATGTTAGGTATGTCATTTGAAAAAAAAAAAAAAAAAGATGTGTAAAATATGTTAACTAAATGTTTTTTTCTGCATAGAGATATAAGATGAATGTGGAATCCTGAGCATATCTGCTCGAAAATTGATAATGTGTTTAATTATTACTCACTCAAAGTTCTAACTCTCTGCTCGTCAGTGGTAATCACGCTGAAAACAGTTATAATCCCTGACTAATGAATCATGGCAGAGATTTATAAGATGTCTGATGCTTTGTGACTAGGATTTGGTGAATGTAAAGATAGCTTGCCTGTGGTTACAAATAATATATTTGCTCTGAATACTGTCTGAGTTTAGAATCAGGGCTTAATATACCAAGACAGCATCGAGGTCTTAGTCAGCTGTGTAGGCCTTGATACAGACCATGCACACCTCCACCCTCCATTTGAGGATGCCCCACAGATGCTCAATAGGGTTTAGGTCTGGAGACATGCTTGGCCAGTCCATCATCCTTACCCTCAGCTTCTTTAGCAAGGCAATGGTCATCTTGGAGGCGTGTTTGGGTTGTTAACACGTTGGAATACTGCCCTGCGGCCCAGTCTCTGAATGGAGAGGATAGTGCTCTGTTTCAGTACGTCACAGTACATGTTGGCATTCATGGTTCCCTCAATGAACTGTAGCTCCCCAGTGCCAGCAGCATTCATGCAGCCCCAGACGATGACACTCCCACCACCATGCATGATTATAGGCAAGACACACTTGTCTTTGTACTCCTCACCTAGTTGCAGCCACACACGATTGACACCATCTGAACCAAATAAGTTTATCTTGATCTCATCAGACCACAGGACATGGTTCCAGTAATCCATGTCCTTAGTCTGCTTGTCTTCAGCAAACTGTTTGTGGGATTTCTTGTGCATCATCTTTAAAAGAGGCTTCCTTCTGGGACGACAGCCATACAGACCAATTTGATGTAGTGTGCGGCGTATGGTCTGAGCACTGACAGGCTGACCCCCCACTCCTTCAACCTCTGCAGCAATGCTGGCAGCACTCACACATCTATTTCCCAAAGACAACCTCTGGATATGACGCTGAGCACGTGCACTCAACCTCTTTGGTCGACCATTGCGAGGCCTGTTCTGAGTGCAACCTGCCCTGTTAAACTTTCAGTTTCAGGGTCTTGGCGATCTTCTTATAGCCTAGGCCATCGTTATGTAGAGCAACAATTCTTTTTTTCAGATGCTCAGAGAGTTCTTTGCCATGAAGTCCCATGTTGAACCTCCAGTGACCAGTATGAGAGACTGAGAGTGATAACGCCAAATGTATCACACCTGCTCCCCATTCACACCTGAGACCTTGTAACACTAGTCACATGACAGAGAAGAAGAGAGAAAATGGCTAATTGGGCCCAATTTGGACCTTCATGGCTGTGTGTTGAGTTATTTTGAGGGGACAGCAAATTTACACTGCACTGTTATACAAGCTGTACACTCACTACTTTACATTGTAGCAAAGTGTCATTTCTTCAGTGTTGTCACATGAAAAGATATAATAAAATATTGAAAAAAATGTGAGGGGCGTACTCAATTTTGTGAGACACGGTTTATATACAGTATCTCACAAAAGTGAGTACACCCCTCACATTTTTGTCAATATTTTATTATATCTTTTCAGTTGCTCTCCTCACAAGGGGGGTCTAAACTGGTTGATTGTCAGTGCAGCCCCCCAAGAATGCCCACCCAGGACCCCCAGGGATGCCCACCCTGTACAACCAGGAATGCCCACCAGGATCACCAGGGATTCCCACCCAGGACCACTAGGGATGCCCACCCAGGTCCACCAGGTATGGAAATCAATGCCCAATAGTGAAGGCACTCAGTGCCCATCAGTGATCCCTGCCAGTGCCTCCTGATCAGTGCTGTCTAACAGTTCCATTTATCAGTGCCCATCAGTGCCCACCAGTGCCACCTATCAGTGCCCATCAGTGTCCACCAGTGCCACCTATCAGTGCCCACCAGTGCCACCTATCAGTGTCACCCATCGGTGCCACCTACCAGTGCCCCCCAGTGCCACCTATCAGTGCCCACCAGTGCCACCTATCAGTGCCACCCATCGGTGCCACCTATGAGTGCCCATCAGTGCCGCCTATGAGTGCCCATCAGTGTCGCCTATCAGTGTCCATCAGTGCTGCATTTAAGTGCCTCATCATCAGTTGCCTTTAGTGCTACCTCATCAGTGCCAATCAGTACTGCCTCATCAGTGCCCGTCAGTGCAGCCTCATCAGTGCCCATCAGTGAAGGAGAAAACATGCTTATTTACAAAGTTTTGTAACAGAAACAAAGAAAAACTTTTTTTTTTTAAAGTTTTCTGTATTTTTTTTATTTGTAGCGCAAAAAAATAAAAATCTCAGTGGTGATCAAATACCACCAAAAGAAGGATCTATTTGTGAGAAAAAAATTATACAAATTTTGTTTGGCTACAGTTTAGCATGACTGGGCAATTGTCAAAATGCAATAGCATTGAAAGCTGAAAATTGGTCTGGGCAGGAAGGGGGAAAGTGCCCTGTATTGAAGTGGTTAATGTTATAGATCTGTTATTCTTACCACATATTCATAAACAAGTTGGTGATGCTGGGAGCGTAACGAGCTCCCATCGCCACCACTTTCGTTTGGACATTATTAATAATTATTCTGGTACCAGAAGTAGTTGCTCTCCATCGCCATCTCCAGGCCTTCAAGAATAAATCCAATCTGTTTGTGTTTTAGGTCTGTTTGTTCATGTAGCGCTTTTCCGACCCCCTTCAAGCCATTTTTCTGTACTATAGATGTATATAGTGAATTGACGTCTATGGTAACTAGAAGGCATTAGTCAGCACCAGTAGTGTTTTGTAATTCCGAAATTAATTGTGTACTATCTCTAAGGTAGGATCTCCATTTCTGTAGCCGCGGCTGCAAATACTGGTCAAGATATTCACCTAATCTGAAAAATAGTGAATTTATATTTATTATGCACTTTATTTATTGAAGGATAGCTCTGCACCCTTGTGATATAGTAATCAATTTGGATACATTCAGTCTGCCCATACATGGTTCAAATCATGTCTGATTCAGCAGGGACCAACCAAAATTTGAACTGTCTATGGCCGGCTTAGAAAACAAGAAAGTCTTTACTAGCTCTCTAATCAACCTCCTACAAGCAGGGGTGGGGGTAGCAGCTATCTTAGGTTCTAGATCAGAACCTGCAAGAACACAGCATATCATCTGAAAGGGGGTTGAGCTGATTGTGACTTCATATATTGTATAAAGAAAAAAAGAACACAGCCATGGATCATAGGCATTCTATATGTTGATACAGGACATACCACAATATGGTATGCCTACCACTAACCCACAGAGTAATACATTCCAAACTTGCAATGTAAGAAGCTAGCAACTACTATTTAAAACAATGAGGTTAGCCATTTAGAAATATTCTATATACCTTATATGGGTTGACTGCTACATACACAGTAAATGTTCTAAGATATAACATTTTTGGCAATTTACTGTTCCTTTTTACATAACCTCTGATCCACATAAATGTTGGTACTCTTATTTACTGCTAAATCAATAAAAAATATTGGGGGAAAAAAAAGAAAGAAAAGTAGTTCACTGAAAAGGTTGAGCTCCTATGCCTATGTGCAGTGTTATCTGATGGAAATCAAATCAGTATCAACAGATTATTAAAATAAACCATGTCATTTATCTTGGTATCTCATCGAACATTATCTGTGCAAAGTTGCTGTTGCAAATACTTTTTTGTTCCCTCTCTAATGTCACAGCTCCAGGGCCGGATTAAGAGCATAATGGGCCTGGTGCTGAGGATTTAGGTGGGCCTTTTTATGGAAATAAATAAAATGAAAATGCAAACAATTTTTATTAATTCATTTAACAAATATGCTGTCGCAATTTACATTTTAAGCATGTGTACACAGAGTAGTGACTCACTCACACCATTGGGCTGGGCCTATCTTAAGGAAGGGGCCTGGAGCTGCAGCTCCAATAGCCCCTATGTTAATCTGGCCCTGCACAGCTCTTTAGCAATCCCTAGGTAGCAGCTGTGAAAACACTGTGTACAGATCGACCTTACTTTCAGAAGGCTGGGTACAGCAAGTCTGCCTGGAAACAATGGCAGCATCCCTCCTGGTTGGCTGGAATAGCTTTTTTTCAATTAGCTATTAGCAGGGATAGTAAAAGGAATGGAATGTTCATTTTAAAGCAAAAGAGAAATACAGCTATACAGAAGCACAAATTGTGGGCAAAGCAAAAGTAAAGGTGCACACAAACACACTAATACTTACAGTGTTACTAAACCCATGGCAGTCAAATCAGTCTGTATATGCAGTTTAGTAAACCCATGGCAGTAAAATCAGTCTGTATATGCAGTAAAGCATGCTTGATATACTCACTGTGGAACCTAAGAGGTTAATCCTCTGCATTGTCTAAAAAGGCAGTTTGATCTTGTCTTCTCTGATCCTCCCCTTCTTCCACAGTCCCCAATCCATCTGCTGATAGTACAGGGCCTTGGGAGCAAACTGCATATGCTCAGTTTGGTGTGCATTGCTAGAGACATTTTTTTTCTCAGGAGGGTGCATGTGATCAGCATAGGGCCAAGCAGCACTGTCCAGACAGAGGGTCAGGGGTCCTGTAGTCTCATAGGACAATCAGGGGAGAATGAAAACTCCTCCTACAAGCTTTAACCAGGCACTGATAGAAGTCACAAGACTGCCATATACTGCTGATGAGAAAAGGTATTTAGCAGTTTATATTTACTAAAATAATTGCATTTCCATGTTCTGTGTACTGTGGCAGACTAGATATAGTGAATGCAGGGTCCTGGGTTTAGTACTACTTTAAGGTCCAAACAAAGTCACATAACGAAATATGTAGTGAGATAGACTACGTACCAACAAGGGCCATTCATAGTCTTACCTGCAACATATACAAGTTTTACAGGGTGTCTAAAAATGTAAAGACCAATAGACAGAAAAAAATAACCCCACCTCTTTTAGTGATGTAACAGACCCGGTCAGACACACCCCTTCTCCTTCCCTGGATTCCTAATCTGTGTGATGACACTTGTTCTAAGGGGTGTGGCTGTATCTCAGCTCTGCCAGCACAGAACACTGCAGTGTGAAGAAAAGGAGCAGTATTTTCACTGAAAGAAATTGATATTTTCAGACACTTTCTAGCAATAAACTACACAAATCAAGAAGTTGGAACAAAGAACATTTTTAAAATGTCCTATCTAGAGTTGAGCGAACACCTGGACGTTCAGGTTCTGCGTGTCCGAACGAACTTTGGGAAAAAGTCTGGGTTCGGCACCGAACGTTGCCCGAACGTTATCCCAGACCCCGATCCCTATTGAAGTCAATGGGGACCCGAACTTTTAGGCACAAAAATGGCTGTAACAAAGTCCTGGCAAGTGCTAGAGGGCTGCAAAAGGAAGTAAAATGGGGGTAAGAGTAGGGCAAGTGCCCTACAAAAAAATGGGGATAGGGAAAATAAATTAAAATCAAATAAGCTAGGAGATGATTTTTGAACAATAATGTGTCCCTCTAAGCAGAAGCCTCTACCTAGTGCAGTCAGATCGCTCAAAGCAGCAGTATGTGAAATCTCAAATTACTCCGACAATCTGATCATTGTGTACAATCGTAGCGATCATTGTGTTATGCAGAGTTTGATCTGCAATCTGTCACTCAAGTCAACAGTGGTAGTAATCTCAGGATGCAGGATCAGATGTTAAAATGTCTGCAATCTGTCCCTCACAAAAACGCCGGCAGCATCCTCTTCCTACACTAACCCAAGAGCATGTGACATGCAGCACTGTGACTCCAGCCTCATATAGAGGCTGGGTCACATGATGCACTGGCCAATCACAGCCATGCCATTAGTAGGCATGGCTGTGATGGCTTCTAAGGGCAAACCAGTGAAACGCTTGTTGATTGGCTGCCCTGCAGCTATTCAACATGCGTGATCAACTACCAGAACCCAGAACCCAAACCCGAACGTTTTTTGAAACGTCCGTGTTCGGGTCCAGGTTCCGGACACCCCAAAGTTCGGTACGGACCCAAACGTTACAGTCCGGGTTTGCTCAACACTAGTCCTATCCCTTCCTGTTAATAGATGTTTAATACTTTTAAGGCAAATTAGCTTCTTTAATTTTTTTTTCATTGAAATTTAAGCACGCTCTGCTTGAAACATTGCAAACAATATTTCCTAACAGTAAATACAAAATATTGCTTGCTGAAGGATGCTTTTAGAATGCTAAGTGTTTAAATGACGCTTTAAACAAAAAAAAAAACAACTGAAAAGTGGAAGCTGAGAGGCGATGTGTGGAGAGTAACCTTACATATGGCCCTCTGGGAATAGAGGAAATGTATTCACAATAGATCAGTTTTAACTTTGATGAACGGCTCTCCTATTCACTCTAATTGTTCCCACCTAGTATTACACCAAACTGATCTAACTTTAAATCCAATTAAATAAAAAACAACAGACCAAATTGACTTTACTCTGGAAAGCCTCATCAATTTGTGTTAAGTGGGTAGCATAAGGAATTCCACTGACCATTATTTAAACATCATACAGTATAGCACGGTACTTGGGTATGGGTAAAGGCGTCCATATGTAGAAAGAATATCAGCTCATCTGGAATATCTGCTTTTATAATGACCGCATTTCTTGTTGAAAGTTGCTATCTAATTATTAACGCTCCCCATTCAAGCTAGAAGTTTGGTTTATCAACTTTATACCTAGGTCTTTTAGATATGGTGGCATTCCAAATTTTCAAAGTGTATGTTTAATTTAATGACTCAGAATTTTATGTGTCTAAAAGTTCTAGCTTCTTGTAACATTTGTTGTATGTGGGTCTAGACATGTTTTTGGGTTGATCTCTACCCTCTGGAGTTGTAGAGTGTTATATTAGTGTTAGGAAAAAGAACAAGTTTTGCTGTTTTTTGACGTTTCCGCGGTGGCGCGCGCTCCCGTGCGCGTTCACGCGCGCCTGTACGCGCCCCCGTGCGCGCGCACGCACCGGAAACGGCGCCAAACGGGCCTATTTAAACCTGGAGACCCTGGAGACCCTGGAGATAAGTGCTGCTCGTTCTACAGCGTTCCTGACCTGTGAGCCCCAGCCTCTGATACCTGTTCCTGTGTTGTTCTGCCTCCTGTTTGACCCGGCTTGTCCCGACCTGTTGTCTGCTACCTGCTCCGACCCCGGCTACCCACGACCATCCGATTGCCTGCTCCTGTGTACCTTTGCTGCCCGCCCGTGTAACGAACCTTGCTAGGACTCTGACTACTCTTTTGCCTGATCCTTTGTACCTTCTTGCCTGCCCGTTGCCGACCCAGCCTGAACGACCATCCTTCTACCTGCACGCCTCCTGGAGCTTCGCTACATGATCGGTGACCCTCCAGCCCTCGTGCCATCCCGCACTCTTGGGCCTCTGTCCCCACTACCAGGGGTCCTTGAATCGGGTGCGCAAGAGCGGTTGTTCCCTGCACAAGACAGACTCCACCGTCAGGTACGTGACAGAAACGAGCAGCCATGACTGAGTCTGCGCAGGGAACCCGCTCCGCCATGGACGACTTGTGTGCACATCTTGCCGGTCTGACCCAAGCCGTCAAGAACCTCCAAGAAGGATACACCCGGCTGGAAGAGCGGGTGCAGGAACTTTCCACCGCTCCGACCACCGGTGCCTCTGCGGCCCGCACCATTGTGGCCCTGCCCTCGGAACCCAAGGTCCCGCTGCCGGACAAGTTCTCCGGGGATCGGCGCAAGTTCCGGGTCTTCCGAAGTGCGTGCGATCTATACCTCGGATTACAGACACGCACGTTTTCCCTGGAAAGCACGAAGGTCGGATTCATCATCTCGCTTCTGCAGGGTGAACCCCAGGCCTGGGCTCTCAGATTATGGGAGCAAAACGCTCCTGAAGTGTCTTCCGCTGCAGTCTTCTTCCAGGCCATGGCACAACTGTATGAAGACCCCCACTTAGCTGCCACCGCAGAAGCTGCGTTGCACTCCCTCCAGCAGGGACGTCGCCCAGTGGAAGACTATGCCGCTGAATTCAGGCGCTGGAGCTCGGATACAGCCTGGGGCAGCGCGGCTCTCCTATTCCAGTTCCGCATGGGACTCTCGGAGCCTTTGAAGGATGAGCTGGCACGAATGGGGATCCCTAAGACCCTGGAGGAGCTGATCACCTTGGCCATCTCTATCGATCGGCGCCTCAGAGAGCGTCGCGCCGAAAGGTCTTCCGGGCAGTTGAGTCCCACCTGGATGCTTCCTCGGGTTCCTGGCTACCCGACACCACCAACACCGCCTTCTGTTCACCCGACTTCCTCCTCCTCCTCTCCCCTGGACACTTCCGAACCCATGCAGATCGGACTACTCCGGCCTTCCCTCAGCACCGAGGAAAGACAGCGGCGGTTCCAATTGAACCTCTGTCTCTACTGTGGTGAACCCGGCCACATGGTCAGGACATGCCCCGCGAAGCGCGGTAAGTGCTTAATCACAGGCCCCGAGGTCCTGTCTAAATGTCCCAGCTCTCCTGCTCATCTTACAATCTCTCTCTCTTTACAGCTTCCCGGAGGGAGTATTATGGTCCCAGCCATCCTTGACTCAGGGGCATGCAGTTGTTTTATTGATCAAGATTTTGTTGCCCGGCACCGCATTCCCCTCCAACGCAAGACACACAAGCTAGTGATCCGTTTGGCCGATGAATCACCCATTAAATCCGGGACTGTTACCCACGAAACGGTCCCTCTCTTCTCCTGCACCTTGGATAATCACCAAGAACATCTACGGTTGGATGCCATCACATCTCCTCTCTGCCCCATCATCCTGGGACTACCCTGGTTCCAGGCCCACAACCCCAGCATTGACTGGACCACCGGAGTCGTCCAATTCCAGTCATCCTATTGTCATCAGCACTGCCTGAGTCCTCGAGCTGGAACTGGTCCTGTACTTCTCAGCCTGGATTCCGAACCTGAACCCGACGTCCGGACCCTTCTCCCCCAGGCCTATCACCCATTTCTGGACGTTTTTAGTAAGAAAGGGGCAGATAAACTACCGCCACACCGGCCGTATGACTGCCCCATAGAGCTACTACCCGGAGCAGAAGTACCGTTCGGAAGGATCTTCCCCCTCTCCGAGCCTGAACTGGTAGCTCTTAAGTCCTACCTGGACGAAAATATAAAGAAGGGATTCATCCGGCCATCTACCTCACCGGCCGGAGCCGGTATTTTCTTTGTAGAAAAAAAGGACCACACACTCCGGCCATGTATTGACTACAGGGAGCTCAACCGGGTGACTATTAAAAATCGTTACCCCCTACCTTTGGTCCCGGAACTTTTCCAGCGGCTAGGGGCGGCAACCATCTTTACAAAATTGGATCTCCGAGGGGCATATAATCTCATTCGCATCAGGGAAGGAGACGAATGGAAAACAGCATTCCGTACCCGTTTCGGGCACTACGAATACCTGGTGATGCCCTTCGGTGTATGCAATGCCCCGGCTACTTTCCAACACTTCGTCAATGACGTGTTCCGGGACTTTCTTGATCTTTTTGTGATTGTCTATTTGGACGATATTTTGATTTTTTCCACTTCCTTGGAAGAACATCGCAGGCACGTCGTCAAGGTTCTTGGGCGTCTTCGGCAGCACGGCTTATACGCCAAGGCGGAAAAGTGTTCGTTTGAGCAACCCAGCATGCACTTTCTGGGGTTAATCATTTCCACCTCGGGCATTCACATGGATCCTCAAAAGGTCTCAACTATCCTAGAATGGCCCGCACCAGCTGACAGGAAGGGAGTTCAAAGGTTTGTGGGCTTCGCAAACTTTTATCGCAAATTCATTAAGGGATTCTCCGCTATTGTGGAGCCCATCACACGACTGACTCGTCAAAACACCCGATACCATTGGTCACCGGAGGCTCAGACCGCTTTTCAGAAGCTCAAGTCCCTGTTTACCTCCGCACCCATTCTGAAACACCCAGACCCAGCACTACCGTATGTCCTGGAAGGGGACGCCTCGGAAACGGCGGTAGGGGCTATTCTGTCTCAACGCCAGGGTACCAAAGCCTTGCTTCATCCAGTAGCCTTTTTCTCCAGGAAATTAACCGCCCCTGAGCGGAATTATGATGTGGGAGATAGGGAACTACTGGCGATCAAATCGGCTCTCGAGGAGTGGCGATACTTGCTGGAAGGTGCTTCTCATCCGATCCTTATCTTCACGGATCATAAGAACCTGGAGTACCTCCGAACAGCAAAGAGACTGAGGCCCCGACAAGCCCGTTGTGCCCTGTTCTTCTCCAGGTTCAATTTCCATCTGACCTTTCGCCCAGGTTCTAAAAACAGCAAGCCCGATGCCCTTTCGCGGATGTTTACAGAGCTAGGCAATACCACCCCACCTGACACCATCCTCCCGGCACGGAACTTTCTCTTATCCGATGAAGACCTACTCTCCCAGATCCGTCGGGTGCTGGCCAGCGCCACGGACAACAGGGATACCCAACTCACTATCAGAGATGGGCTGTGGTGGTTTGGGCGAAAGATGTTCATCCCAGCAAATCTACGTCTCAAAATTTTGGGTCGGTGTCACGACCATAAATTGGCCGGACATTTCGGAGCTCGGAAAACTGCTGAGCTCCTCTCACGGTCGTTTTGGTGGCCGAACATTTCTGAAGACTGTAGGAAATATGTTGGAGCCTGTCCTGTCTGTG
Organism: Glandirana rugosa; assembly: GCA_018402905.1. Lineage (NCBI taxonomy): Eukaryota > Metazoa > Chordata > Amphibia > Anura > Ranidae > Glandirana > Glandirana rugosa. Next base: position 34,193 of record BLSH010304298.1, on the reverse strand, counting down.
CCAGGAATAAAACCGATAAGGCCAAAGCCTGGGGTCTTCTAAATCCTCTTCCCATACCTGAACGCCCGTGGTCGCAGCTAGCGATGGATTTCATCGTGGAACTTCCCCCGTCCGAGGGCTTTTCCACCATCTTTGTAGTGGTTGATCGCATGACCAAGATTACACATTTTATTCCCATGAAAGGAATTCCCTCTGCGGCGGAAACGGCCAACACATTTATTAAAGAAATCATCCGACTCCATGGTGTACCCAACAACATGACCGGGGAGTCCAATTTACTTCCAAGTTCTGGAGAGCATTATGTGCAGGATTGGAGATAGAGCTATCGTTTTCCTCCGCTTATTATCCACAGACGAATGGCCAGACTGAGAGGACAAATCAGACTCTCGAACAATATCTGAGATGTTTTTCATCGTTCTCTCAGGATGATTGGGTTGCACTGTTGCCGGTGGCCGAGTTTGCTTACAATAACACCATTCACTCGGCCACCCAGCAGTCCCCATTTTGGGCCAACTACGGGTTTCACCCCACCTTTTTACCTGATTTAAACCCGGAAGGGACCGTCCCAGCAGCTCAGGACATCTCTAGCTTCCTCCAGAAAAATTGCAAACTCCTGCAGGAGACCCTTGCTAAAACTCGGGAAGTGAACAAGGAGGCCTATGATAAGAGAAGGCGGGGGGAATTGGAACTCCAAACAGGCGACCGCGTCTGGCTATCTACCAAAAATTTAAAATTGGCTTGCCCCTCCAAAAAGTTGGCCCCAAGATTTCTGGGACCATTCCCAGTTAAGAGGAAGATAAACCGGGTGGCTTTTGAACTGGACCTGCCTTCTTCTCTCCGGATCCACCCGCTTTTCCATGCTTCACTGCTGAAGCCCATGATCCTGGACACCTTCTCAGGTCGGAAGGTGGGTCCTCCAGACCCCGTCCTAGTTAACGGAGAGGAGGAGTTCGAGGTGGAAGCCATCTTGAATTGTCGCCGGAGAGCTGGGGGAACTCAGTATCTGATCAAGTGGAAGGGGTTCGGCCCAGAGGAGAACTCCTGGGAACCCGAAGAAAACATCCACGCCCCCGGACTTCTCCAGGCATTCAAGAGAAATCGCCAGAGTGGTGATACCCGGTAAAGGCATCCGGAGGCTGCCCCTTGGGGGGGGGGGCAATGTTAGGAAAAAGAACAAGTTTTGCTGTTTTTTGACGTTTCCGCGGTGGCGCGCGCTCCCGGAAACGGCGCCAAACGGGCCTATTTAAACCTGGAGACCCTGGAGACAAGTGCTGCTCGTTCTACAGCGTTCCCGACCTGTGAGCCCCAGCCTCTGATACCTGTTCCTGTGTTGTTCTGCCTCCTGTTTGACCCGGCTTGTCCCGACCTGTTGTCTGCTACCTGCTCCGACCCCGGCTACCCACGACCATCCGATTGCCTGCTCCTGTGTACCTTTGCTGCCCGCCCGTGTAACGAACCTTGCTTGGACTCTGACTACTCTTTTGCCTGATCCTTTGTACCTTCTTGCCTGCCCGTTGCCGACCCAGCCTGAACGACCATCCTTCTACCTGCACGCCTCCTGGAGCTTCGCTACATCATCGGTGACCCTCCAGCCCTCGTGCCATCCTGCACTCTTGGGCCTCTGTCCCCACTACCAGGGGTCCTTGAATCGGATGCGCAAGAGCGGTTGTTCCCTGCACAAGACAGACTCCACCGTCAGGTACGTGACAATTAGGTTATACAGTGGCGTATCATCCATGGGTGTTCACTGAACACGGGCCCCGAGGGGTGGGTGGGCCACAGTGCTCTGACCAACACTGCACGTAAGGATGATCTGTCCCTGGTTGACAGCTGGGGATTATCGGTGCAGTGTGGGCTTGCACACGGGCCCACTAATTTCATGATACGCCCCTGAGGTGATATAACCCAATGGAAACCAGCAATCCTGTTCTATTTGTATTGCTTCCTTTGTGTGAAATCTCTGGAGCTCCTGCCAATCACTCTGCTTTCCTATCAAAAACGGACCACACTAAACAGTAGAACACACCGTGGTCAGTTCTCTTGCTATGCTGAGAACTCAACCTGCTCTCCTCCAATAATCACACCCCATGCTCATCCTTTCAGTGGGAAGATCAATGTGCTGCATCTCCTCCCCCAGCTCTTATGCAGCTGAGAGCAGAGGAACAGAGGGAATGTGATCACTTATAAAAATGGAAAAAAGGTATTTATAATGTTTTTTATATATATGCACAAATGTTTTTCCTTTCATTTTGATTTTAAACTGAATGGGTTCTTTTACAAGGTGAGCGTTTACAATAGCTTTAATCTATAGACACAGTTACGTTGGTTATTACGATATTCTATTTATTGTACAGTTTGTACTGTTAGGGCATCATACAGTATGACAATTCCTATTGCAATATGTATGATTTGGAAGCTTCTTAAGTGTCAGATCTTTTTTAATGATTGGGCCTCTTAATGAACATGGCTCCTATACCAGAAGGCACGGTTGGTTTAGGGCATGTTTTATTCCATAGAATGCAGAGTGCACCTTTTCATATCTTGAACTTCTTGTCACGTACTACATACCTCCCAACTGTCCCTGATTTCAAGGGACTGTCCCTCATTTAGAACAAAGTCCCTTATTCCTCCTCATTTGTCCCTCATTTTGGCCTGATCTATATACAGTATTTGTTTATAAAATGCACTGCGTGTCTATCAAAAAGTGTTTCACAGTGCTAAACCTTTCATCCAATTTCCAAATTGCTGCATTTGTACATTCCAAAAGCCAATATTAAGGAATAGTAGTGGTAAAAAAGCACATGTGGGTTTAAACAATAATTTTTTTGTACAATTCTCCTTTAACCACTTCAGCCCCGGAAGGATTTCCCACTTTAGGACCAGAGCACTTATTGCGATTCAGCACTGCGTCGCTTTAACTGACAATTGCGCGGTCGTGCGACGTTGAACCCAAACGAAATTTGCATCCTTTTTTTCCCACAAATAGAGCTTTCTTTTGGTGGTATTTGATCCCCTCTGCGTCATTTCTGATCGCTGCTATAAACAAAAGAAGAGTGACAATTTTGCAAAAAAAAACAAATTTCTTACTTTGTGCTAAAATACAAATCCAAAAAAAAAAATGATAAAAAAACATTTCTTTCCATCGGTTTTGGGCGATTTATATTCTTCCTCATATTTTTGGTTAAAAAAATTGCAATCGACGTTTATTGATTGGTTTGCGCAAAAGTTGCCGCGTTTACGGATGATGAGAATTAATTTCTGGGTTTTTTATTATTTTTTTTTTTTCTAGTAATGGCGGCGATCTGCAATTTTTAGCGGTACTGTGATATTGCAGTGGACATGTCGGACCATTTTGACACTTTTTTGGGACCATTGGCATTTATACAGAGATCAGTGCTATAAAAATGCATTGATTACTGTGTAAATGCCATTGGCAGTGAAGGGGTTAACCTGCAGGGGGCGCTGTAAGGGTTAACTGTGTTCCCTAGGTGTGTTCTAATTGTGAGTGGGCTGCCCTGGCTGGGGAAAGGGGATGATCACGGCTTCCATATACAGGAAACCTGTGATCACCACCCTTCCCCCTCTAACAGAACAGAGATCCGTGTTTACATACTGGACCTCCGTTCTTTCACTGCAGGGGGCATCACGGGTAGCCGGCGGCGATCGAGTCCGCCCTACCCATTCCTTGGCCCCCCCCGAACACAGTGAGCACGCCTACGGCGGCGCGCTCACATGCTAGTTATCGCGGCCACCATCCTGTGAGGGCGTTTCGCGATAACGAGCCACCTTGCCGCCGTCATGCTGCGGCGGGCGGGCGGCAAGGGGTTAAGTGGGGCATGGCAACGGGTGTATCCTATGATAATTCAAATGTGTGTCCTATGCCTACATACTTTTGTTAAAAGGTGCCCCTCATTCCCATTTCAGAAAGTTGGGAGGTGTGTGCACATGCTTTATTAATTAAAAGCATGTTACAGTTATTAAAGTGATGGATTCAAAACTACAGTCTGATGTCCCTTCAACAGTCCCCCACATATACATGAGAGAGGAAGCTGATTATTCTACCAGTATGTTTTTGGAGTATTGGAGGAAACTGGAACACCTGGAGGAAGCCCACACAAGCACAATGTAAATAACCACATCCAATGTGTCACACCGGTTTCAAGGTCAGGCCCCATAATAAATTAATATCAACAACTTACACATCAACGTCTTTGCATAGACAGTATCCCTAAGTCTACACTTTGAGCAGGCTGCAGACATGGTCTACTTGCATTACAGCAGCTTCTGACCACACTGTATTTTCTTGCCCATCTATTTGTTTGTTTGTTTAGTGCCGCTGTGGCTTTGGTCAGTGGTGACTGGGATCATGATGTGATGATCCTAGTTATATGCAAGGTTTTTCCCACATGATCAGGAAATCCTTTCACTAAGACAGGATGAGGTGATCAATTTCATCTTTGTGGTCAAGTATTCCACCTTCAAAATGGGCTGCGGTCAACCTCAAAAGTGTCTGGTTTGCAAGTTTCGAAAGTCTTTGGTCATTCAGCAGTGCTTTGGCTATTGCCTCATTTTAACTAATTTGTCCTGTTTTGGCTTGGTCACAAATTGCCTTTCTAAGTATTTGCTGTTGACACTGAGACTCAAAGCTACTCATATTTAAAGTGAAATTCTAGGCAGATTCTAACAGGGGATACATCGTGATTAGTCCAAAAAATAGTACAGACAGCAGGGCTCAAATGCTTCTTTATTTAGTAATGAACAGTGTCAGGAATTAATTATTTTTTATGACCTGCCAAAAAAATGTACAATCCTGTACATGTGCCCCATCTCTGTAATTTACCCATATTTTCCCCAAACACAGCCACACAATCGACACAATTGTTCCTGATTAGGTAAATCATCTTCCTGATTCAGTAACCCAGCTTCCCATGTCATCTCTCCAGCCTTTTTCATTAGGTAGGTTTGAGGTGAAACCTGCAAGTTTATAATTTGCAGTCCTGGCAAATTAATGGGGGGATTTGCCTGGCCTTTGAGCTTAGGTTTGCTGGCTTGTAAGGGCAATTAGGGAACATTTGGATAAATCGCCCCCTCCTATAAAAGGGTGAGGTCACCATCATAGCAGTCGTATTGACAATGAACTTTATCTGTGATAAGGGAAAGCCTAGGGAGTGCTGCTAACAAGCTGCATAGGGAGGAAATACTGTTGGGCTTGTAGGCACTGAAAGGACTGTTAAAGTAAATGTACAGTATACACTTAAGCCGGCCAAACATGGAGCAACCACGGGTTGCAGGAAAGAAATTTGCTCAAATCCCCCATCAAAACGGTGTTGATGCGGGAATCCCTCCTGCCACACCATTGTCTGCAAGGGAAGCTGTCCTCGGTGGGAGAAGATAGTGATTATTGCTAGCAGCTATAGTAAACGCTAGCGATAATTGCAGGTAAAACCCGGCATGCTGGTTGTACCTAAGTTGATCGATCAATCATCTTGGTACATTCAGCGTGCCCATACGAGATACGAACTGTGTATGGCATGCCTTACTAAGTATCATGTTGGTAGCAAAATGCTGTGTATCCTAGAGAATTGGGGAAGGGAGGGGAGGGGAGGAAGGAAGGGATTTATTTTTATCCTGTGTTACATCTTATATTGTCCTGCAATCTATTTACAGCCTGTCCCTGTCCACTAGTGCTATACTGCTAACAGGCTGCATGTGTTTTTTCACAGGGCATATCTTCTAATTGTTGTTGGTCTCAATTTCTTTCTTTTTTTTTTTTTTTTTACAAATTTGTTTTTTGTAATGGTGAAAACCGAGATAGTGGGAACAGGGGAAGAGAGTTGTCACCCAAAATACAAAGTGACCTTTATATCAGTATCACCAGCTGTTATTTTCATGAAGAGAGCAAGTACAAGGAAAGGTGGAAAGGGAGCCTCTAAGTGCAGTGTGTAAAACAAGGGGGTATTATAGAAGCTAAAATCTATCCACTCACAAGCAGAAAAAGGGCATGAGCATGTAGCAACATAGCTGAGGAAAGCTCAGATACCCTGGGTGCAGGATAACATATGCAAAGCCTGAGTAGTAGAGAAGCCAGCCACTGTCAGATAAAGCCTCACCTTCCTAATTGACCTCACACTGTTCCACTGCCATGAAGGGGGCATTTCTGGGATGTCCTCCCTTTTTGTTATTTTCATGAAAGCTCGCATTTAAATTAAAAGTAGGCTTGGCAAGTGTCTTCATGTGGCTTATGTGAAATTATAGTAGTTGGGTACACATTTACTTTAACAAACTGTCAACACCTTTCTACTCATTGGGGTACTTTCCATTTTTCTTTCAGATCATAGCTTTCAGCTTGGAGTGATTAGAGCACACCAAGCAGTTGTTGCTCACAGTCCATTCAAAGGCTGCCTTATTTTTACAGCACATCATTGTAACCCTTTTAAAAAAATGTAAAAAAGACTATGCAGCCAAAACACACCCCTCCCCAAGTGCACTGCACACCCTATGCCATATCTCCGTATGCTATGCTTAACAAAAATATCAGAACTCTAGCCTTTGGGAATGGGAAAAATTGGCCAGCACCAGGACATTATGTGAACATGACCAGATAGCATATACTAAAAGGTGAAAACACAACCAAAGCAGGGGTTTTGCTACGTTAGAATATTTTTGTACAATCTTAGAAACACTTAGGAGCTAGCAGCAGGGGAGTTTTGTGAGCAGATTAAAAAAATAAAAAACAATTAATACTCTAAAGCCTCGCACACACGGGACGACGATCGTACACAACAGGTCGTACTAACGACTGTTGTATGCGATATTGATCGTTCGTATGCGTGATTAGAACAGTCGAACATACAACGGTCGTACAAGAGAGTTGTATGAGCAGACTAGAAAACTTGGTCGCACCAAGAAGCGCTCATACGACCGTTGTATCGTGTGTACAGAGCAGTTGGTACAACAAGTTGTATTGTGCAAAACATGCATGCTCCAAAGTCAGGAACGGCCGGACGCTAATTACATGCATCTGAACGTTCTTTCTGTGCTCGTACGATCGTGTAGTGCAGTCAGTATGCAAGTTACATTATGCAACATACGATTTTGCGACGATCGTACATACGATCGTCGTCCCGTGTGTACGAGGCTTAAGTGTACCTAACGCTCCATTCACACGTGTACGACTCCAGAGTCATTCAACTTTCTCTTTGACCAGTTATAATGGACAACTGTTGCATTGTATAACATTCAGGTACGACTTTCATGCAACTTTTCAGGATTAACATTGAAGTCTATGGCCCTCAAGTTGCATGAAAGTTGGACCAAAGTAGTGCATGAACTACTTTGAAGTTGCACATATATAAATGGTTATCATTGGAAAACATGGGGAACGACTTGTCATGCAACTTTGGTGTCCAAAATTGCATGACAAGTTGCACAAGTGTGGATGGACCCCAAGAAAAAAATAAATTCTAAAAAAGCAGCACACTAATGGTCCGAATAAAAGACGGAACAAATAAGTACTTTGAAACAGGTGCACTAATAAAACTTGTTTGGTTTAAAAGACTCCAAACAACAATGAAATCTGAGTGCTAACCAAGATCTGCTGGGGAAACTGGCAAGGTGCTCATCATATGTAAATATAGTAAATAAAGGGGGCCTCTCCAACTAGGGTTGCCACATCATCCCTTTAATCCAGGACACATATGAATTACACAGGTTCTGAGGCTGATTTAATGCAGATAAGGCACCAATTGAGTTTAATTACCACCTTAATCAGCCACAGAACCTGTGTAATTAGTATGTGTCCTTGATTAACCACTTCAGCCCCGGAAGGATTTGCTGCTTTAGGACCGGAGCCCTTTTTGCGATTCGGCGATGCGTCGCTTTAACTGACAATTGCGCGGTCGTGCGATGTTGTACCCAAACGAAATTTGCGTCCTTTTCTTCCCACAAACAGAGCTTTCTTTTGGTGGCATTTGATCACCTCTGCGTCATTTCTGATCGCCGCTATAAACAAAAGAAGAGCGACAATTTTGCAAAAAAGCCCAAATTTCTTACTTTTTGCTAAAATACAAATCCAAAAAAAAAATATAAAAAAACATTTTTTTTCACCGTCTAAAAAAAATAGCGTTTATACTCCTTCTTATATTTAGCCGGTTTTTGCCACTTTTTTTTACAAAAAAATATAAAAAAAAAACCTAAACATAAAATCGTTTTTCATTCTTTAAACC
>BLSH010304298.1:5661-25958 GCA_018402905.1 Glandirana rugosa | reverse complement strand
ATTTGACAATTCACATGGACAGTGAAGAGTTCGTCACCCAGTCGTTTCGCAACGTTCACATATCGTTGGTGCGGAACTTCACGACCCCATAACGTAACTTACAGTTTAGAATGTAAAATCTATCTCGTTCCTTACCAATTTTTTTTTTGTGACAGTCAAAAAAAAACGGTAGATACAAAGTGACCGTTCTAAAGAGAAGTAAGACACAGAATTGTCCTTCGCTTTTCTTTAGAGAGGTTTCTTTAGGGGAAAATCATTCAACAGTGTCCTTGTACATAGGAGGATATAAGGGAAATAGGGATACATGTTCCTGTGACAACTTACTAAAAGGGGATTTCTTTGGAGAGATTTCTTTTCGCTTCCTGTTAAGACACAGAATGAAGAGAAATCTTGCCAGTGAAACATAGATGGCAAAAAAAAACTGACAGTGTTTTTTTTTTAACCATTCCTTGCTCTATCTAAAATGTAAGATTTGACATTCAATGCAATACCCCAGCACTTCAAGGCGTGGTTGCTATACACTTGCAACGCTTTGCTGACCCACTGCTTGAGAAGTGACAGGTACACTTAACAGTTTATGTCATTTTCCAACCAATAAACATTTTCATATATGGAAAGCCTGACAAGTTCTTTGCACATGATTTAGGCAAACTCAGTTACTGCAAGTTTCCATAGAGGTTTTTTTCTTAATATCTGTAATAATCCCACATGTAGCGTGTACTGTTATTAAGCCCGTGCTGGTCATCTGGAATGAATTAGATTCCCCTAGTAAATCAAAATAAAAAAATGAATTCTGTGTCTCTTACTGGGTTAAAATTAAAAAGGAATATCACTATCAGATGTCTTGGAAGCAATAGACAAACAGATGGGCTATGACCTTTTCACAATAAAGTAAAACTCTAAGCATGGTTCTTGGTGAGTTTGTTTGTTTTTGCATTACAGTAAGGGCTAAATCTGAAAGGTCCATTTTGCATCATCATTTTTTTTTTTTTGTGGGTGTCGGTTTCTTCTTTTTTTTCAAGTGCCAAAGAAAACCATGCACTTCAACTTGGGGTCATCCAGCACGGCAGGCTGAGCCAAACTGCTGCTCACTGCAACCTTCAAGCTTGAACCTATTACAGTGGCTGCAATAATGCATGAGTACATGAGGTCCGCTCATTTTGGTGTATTTTCCTGCTTTGTAATGCCTATAGGAAAAATAGGAAAACTTTTCACTGTTCAGATACGGTACGGTAGAGAGAAAATATGATCCCGTGTATTTTTAAGTGTCCCAAAGGAATCAGAGCAGGCTATGATAATGCATGGTACTGGCATACTTTTCGAGGCAGCAGGTTAAAGCAATTAGTGAGCTAAATGTAAACACTGCCGCTGTACTAAAATTAAACAGTCACTCGATTTACCTTATCTCAATTATCTGTTATTTCCTGCAACCAAATCCCACAGATCATCTAACAGGCTCAGAACGAAGGCAGAATGATTAGCTTCCCTTAGGCTTGGTTCACACCTGACTGTCAGCTTCTTCAAGTCTTTTTGAAAACATTTTTACTTGGGTTTTTGATGTGTTACATTAAAGGCATGCCATGAGTGATAACTTTCACAGTTGCCAGTGTGCTTATGTTGGCTTTCAACCATATTATCAAGCCATCAAATGGCTGGTGTCATAACTGATCACATGTGCAGTACCATGGCAACCGCAGATCCAACAGAGGCTAAGATGGTAGCTTCCTTAGCTGCAAAGAATAGAAAGGTTTAGTGCTCCTCTAACATTTTATTGTTTATGCCAATGGAAATCAAGTTACTAGGGGGAGAAGGCTGATTAACCCCTTGCCGACCGCGCTATAGCTGAATGAAAGCTGCAGCGTGGGCGGCTTGTCCTGGGAGGCTGTTATATGATGGTCTCCCATGATCAGGAGGACACTATTAATTACAGATTGAGGTAAAGAGCCAATCAGCGGCTCTTTACCACATGATCAGCTGTGTCCAATCTCAGCTGATCACAGATGTAAATAGAAGCCGGTTATCGGCACTCCTCTCCTCATGCTGACACCATGAGGAGAGAAGAGAGCCCATAACTGGCCTCTCTAAAAGGGACACGTACACTGATAATTAAGGCACTGATTATCAGTGTCCTGATTCTCAATGTAATCCCAACAGTGCCTACCAGTGCTGCCAATCTGTGCCCACCAGTGCTGCCAATCTGTGCCGACCAGTGTTGCCAATAAGTGCTCATCAGTGCCTCCTCATCAGTGTCACCCATCAGTGCCGCCTATCAGTGCTCATCAGTGCCACCTATCAGTGCTGCCTCATCAGTGTCCCTCAGTGCAGCCTATCAGTGCCCATCATTGCCCATCAGCGCAGCATCATCAGCTCACATTCGTGTAGGAGAAAAAGTTATTATTTGCAAAAATTTATAACAAACTATGAAAAGGTTTTTATTTTCAAAATTTTTGGTATTTTTTTATTGTATTTGGGTACAGTGTTGCGTGACCGTGCAATTGTCATTGAAAGTGCGACAGCACTGAAAGCTGAAAATTGGCCTGGGCAGGAAGGGGATAAAAGTCCCGGTAGGCAAGTGGTTAATAGGCACAAACATGTGTGAAAAATGCATGTTATGCATCTTTTTAATGTGCTCCTATTATAGCCAATGGGGCAAAAACTCACTATCCTTCCCCCTTCTTTATGCCCTGAAGGCATCCGTTGCACCAGACAAAACGAGCGTAAGGTGAAGACAGTGTCATATAATGTTGAATGTTTGTAAGTTGTTTAGAGCATTATATTTTGGCATCATCCATCTGCAGTGCAGAATATGAAAGTCTCAGGATCCAGATGGGCTGATTTACTAAAACTGGAGAGTGCAAAATCTAGTGCACCTTTCCATAGAAGTCAATCAGCTTCCAGGTTTTTTTGTCAAAGCGTAATTCAACAAGCTGCACCAAATTTTGCAGTGTTAGTAAATGAACCCCAAAGTGTCTGTTGACCAGAGATTCAATTTTTTTGAGCATTTTGACTATTTTTTTAACGGTGGGGGATTCGTTGCAGGGGGTGTGAAGTGTAAAGTTAAGTGGTGGTGGGTCCCTGGCTGGAGATGAGAAAATATCACGTTCAGAATTAAAATTTTACAAATTCTATACAGTAAGGAATTTACTACATATTTTGTCATTTGGGATATTCACACAGTGGTAATGGGAAAATTATTCTATTCCCAACATAGGTCTATGACAGTTTAAAAGAGATTCTGTAATTTTCTGGAGCCATTTTAACCTCAAGTCTACAATAATTAATTTAGACTTTTACCACGAATTCCAATGCATTTAACCAAAATGGCAAAATTTAATCTAAATTTCCCAATTTTCACAAAAAATTTAGGGAAATTGGAAAATCTCTGTTTTGATTATTCTTCTGGTGACTAAATGAATGGCTGAATGTGCATATTGTATACAAATTGCAAAGCATCTTCTTCTGAGTTATTACATCTTGGTTGAACAGCCTATAAATTTCAACCTACCAATTCACAAAAACATCCTCCAATCCAAACCGATGCTTGCACGGCCATGTTGCTAGTATTGGCCTGTTAAATAAATACATTTACACAGCTGAAAATATCATGCCAAACATATTTCCACATTAATCTCTTAGAAGCTTTCTGATCACAAGAAACCCATTCTGTGCTAAAGTACAATGATTAATGGTAGTAAAGGAAAATGTTCTGAGTTTTGTGGATTGTTGTGTGCTAATGAGACAGCACGGTGATGAAAGACAAGCTAGTAGAGCAGTGAAGCCCTCTGTCTCATTATTTTGTATGACTCTCAAGTACTACCATTATTCCTTATTAGGTATGTTTGGCGTGCCACCTATCCAGATAAATGTTCACACAAAGGTGCAGTTAATAGTCCTAGTGGCCTTTCTATCATATATATGTACCACTAATTAGATAATTTACTAGACCATATTAATACATAAACAGAGCAATACAAACGTGCTCCTGCTAATATGTTTGCACAGAGCAAGAGCAGAAGTTAACTAAGAAGGTCTGTGTCAGCCACACAGTCTGTCTTATTAAACATATAAGAGCATAATTTGCATAGTGTTAGTAGGTTCTACCGATGCTTCATGGGCTGCCTCCGGGTGTTCTGCATCTGCTCTAACCTACCTAAAAACTCACGGTTAGGTTATTAACCGTAAGACCAAAATGGTTCCAGAGCAGCCTACCCAATCCTTTTTAACACGGAGGAACATTTAAAATAACTCTCAGAGCTCAGGGAACCCCTGCCAATAACTACTATATATACAGCTCACTGTACATTAACATACAGTAGTAGTCGTTAGGAAGAATGCTTCTTACACTGGTAGTCAGTGGAAAGAATGCTTCTTTCATTGTTGGTCTTTGGGAAGAATGCCCCTGTTAAGATAGCGAAAAAGATCATTGGTGTTATTTAGTGATTGCTTATCTGAAAGTCAGAAATTTCTGTTCAAGTGGCCCCTAGCAATCTAAGGAGGAACCGTATTTGAGAAAGACTGCTCTACAGTATGTGAGACATTACTTGCAGAACTTGTCTGAAAGACTATAGGTACTCATAGTTACTCTGGTTGAAAAAAAGACACTAGTCCTTTCAGTTCTACCAACACAGAAAAGCACACACAGACACAAATAGAAAACCTCCATAGAAACTATCCTATACCCCCAGTTGATCCAGAAAAAAGGCAAAAAAACCCAATAAAGCACGATCCAATTTGCTCAAGCTGGGGAAAAAGTTCCTTCCTAATACCCCAAGAGGCAATTGGATATTCCCTGGATCAAGTTTACCTATGAATATTAGTATCCAGTTGAATTATGTGCAATTAGGAAAGAATCCAGGCCTTTAAAAAAAAAAAAAAAAAATCTACTGAGATGGCCAGAACTACCTCTGGAGTAAGTCTATTCCACATTTCCACAGGTCTTACTGTGAAGAAGTCTTTTTCATATTGGAGATTACATCTCTTTTCCTCCAGACATAAAGAGTGTCCCCTTGTCCTCTGGGATTACCTTAAAGTGGATGTAAACCCTCACATATACCCAGTGAAGTGAACAGCCTCAGATGATACACAGGGATGAAATAAATCCTCCTACATAAGTTTTACATGCATATCTGCTGTCTTCAGCTTTATATATTCTTTAGAAAGTTCAGATCCTGTTAGGAGATTTTTGCTTCCTGTTCAGCACTGCAGTGAAGTCTGGGCATACAGCCAAGACAGCTGATTGGAGGAAAGGCACACACCCCTCTCCTCATAGGTAGAGACTTTCAGATCTGTTTGTTGAATACTTCAGCACTCTGCTAATCTATATATAGCACGCTCCCCAACACAAAACTTGTCAGAAGTTATCAGGTTGATAACAGGGGAACGGAGCAGGAGACAGCTATGGGACATAGTGCTTTGAAAAGAGATAAGAAACCACTGCAGATATACAGTGTGTGCCTGGCTCAGATTTCATGAATTGGGTTTACATCCACTTTAAGATGACAAACTCTACACTGAGTTCACTATATGGACCACTTATGTATCTACAGTATACATGTTGATCTATCCCCCATTCACCTCCTCTTCTCAAGAAAGAATAAATTCAGTCCCTCTAATCTTTCCTCATAGCTGAGCTCCTCCATGCATGTTATCAGTTTGGTAGCCCTTCTCTGCACTTTCTCCAGTTCCCTGATATCCTTTTTGTGAACTGGTACCCAAAACTGAACTGCATATTCCAGATGAGGTCTTACTAATGATTTGTACAGAGGCAAAATTATGTCTCTATCTCTGGAGTCCATGCCTCTCTTGATGCAAGAAAGGATTTTGCTCATTTTGGAAACTGCAGCTTGGCATTGCATGCTATTATTAAGCTTATGATCTACCAGAACACCCAAATCCTTCTCCGCCATTGATTCTCCCAGTTGTACCCCGCCTAGTATGTATGATGGATGCATATTCTTAGTCCCCCAAGTGCATAACTTTACATTTATCAACATTAAACTTCATCTGCCACACAGTCGCCTAAAAACCATGCATTGAGGCTGGCTTGTAAGTTGGAGACATCCTCTAAGGACGTTATTCCCCTGCATAGATTTGTGTCATCAGAAAATACTGAAATGGCACTTTTAATCCCAGACACTAATCATTTATATACAGTATATATTAAAAAGTAAGGGTCCCGACACTGAACCTTGGGGTACACCACTGATAACCTTAGACCATTTAGAGTAAGAATCATTAACCACTACTCTCTGAATTTGGTCTTCTATCTATTTACAAACTGATCTTTCCAAGCCTGTAGACTTTACCTTACACATTAGCCGTGTGTGTGTGTGTAACAATGTCTAGAGGTTTTGCAAAATCCAAGTATACCACTTCCACAGCCACCCCTCTGTCCAAGGTTTTACTTACCTCTTCATAAAAAGAAATCAGGTTTGTCTGATAACTTTCATGAATCCATGCTGTCTGTTACTTAAAATATTTTTTCCAGCAAGAACTCATCTATGTGGTCTTTTATTAAACTCTCCAGTATCTTCCCAACTATAGAAGTTAAACTAACAGGTCTATAGTTACTTTGTAAAGACTTTGATCCCTTTTTAAATATGGGCACCACATTGGCCCTACGCCAATCCAGTGGTACTATTCCAGTAATTAACCAGTTCCTAAAAATTAGAAACAATGGCTCTGAAATGACAGAGCTCAATTATTTTAGGATCCATGGCTGGATGCCACCCGGTCCATGTGCCTTACTCACGTGTGATATTGTGTAACAATTTCGGATATATATTTATATACAGTATGTCACAAAAGTGAGTACACCCCTCAAATTTTTGTAAATATTTTATCATATCTTTTCATGTGACAGCACTGAAAAAATTACACTTTGCTACAATGTAAAGTAGTGAGTGCACAGCTTGTATTATAGTGTAAATTTGCTGTCCCCTCAAAATAACTCAACACACAGCCATTAATGTCTAAACCACTGGCAACAAAAGTGAGTACACCCCTAAGGGAAAATGTCCAAATAGGGCCCAAAGTGTCAATATTTTGCGTGGCCACCATTATTTCCCAGCACTGCCTTAACCCTCTTGGGCATGGAGTTCACCAGAGCTTCACAGGTTGTCACTGGAGTCCTCTTCCACTCCTCCATGATGACATAAAGGAGCTGGTGGATGTTAGAGACCTTTGCGCACTTCCACCTTCCATTTGAGGATGCCCCACAGATGCTCAATAGGGTTTAGGTCTGGAGACATGCTTAGCCAGTCCATCACATTTAACCTCAGCTTCTTTAGCAAGGCAGTGGTCATCTTGGAGGTGTGTTTGGGGTCGTTATCATGTTGGATTACTGCACTGTGGCCCAGTCTCTGAAGGGAGAGGATCATGCTCAGCTTCAGTATGTCACAGTACATGTTGGCATTCATGGTTCCTTCAATGAACTGTAGCTCCCCAGTGCCGGCAGCACTCATGCAGCCCCAGACCATGACACTCCCACCATCATGCTTGACTGTGGGCAAGACACACTTATCTTTGTACTACTCACCTGGTTGCTGCCCCACATGCTTGACACCATCTGAACAAAGTAAGTTTATCTTGATCTCATCAGACCACAGGACATGGTTCCAATAATCCATGTCCTTAGTCTGCTTGAATACACCGCTCACATTTTTGTAAATATTTTATTATATCTTTTCATGTGACAACACTGAAGAAATGACACTTTGTTACAATGTAAAGTAGTGAGTGTACAGCTTGTATAACAGTGTAAATTTGCTGTCCTCTCAAAATAACTCAACACACAGCCATTAATGTCTAAACCATTGGCAACAAAAGTGAGTACACCCCTACGTAAAAATGTCCAAATTGGGCCCAATTAGCCATTTCCCTCCCCAGTGTCATGTGACTCGTTAGTGTTACAAAGGTGTGAATGGGGAGCAGGTGTGTTAAATTTGGTGTTATCGATCTCACTCTCTCATACTGGTCACTGGAAGTTCAACATGACACCTCATGGCAAAGAATTCTCTGAGGATCTGAAAAAAAGAATTGTTGCTCTACATAAAGATGGCCTAGGCTATAAAAAGACTGCCAAGACTCTGAAACTGAGCTGCAGCACGGTGGCCAAGACCATACAGTGGTTTAACAGGACAGGTTCCACTCAGAACAGGCCTTGCCATGGTTGACCAAAGAAGTTGAGTGCACGTGCTCAGCGTCATACTCAGAGGTTGTCTTTGGGAAATAGACATATGAGTGCTGCCAGCATTGTTGCAGAGGTTGAAGGGGTGGGGGGTCAGCCTGTCAGTGCTCAGACTATACGCCGCATACTGCATCAAATTGGTCTGCATGGCTGTTGTCCCAGAAGAAAGCCTCTTTTAATAAAGATGATGCACAAGAAAGCCTGCAAACAGTTTTCTGAAGACAATCAGACTAAGGACCTGGATTACTGGAACCATGTCTTGCGGTCTGATGAGACCAAGATAAACTTATTTGGTTCAGATTGTGTCAAGCGTGTGCGGCGGCAACCAGGTGAGGAGTACAAAGACAAGTGTGTCTTGCCTACAACCAATTATGGTGGTGGGAGTGTCATGGTCCCAGTTCAAAACCTTAAGGCCCGCACTCACTGTCAGGTCTGACTAAATTTTACCTTACCTCACAAAAACCCACTACAAAACGCACCTATCCCCTTGGGGGCGCTACATAATAAAAAAAATGTTATATCTAATTGGGAGAGAGGGAGGGGGAGGAGGCAAGGCAATATGAAGGCCTGATTTAAGTAAACAAGATAGTAAATAAACAGCTACTTGCATTTATCCTTACAGACATCATTCCGCACAGTGAAGTCCATTGACTAGCCACATAGGTGGGGAGCTGGAAGGATCTCAGGGCTGGTAATACAAGTGAGAGGCTGGAGATGCAGGGCTACCTCACTTGAAGAGCAGTACTCTAGAAATGGGAGAAGTGGTCTTTGCAGTGGTACACTGCACCGGAAGGATGGAGGACCAGACGAGAAGACAAGGCACAAGGCTACGCGCTTGGAGCATCTAGCTCCTTCTACAGGCCTGTCACTTCCATTGTGCATTCCACTGCTTAATGTGGAGCTCTTTCAGGCTCCCGAGTGGGCCATCTTCCTCTCCCAGCAGCTGGAACACCCCACAGTGGTCCTGCAGGTCGGATCAAGGAGGAATCTACATACTCTGCACCAGATGAGCTTTTTTATCTTATACCCTTTGTCAGTGTTTTTTATCCATTGTTATTAAAATTTTATCCAGGATACTACACTTAGCTGGAGCTTCCTTCCCTTTGTTCTTTCTCCCATTGAATCACACAGAGCCAGTCGCAACTCTGAGGATAGCAGCCGCAGGTGTTCCCGTGTCTCCCCTATACTATATCTTGTCCTACACGGATTAGAGACTACCTTGGACTACCCCTAACACTTATCATTGGTCTCATAGACATTTAATTGCTGAGTAGAGTATAGCGCTCTCCATGCTAGGTAGGTGTTAGAATAGGCTTTTGCTAGGTAAGTCAAATTTTAGTCAGGCCTGACTAAGTGTGGGCCTGATTGTTTTGATTCTGGACTGGGAGTGGCTCAGGTAGGACTGGGTGATTCACAGATGGTGTCATCAGAACCTCTCACTTCTTTCCAGAGGCTTCTGGTGTTTTCTGGAAAGAGAGGCTGGAAGGGAGGTATAGCCATCTGGGGTGTTCTAAGGAGCCCTGACCAATCCCTAATCTGGATTGGTAGGGGGCAGGCCTCCTTAAATACCCAGGGTCAGCCCAATCTGGGAGGAGAAGTTCAGGTGAAAGTCTGGAGATGATATAGTGTGGTGGCTGTCGCGGCCTAGGGGAAGCTTCCAGTCTGGGGGGGTGACCCTGGGTCTGGAGTGCTTGGTCGCAGCTAGGAGCGAGATCTTGGTGGCAGGCACAAGGCAGAGTGGAAAGGACAGAGGGAGAGAGCACTATTGTTTCATTGAGTGTGGAACTACAAGTGTCAGGAGTCAGTGAGCAACATACCCTGGGATATTGGAAGAGGCATTCCGGAGTAGATTGGGGTGGGAGACAGTCTGGGAAGGATGCAGAGGCCAGTGTGGGACTTTGATGTTGCTGTGGCAGTGAAAAGGCCATTGCAGCTGGAAGAGCTGGCAGGGCCTGAATGAGGATGAGCTGGAGGAAGTACTTTGCTACACTTTGGGGGCTATTAGCCTCTGCCTGTAATGGGTGGTCTGGGTGTCCTGTTTCAACTACAGCAGGCCTCACCCTGTGCTAGCTAGGCCTAAGAGACATTTGGAAGCCTGCTAAATATCCTTCCAGGTCTTACCTGTGAGAAGCAAGTGTTGTGCAGGAGAGAGGAACAAGGAGTGTAACGTGCAGCAAGTGTGGTGCTGGAGGAAGATGGAGAGGTGTATAGACGGAGGTGTATATAGACGTCCCATGTAAAGAACTGTTTAATTCTTGGGCATCCCATAATCATCCCTACCCCTTCCAAGTTCAAATCACCTAATAAAAAAAACAAAACAAAGTACCAGCCTGTTCTGTATCTCCAGATGTGCAGAAAAGTGTGATTGAGGGCAGTGTGAACCACAACAACCAGCCACCCCTAAGGGGGCCATTGGCTACAGGAGTACATAATCTCAGTGTGCCAGCTTATTTTCCCTTTAATAGGCCTTACTTATGGTGCATGAAAAATATAGTTGATTCTATGTTCTTTATACATTGAATTTCTGTTGGACACTCCTGTAATTCAAGCACCCCACCACACAACATTGCCAAGATGGTGACACAAATATTCACGACACAAACCGCAGTTTCCTGTGTCATCCCTTGGCCTCAACATTGCTTTTTGCTCTATGAATGAGCCGCACCCCAGCGGCGAGGTCCTCCCTGTGCTTTTGAGCCCATGTAATGTCGTCAACCTAGTCTCCAGTGTCTTGCATGTCGGGATGACAGTACTGTATAATTTAGAATAACTTGATTGGTTCCAAGAGCTTACATTTCCACCCTTCCACAGTGCAAAAGAGCATTCTTAGCTTTCCCAGAAGGCTGCAGTGAGGCTCAGTGATGTCACCTAGGAGAACCGTCCTGAAGTTGGGATCTATGGTAAGTATATTTTACTTGTGCTTGCTATTTTTTTTTTACGGGTAGCAATTGTGCATGGGGTGGAGGGCTAGTGGTGGCCAGCAAGTAAAGTATAAACAGTATATATATTTTTTTAATTTTAGAAATGTTTTGAGTAATATATACAATATATATACAGTCACCGGTCACTTTATTAGGTACACCTTGCTAGTACCGGGTTAGACCCCCTATTGCCTTCAGAACGGCCTTAATTCTTCATGGCAAAGATTAATCAAGGTGTTGGAAACATTCCTCAGAGATTTTGGTCCATATTGACATGATAGCATCACACAGTTGCTGCAGATTTGTCGGCTGCACATTCATAATTAGAGTTGAGCGAACACCTGGATGTTCGGGTTCGGCCGAACTTCACGGAAACGTTCGGGTTCGGTACCGAACGTTACCCGAACTTGACCCCTGACCCCCAACCCCATTGAAGTCAATGGGGACCCAAACTTTTTGGCACAAAAATGGCTGTAAAAAAGTCCTGGAAAGTGCTAGAGGGCTGCAAAAGGAAGAAAAATGGGAGATGTTATTA
This sequence comes from Glandirana rugosa, assembly GCA_018402905.1. NCBI lineage: Eukaryota > Metazoa > Chordata > Amphibia > Anura > Ranidae > Glandirana > Glandirana rugosa. The sequence continues at coordinate 14,314 of BLSH010304298.1, read as the reverse complement.
GATCTGCAATCTGTCCCTCAAAGCAGTAGTAGTAATCTCTACCTAGTTATTATCACTGCAATCTGTCCCTCACAGCAGTAGTAGTAATCTCTACCTAGTTATTATCACTGCAATCTGTCCCTCACAGCAGTAATAGTAATCTCTACCTAGTTATTAGATCTGCAATCTGTCCCTCACAACCTGTCTCTCACAGCGCCGGCAGCATCCTCTCCCTACACTAACCTGAGAGAATGTGACATGCAGCACTGTGACTCCAGCCTCATATAGAGGCTGGGTCACATGATGCACTGGCCATTCACAGCCATGCCATTAGTAGGCATGGCTGTGATGGCTTCTAGGAAAAACCAGTGAAACGCTTGTTGATTGGCTGCCCTGCAGCTATTCAACATGCGTGATAAAATACCAGAACCCAGAACCCGAACCCGGACTTTTTCTCAAACGTTCGGGTTCAGGACACGGACACCCGAAAGTTCGCTACGGACCCGAACTTTACAGTTCGAGTTCACTCAACTCTATTCATGATGCGAATCTCCCATTCCACCACATGCCAAAGGTGCTGTATTGGATTGAGATCTGGTGATTGTGAAGGCCATTGGAGTGCAGTGACCTCATTGTCATGTTCAAGAAACCAGTGGTGAGATGATTTGAGCTTTGTGACATGGTGCATTATCCTGCTGGAAGGAGCCATCAGAAGATGGGGACACTGTAGTCATAAAGGGATGGACATGGTCAGCAACAATACTCAGGTAGGCCGTGGCGTTTAGCCACTTCAATACCAGGCCTATTTTCTGGACTTGGTGTTTACAAGTAAAAACCATTTCATTTTTTTTTTGGTATAAAATGACTTAAACCTGCCAAACATTATATATATTTTTTTCCAACACCCTAGAAAATAAAATGGCAGTCATTGCAAAACTTTATGTCGCACCGTATTTGCGCAGTGGTCTTACAAGCGCGTTTTTTTTTTTTAATTAAGTATTTTGATTGAAAAAATAAGATAACAGTAAAGCTAGCCCATTTTTTTTCCATATTGTGAAAGATAATGTTACGGCAAGTAAATTGATACCCAACATGTCATGCTTTGAAATTGCGCCCACTCGCAGAATGGCGACAAACTTTGCAACATAAAAATCTCCATTGGCGATGTTTAAAATGTCTACAGGTTACCAGTTTTGAGCTACAGAGGAGATCTAGTGCTAAAATTATTGCTTTCACTCTGACCATCGTGGTGATACCTCACATGTGTGGTTTGAACACCATTTCCATATGCAGGCGGAACTTACGTATGCTTTCGCTTCTTTTTTTCTTATTTATTTTACTTTATATTTTTTACATTTTACACTGTTTTTTAAAAAAAAAAATTTGATCGCTTTTATTCCTGTTACAAGAAATGTAAACATTCCTTGTAATAGAAAAAAGCATGCCAGGAACACTTAAGTGGCGGAGATGACGAGAAAGTGGCGGGAGAGGTGCCCCCAGTCCCGCCGATAAAAGTGATCTTGCGGTGAATCCGCTGCTGAGACCACTGCTCTGAAAGAGAATCGCCGGCTCTAAACAACGGTATCTGAATGGTGTCTGTAGCTGAAGGCACCATTCAGATGTCGCCACTCAGAGTCAAGAACGTCATATGACATCCTATGGTATTGAAGTGGCAATGCTCAATTGTTACTAAGGAGCCCAAAGTGTGCCAAGAAAATATCACCCACATGTGCAGAATGAAAAAAATTGTTTTGTTTCTTTCGATTCGTTATTTACATACATTTTTTCGTTAAATTCGTTCAAACCGTTTAATTCCTTTTTGGAATTTGTTTAATTTATTTGTATTCAAATCAATTTGAATTTTTGGGATTCAATTTCAAATTGATTCAAAAAGCTTTCGAATCAATTTTGAAGAGTTTTCAAATAGTTTTCAGAATCAAATTCGAAACGTTTTCGTATTTGAATAGTTTCAAATTTTAAACGTTTTCAAACTCAAATAGTTTTAGAATTCGAATAGTTTTCCAATGGTTTTCAATTTTCAAATACTTTTTGAATAGCTTTCGAAATCGAATCGTTTTCCAATTTCCAAAGAGAATAAAATAGAATAGAAACAAAGGAATGGAATATAAAAAATAGGATAGAATAGAAAATAATATAACAGAAAATAAAAGAATAGAATATAATAGAGAAAACAGAACAACATAGAATAGTAAATAAAAGAATAGAATAGAAACAAATAGGATAGCATAAAAAAGAATAGCATAAAACAGAAAGAATATACCCATCTTCTGAAATTCTAATAGAAAATAATAGAATAGAAAAGAATATAATAAAAAAAACAATAAAATAGAGTAGAAATTCGAATTTAACCACTTCAGCCCCTGAAGGATTTCCAGCTTTAGGACCGGAGCCCTTTTTGCGATTCAGCGCTGCGTCACTTTAACTGACAAGTGCGCAGTGGTGCGGCGTTGTACCCAAACTAAATTTGCATCCTTTTTTTCCCACAAATAGAGCTTTCTTTTGGTGGTATTTGATCACCGCTGCGTCATTTCTGATCGCCGCTATAAACAAAAGAAGAGCGACAATTTTGCAAAAAAAAACTAATTTCTTACTTTTTGCTAAAAAGAAAAAATATAAAATAACATTTTTTTTCACCGGTTTTGGCCGATTTATATTCTTCCTCATATTTGTGATAAAAAAAATCGCAATCAGCGTTTATTGATTGGTTTGCGCAAAAGTGGTCGCGTTTACGGATGATGAGAATTCATTTTTGGGGTTTATATTTTTTTTAAATTTTTACTAGTAATGGCGGCGATCTGCGATTTTTAGCGGTACTGCGATATTTCAGCGGACATGTCGGAACATTTTGACACTTTTTTGGGACCATTGGCATTTATACAGCGATCAGTGCTATAAAAATGCACTGATTACTGTGTAAATGCCATTGGCAGTGAAGGGGTTAACCTGCAGGGGGCGCTCTAAGGGTTAACAGTGTTCCCTGGGCGTGTTCTAACTGTGGGGGGACTGCCCTAGCTAGGGAAGAGAAGTGGTCACAGCCTCCATGTACAGGAAGGCTGTGATCACAGCCCTTCCCCCTTCACAGAACGGAGGTCCGTGTTTACATACACGGACCTCCGTTCTTTCACTCCGGGGGGGGGGCATCGCGGGTGGCCGGCGGAGATCGACTCTGCCGCAGCCGCTCCCTGGCCCTCCCCGAACACAGTGAGCGCGTGGGCGCGCCTCTGGCGGCACACGCGCGCTCACTAAGCTCGATCCCGCAGCCGCCATCGTATGACGGCGTTTTGCGGAAAGAGCCACCTTGTCGCCATCAATTGCCGACCAGCGGTCGGCAAGCGGTTAAATAGCATAGAAAAAGAATAGAATAAAATAGAAAATAACAGTATAGTGTAGAAAAAAGCAACAGAATAGAATAGAAAGAATATAACCATCTTCCTATTGTAATCTATTCTTTTCTATTCTATTCAAATTTGAATTGATTCTATTTGAAATTGGGAAAATGGTTATAATCTTTCTATTCTATTGTTTTTTTAATTCTATGCTTTTTCTGTTTGTTTATTCTATTCTATTCTATTATATCCATTATATTTTTTTCTATACGGATCCTTTATTTTCTATTCTATTTTATTCTCTTTGGAAATTGGTAAACTATTGGAATTTGAAAACTATTCAAATTTGAAAACGATTCGAATTCGAAAACTATTCAAAGTTAATTCAAAACTATTTGAATCAATTCGAATTGGAATTCCATCCAAAATTTTCTTTCCATTATTTTGGATCCGTTGAAATTCGGTACTATTGTAATTCGGTAATTCGAATACATCCGAATTTCCGAAAATTCATAAGAATTTCAATTTGGAACGGAACTAATTACACATGTCTGTCCCCCACACCATTACACCATGACCAGCAGCCTGAACCATTGATACAAGGCAGGATGGATCCATGCTTTCATGTTGTTTACACCAAATTCTGACCCTACCATCTGAATGTCACAGCTGAAATCGAGACTCAGCAGACCAAGCAACATTTTTCCAATCTTCTTTTGTCCAATTTTGGTGAGCCTGTGCCAATTGTAACCTCAGTTTCCTGTTCTTAGTTGACAGGAGTGGCACCTGGTGTGGTCTTCTGCTGCTGTAGCCCATCTGCTTCAAGGTTAAATGAGTTGTGTATTCAGAGATGGTATTCTGCGTACCTTTGTTGTAACGAGTGGTTATTTGAGTTACTGTTCCCTTTCTATCATCTCACACCAGTCTGCCCAATCTCATCTGACCTCTGACATGAACAAAGAATATTTTCTCTTTTTTGGACCATTCTCTATAAACTCTAGAGATGGTTGTGCGTGAAAATCCCATTAGATCAGCAGTTTTTGAAATACTCAGACCAACCCGCCTGGCACCAACAACCATGCCACGTTCAAAGTCACTTAAATCCCCTTTCTGATGCTCGGTTTGAACTTCAGCAAGTTGTCTTCCCCACATCTAGATGCCTAAATGCATTGAGTTGCTGCCATGTGATTGGCTGATTCGTGTTGCCAAGCAATTGAACAGGTGTACATAATACAGGGAGAGTTGAGTGTGTGTGTGTGTGTATATATGTATATATATATATATATATATATATACAGTTGTGCTCAAAAGTTTACATACCCTGGCAGAATTTATGATTTCTTGGCCATTTTTCAGAGAATATGAATGAGAAAACAAAGACATTTCTTTCACTCATGGTTAGTGTTTGGCAGAAGCCATTTATTATCAATCAACTGTGTTTACTCTTTTTATATCATAATGACAACAGAAACTACCCAAATGACCCTGATCAAAAGTTTACATACCCTGGCGATTTTGGCCTGATAGCATGCACACAAGTTGACACAAAGGGGTTTGAATGGCTGTTAACCACTTCAGCCCCGGAAGGATTTCCCACGTTAGGACCAGAGCACTTTTTGCGATTCGGCACTGCGTCGCTTTAACTGACAATTGCGCGGATGTGCGACGTTGTACCCAAACTAAATTTGAATCCTTTTTTTCCCACAAATAGAGCTTTCTTTTGGTGGTATTTGATCACCTTTGCGTCATTTCTGATCACCGCTATAAACAAAAGAAGAGCGACAATTTTGGAAAAAAAAAACAAATTTCTTACGTTTTGCTAAAATACAAATCCAAAAGAAAAAATATAAAAAAACATTTTTTTTCATCGGTTTTGGCCGATTTATATTCTTCCTTATATTTTTGGTAAAAAAAAAAAATCGCAATTGGCGTGTATTGATTGCCTTGCTAAAAGTGGCCACGTTTACGGATGATGAGAATTCATTTCTGGTGTTTTTATTTTTTTAAATTTATTACTAGTAATGGCGGCAATCTGCAATTTTTAGCAGTACTGCGATATTGCAGCGGACATGTCGGACATTTTTGACACATTTATACAGCGATCAGAAATTTAAATGTCCACTGATTACTGTATAAATGTCATTGGCAGTGAATGAGTTAACCTGCAGGGGGAATTCTAGGGGTTAACTGTGTTCCCTGGGTGTGTTCTAACTGTGGGGGGGGGGGCTGGGCTACCATGGGCATGAGAGATCTAACTGATCCCAGTGACAGGGATCAGTAGATCTCCCATGCCCCCACTAACAGAGCGGGGAATCGCCGTGTTTACATCTGCGGTTCCCTGTTCTTTGGCTGTGGCCGCTCATCGCGGCTCGCTGGCGGACATCGGGTCCGCCCCAGCCACATGCACACTCCTCCGCGTGCGCACCCCCCACTCGCAGATCGCCACTTGAAAATGAGGGGTTCTGTTGAAACCAAACCACGGTCAGGTAGATCAACTAAGTTTTCAGCCACAACTGCCAAGAAAATTGTTCGGGATGCAAGGAAAAACCCACAAATAATTTCAGGTGAAATACAGGACTCTCTGAAAACATGTGGTGTGGCTGTTTCAAGATGCACAATAAGGAGGCACTTGAAGAAAGATGGGCTGCATGGTTGAGTCGCCAGAAGAAAGCCATTACTACGCAAATGCCACAAAGTATCCCGCTTACAATACGCCAAACAGCACAGAGACAAGCCTCAAACCTTCTGTCACAAAGTCATTTGGAGTGATGAGACCAAAATTGAGCTTTTTGGCCACAACCATAAACCCTATATTTGTAGAAGAGTCAACAAGGCCTGTGAAACACGGAGGTGGATCGCTGATGTTTTGGGGATGTGTGAGCTACAAAGGCACAGGAAATTTAGCCAAAATTGATGGCAAGATGAAAGCAGTATGTTGTTATCAAAAAATACCGGAGGAACATTTGCATTCAACAGCCAGGAAGCTGTGCATGGGATGTACTTGGACATTCCAACATGACAATGATCCAAAACACAAGGCCAAGTCGACCTGTCATTGGCTACAGCAGAATAAAGTGAAGGTTCTGGAGAGGCCATCTCAGTCTCCTGACCTCAATATCATTGAGCCACTCTGGGGAGATCTCAAATGTGCAGTTCATGCAAGACAGCCCAAGAATTTCCAGGAACTGGAGGCTTTTTGCCAAGAGGAATGGGCAGCTTTACCATCTGAGAAGATAAAGAGCCTCATCCACAAATACCACAGAAGACTTCAAGCTGTCATTGATGTTAAAGGGGGCAAAACACGGTAGTAAGTAAACTTTTTTATCAGAGTCATTTGGGTAGTTTCTGTTGTCATTATGATTTAAAAAGAGTAAACACAGTTGATTGATAATAAATGGCTTCAGCCAAACACTAACCATGAGTGAAAGAAATGTTTTTGTGTTCTCATTCATATTCTCTGAAAAATGGCCAAGAAATCATAAATTCTGCCAGGGTATGTAAACTTATGAGCACAACTGTATATATAATAATTGAGGAGAGGAGTCATCTATGCAAGGGATTTCACTATCCTTAGAGACTTGGATTTGCCCTCACTTTCACTCCTGGTGGTGACTAGGACCCATAGAGAGGGTGAGTCTCCCTAGTGGGGATGTAGACATCAATAAATACCTAAGAGATGTTTTAAACCATAACTACTGTATCTAAAGCTAAAAAAAATATATATTTTTACATATACTTTTATTTTTTATTTTTTTAAATAAATATCTAACAGGAAAATTTGTGTTTTTATTGCATAAACAGTAAATCATGATTAATGATGGTGTGACATTGCTTTAACCACTTTAGCTCCGGGAGGTTTTACCCCCTTAAAGACCAAGCCATTTTTTTCTGTCCAGCACTATGTTACTTTAACTGACAACTGCGCTGGCATGCGACTCTGTACCCAAATAAAATTGATGTCCTTTTATCCCAGAAATAGAGCTTTCTTTTGGTGGTATTTGATCACCTCTGTGGTTATTATCTTTTGTGCTATAAACAAAAGAAGACCAACAATTTTGAAAAAAGCCCAATATTTTTTACTTTCTGCTTTAAAACATATCCAATAAAAAAAGTGTAAAAAAATCAAATTTCTTAATAAATTTAGGCCAATATGTATTCTGCTACATATTTTTGGTAAAAAAAATCCCAATAAGCGTATATTGATTGATTTGCGTAAAAGTTATAGAGTCTACAGACTATAGGATAGATATAGGGACTTTTTATTTCATTTTTTTATCTTTTATTAGTAATGGCAGCGATCAGTGATTTTTAGCGGGACTGTGACATTACAATGGACAAATTGGACACTAAGTGACACTTTTTGGGGACCAGTGACACCAATACAGTGATCAGTACTAGAAAAATGCACTGACACTGTATAAATGACACTGGCAAGGAAGGGGTTAACATCATGACCAATCAAAGGGTTAATTGTGTTCCCTATGTGTGCTTTCTAACTGTAGTGGGAGTGCTTTGACTAAAAGAAAACAGATCCATGTTTCTGCCTTTCTGGCAGAACAACGGTGTGGCTTTTTTACATAGGCAGACAGCTATTCTGCCTCTCTACGAACGATCGCCGGGTTCCCAGTGGCCATCGCGATTGACTCCCGCTTTGTCTAATCACAGTGGGAGAGGGGGTCCAGCTGCATGCGCACCCGAGAGCCGAAAACGAGAATCACATACAGGTATGTGATTTTGCGCTAAAGGGTCGCCCTGCCGCAGAAAATGTATGTGGGGCGATCCTTAAGCGGTTAAATTATATCTTCATGGAGTAACTAAAAAGCAATTCTTCATGGGGTAACATATCTCTGACTACCTTATGGAAAATATGGAAAAAAACGAATCAAGCATAAGAATACCCACTTCCTACCAGTTTTTGTCCAACTGAAGTAAAGGCATTGTGTTCACCTCATACATTTAGTCTTAACAATGCCCCCCTTGTCAGTCTGGACAAAGGACAGTATGTAGAGTGCTATAAAAAAGCCTATAGAAATACTACGGAGTTATGAATAATTGCAGGGTGGCAGAATATAACTCTGAGATTATAAACCTATATTAAAACACAATGGCAGAGGGCAAGGCCATTGAGTTGAATCAGTCCTCATGTAACCCCGTGAGGGTTTGAACAGACAACAAGAAATCTATTGATGCAAGACCTTCTACAGAAAAACCACACATAGCCATCCAAACCAACGTGCACTGAGATGACCACATCATTCTCTCTAATATAGCCTTTGTTTCGAGCTGACTTCAGTTCATGGAACAGGCGCTAGAAGTGATTCTATCTG
>BLSH010304197.1:94624-115478 GCA_018402905.1 Glandirana rugosa | reverse complement strand
AGGGGGGAGAGGAGAGGGGGGGAGGAGAGAGGGGGAGAGAGGAGAGGCACCCCCACATCAGAGCACTCACTTGGAAACAGGAGGGACTGGATGCATGGTGGGATCTGGTCCCGCCCCGCCCGCCGGCTTTTGGGAAGGTTAGGGCGGCGCTACGGCTCTCAGCACTGAGAGCAGAGAGAAGAATGTCATCATGTTTTTTTCACTGATCGCCGCGCCGGGAACTCGGCCGGCCGGGAGTCGGGACAGTCCTTGGCGCTCACGCTCACACAGTGTGACAGACTCAGTGACAGAGAGAGAGAGACACTCACATTATTCTTCTGTCTGTCTCTTCCCTTGTCCTCCTCTTTCAGTCAGGCAAATTAGGTGGCCGCGAGGCCCCTGGGAGGGGCGAGGCCTTAGGCGGTCACCTAATTTGCCTAATTAAAGGGCCGCCTCTGGATCTAGAGGTTTTGGTAGATCATAAGCTTAATAATGGCATGCAATGCTAAGCTGCGGTTTCCAAAGCAAACAAAATCCTTTCTTGTATTAAGAGAGGTATGGACTCCAGAGATAGAGACATCCTTTTGCCCCTGTACAAATCATTAGTAAGACCTCATCTGGAATATGCAGTTCCGTTTTTGGCACCAGTTCTCAAAAAGGATATTGGGGAACTGGAGAAAGTGCAGAGAAGGGCAACCAAACTAATAAGAGGCATGGAGGAGCTCAGCCATGAGGAAAGATTAGAGGAACTGAATTTATTCTCTCTTGAGAAGAGGAGATCAAGGGGGGATATGATCAACATGTACAAATACATAAGTGGTCCATATAGTGAACTTGGTGTTGAGTTATTTACCGGTACTTTAAGGTCATCACAAAGGACAAGGGGGCACTCTTTACATCTAGAGGAAAAAATATTTCATCTCCAAATACGGAAAAATTTCTTTACAGTTAGAGCTGTGAAAATGTGGAATAGACTCCCTCCAGAGGTGGTTTTGGCCAGCACGGTAGATTGCTTTAAAAAGGGCCTGGATTCTTTCTTTAATTTAAATAATATAACTGGGTACTAACATTTTTAGGTAAAGTTGATCCAGGGTGAATCTGATTGCCTCTTGGGGGATCAGAAAGGAATTTTTCCCCCCGCTATCGCAATTTGGATCATGCTTTGCTGGGGTTTTTTGCCTTCCTCTGGATCAACTGTGGGTGAAGGATTGTATATGGGATTGTATGGTTATATATCATTTTTCTATTTTTTTTTTTTTTTTTTGGTTGAACTAGATGGTCTTTTTTCAACCTGACTAACTATGTAACTATGTAATATTCAACTTGTATGACCCATCAACTCCTAAATGCACTTTCACTTGTAAATCAGAAGTATTAGCAAATTATATGTGGTATAAATGCAAAGTGACTGATGATAATAAGCACAATGAAATTGTTGATAACAGTAATGGTAATGTGTACAAATGTTATGGCTATGGAAGCATTACATGGTAACTGTATTCCAGCAGCAATGCTAAAGACTTATTGTCTTGTTAAGTACTTATTATTGTATGTCCACCAAGTGCTTCATTAAACACTGCGAGATGAGCTGAAAGTGTGAAGTGGCTTTAGTGTTTTATGCTTCACAGTTCTGCAGTTTAAGAATCACACCTATCACATGTCAAATGGGAACCTTTTTTATTGAGACAAAGCTGAAAGCTTGTTGTGCTTCTGTCAAGGTCCCTTCTTGCATCTCTGTACTCCAAAATTACAAATGGTCTTATATAGGATCCAGTGCTATAATGTTGTCTATTTTGCCTTCTAGCATCTTTCATTGTTCCTGCACATGATTTCATAGCAAAGCAAATGTAAAAGAAAAACAAGAACAGAAAGAGAAAGAGATAAGAATATACATTTTTAGTTTTCAGACGTCTGTCTATGCCTGCATTTAGTAAAGTAAAACAGGCAATTGTACCCATGACCACTGTCACTGAAACAAAAAAAATATTTTGTGAACAATTTTTGAATGTGGCTGCCTATGTTTGAAATATATGTTGTAATAGAAAAGCAATTACATGTTATTACAACATAGCTCCCAACTGTCCCTGATTTCAAGGGACTGTCCCTCATTTTGAACAAAGTCCCTCTGTCCTTCTTTCCCCCTCACTTGTCCCTCATTTTGGTCTGATCGATACAGTTGTAGATAAAATGCAGTATTTACAGTATCTCACAAAAGTGGGTACACCCCTCACATTTTTGTAAATATTTTATTCTATCTTTTCATGTGACGACACTGAGGAAAAGACACTTTGCTACAATTTAAAGTAGTGACTGTACAGCTTGTATAACAGTGTAAATTTGCCGTCCCCTCAAAATAACTCAACACACAGCCATTGATGTCTAAACCGCTGGCAACAAAAATGAGTATATCCCTAAGTGAAAATGTGCAAATATGGCCCAAGTGGCCATTATTATTTTCCACCACTGTCTTAACCCTCTTGGGCATGGAGTTCACCAGAGCTACACAGGTTGCCACTGGAGTCCTCTTCCACTCCTCCATGATAATATCACGGAGTTGGTGGATGTTAGAGACCTTGAGCTCCTCTACCTTCCATTTGAGGATGTCCCACAGATGCTCAATAGGGTTTAGGACTGAGGGAAGATGGGCCAGTCCATCACCTTTACCCTCAGCTTTTTTAGCAAGGCAGTGGTCACCTTGGAGGTGTGTTTGGGGTCTTTATCATATTGGAATACTGCCCTGCGGCCCAGTCTCCGAAGGGAGGGGACAATACTCTGCTTCAGTATTTCACAGTACATATTGGCATTCATGGTTCCCTCAATGAACTGTAGCTTCCCAGTGCCGGCAGCACTCATGCAGTCCCAGACCATGACACTCCCACCACCATGCTTGACTGTAGGCAAGACACACTTGTCTTTGTACTCCTCGCCTGGTTGCAGCCACACACACTTGGTACCATCTGAACCAAATAAGTTTATCTTAGTCTCACCAGACCACTGGAAATGGTTCCAGTAATCCATGTCCTTAGTCTGCTTGTCTTCAGCAAACTGAAGGCTTTCTTGTGCATCATCTTTAGAAGATGCTTCCTTCTGGAAGGATAGCCATGCAGACCAATTTGATGCATTTTGCTTGCTTATGGTCTGAGCACTGACAGCTGACCCCCCACCCCTTCAACCTCTGCAGCAATGCTGGCAGCACTCATTCATCTATTTCCCAAAGACAACCTCTGGATATGACGATGAGCATGTGCATTCAACTTTTTTGGTTGACCATGGCGAGGCCTCTTCTGAGTGGAACCTGTCCTGTTAAACCGCTGCATGGTCTTGGCCACTATGCTGCAGCTCAGTTTCAGGGTCTTGGCAACCTTCTTATAGCCTAGGCTATGTTTATATAGAGCAACATTTTTTTTTCAGATCCTCAGAGAGTTCTTTGCCATGAGGTGCCATGTTGAACTTCCAGTAAACTGTATGAAAGAGTAAGAGTGATAACACCAAATTTAACACACCTGCTCCCCATTCACACCTGAGACCATTTAACAATAATGAGTCACATGACACTGGGGAGGAAAAATGGCTAATTGGGCCCAGTTTGGACATTTTCACTTAGGGGTGTACTCACTTTTGTTGCCAGCGGTTTAGACATTAATGGCTGTGTGTTCATTTATTTTGAGGGGGCAGCAAATTTACACTGTTATACAAGCTGTACACTCACTACTTTATATTGTAGCAAAGTGTCATTTCTTCAGTGTTGTCACATGAAAAGATAGAATAAAATATTTACAAAAATGTGAGGGGTGTACTCACTTTTGGGAGATACTGTAAAGTAATGGAAAGAGGATTACTGCGCTCACTCACAAAATTGAGATGAACAGTCGCCAGCACAACACCCTGACATACAGTGTAATCAAATGGACAACATTAGTGCAGCGCTAATAACAATGATTCTAAACAAACAGAATATTCAGCTTGATTGAACTAGTGGGGGTTGGTGAACCAAACCCACTCCATAATAATTGGTATTTAATGACATATAAACATAACGTATATAGTATTATTCTCACAACTCGAATGCTGAGATGGAAAAAAATAAGGACTAGAAAAGAGAAAAATAGTAAGAAGTCCCACATAGTGGGACTGTCAACCTGACTAACTATGTAACTATGTAACAGTGATCCGGGTATTAAATGGTAAGTATCAATCTTCATATAGATATCAGTGACTATAGTTAAGCGAGTCCATGTCGTCTACCACCAGGTAAACTGCACACTTACCGGAAGAACAGTAATAACCAGCGTGACTCTTAATCCCAGGGGGAAATTTCAGTGTTGGTAGTGATGTTATACCTTAGGATCGAATGACCAGCACTCCCAGCGTGGGATATTTACACCACAGATAGAATCTTCAAGTCGCCAGAAATCGCAACCTCAAAATTACTCATCCATCCATGCAAGAAAGCAGAAATCTCGCAATAGCATAAAATCCTCAATATGGTTTATTAGAAACGGTATAAAAACTTACATTAGTACCATATAAATGAGCTCATTATCCACATAGTGAAAAGCAGTATTCGGGGGGGACCAAAAACCCAACACGTTTCGTTACCAATAGGACGTCTTCTGGGGTATCCCCCCCAAAAAAAACTGCCAGTATATATAACATTGTCATTCCCCAATTACAGGTATAAGCACCCCCCACAATGGGTATCTCAGTCCACCAATCAAGATGGCGCAGACGGCGTGCGTTCCACGCCTCGTTTTGATGGTCAGATCTAATATGATGATCTTCATTCCAGGCTAGATGCGCCTCAAGTCTCACCAGAAGTGTAGTTTAATGCCCATAATGAGTAAAATGTGTAACTCAAAAGGACCTTATATAAACATATTGTGTGTAATTATTAAACTACTGTGTCATGAGCATCATGCAAAAAAGCAAAAAGAGAAGGGAAGTTTATTTACTCTAGGATTGGACAGTATATTGACTTCTACTTACAGCCGCAGGTTCGTAGGATGCCTTCGTTTCTCAAAGACACCAAAGATACTATTAAAATGTTACAAAGTGTGACTTTACAACAAGGGGACGTGATAGCCACAGCGGATGTGGCTTCGCTATACACCAATATTCCCCATGAGTTGGGCTTAGAGGCGGTTGACTATTTTCTTACTCAAGATACCTCCATTCATGAAGTTCAAATAAAGTTCATTACTTGACCTTGTTAAATTTGCTACAGAGCATAATTATTTTTGGTTCAATAACCAATTCTTTTCTCAAGTCAAGGGTGTGGCCATGGGGGCATAGTACGCCCCTAGCTTGGCCAAACTATTCAAGGCCAAGTGGGAGGAGGATGTCGTCTATGCCCAACATAGACCAGAGCTCATTTTTTGGGCTAGGTATATTGACAATGTCCTCCTCCTATGGAAGGGATCTTCTGAATCCCTACAAGAATTTTTTTCATTCCTAAATTCAGGAGATAGGGGTATCTTCCTTTCCTTGGAGTTTAGTCATGATGAGATCCACTTTCTTGATCTGCTCATTGACATTATTAAGGGCCTGATATCTACCAAAACTTTTTTTAAGCCTACAGATCAGAACGCATTCATCCCTACTGACAGTTGCCATCACCCTTCTTGGCTTATATCAGTGCCTCGTAGTAAGTTGAGGCTGAGACGTAACTGCACCAGTAGTGATGAATATTTATGTCAAGTTGAAATTCTTAAATCTGGGTTTATTGAGAAGGGATATGATCGGGCGACTCTTGAACAAGAGATCCATAGAATGCTCAATATAAATAGAACCCAACTCTTGGCTGATAAACCTAGGGAAAATTACGTTAATTTCAAATGGTCTTTTCTTACAACATTTTCCGTTCAACATAAACAAATTAAGAATTTGATCGGCAAACATTGGGATGTCCTTACAAACGACCAAGTTTTGGGTCCAGTGCTACCAGAAACACCTAAGGTAGTCTTTAGGGGGTCTCCCTCTCTGAGGAATAGGGTGGCACCCAATGTGACGGACCCCCCCAAGGAGATTTCTTTTTTTCATAATATGGTTGGTTACTTTAAATGTAATAGATGTAGGATCTGTAATCTCAATGTTTGCCTAGATAGGAAGATCACAACCTTTGGATCTACCATCACAGGACAAACATACAATATTAAACATTTCGGTACGTGTGATACAAAAAACATAGTATATCTTCTCACGTGTCCCTGCAAAAAACAATATGTGGCTAGAACCACTAGATCTTTTAAAATTAGGGTAAACAAGTACATTACCAGTATCTTGAAAGGGAGGATCAATCACATCGTCCCGAACATTACCTATGTTAACACCTCTTCAAAATAATAGGTAAATATGCTCCACCTTGGAGAGGGGGCCCAAATAAGAGGGGGGTGTCCAGGTTAGAAGTATTCTGGATTTACCAACTAAAGAGTTATTATCCTTACGGTCTCAATATTGATTGGGACATAAACGCCTTTATCAATAAGGCATAATATGCTCATATGCATACTCCTCCCTTTTGAACAATTTCCCTTGTTTTTGCTTTAGTTTGAGTCTTTATTTTTAATGTTTTAGGTATGTTGTGTAACTAGGAGATGGAATGCTGTCTATGTCTTAGTGTCTCCAACAGCATTACATTTAGTCCTTTTTTCTTCCAATACTGGAACTGGATACTATGCTTATACATGTGTTATTGTGTTTACCATTCACGAATTACAAGCACTAACTTAAAATCGGGGATTACAGAAAATAGGGGTGCTCGGTCCATTGATAGGATGCCCCCCACATTTGACATATATGACCCGTTCACAAATTAAATTTATTATTGTATACTATATTATGTTTAGTCAGGTGTTACAGCACGCTATCACATACCTCTCAGCTTGTTTTTCAATACACTCGCCATTTTCTTACACATATACATACTAATAATTATGTATTGTCTTTTATGTCGTCCTTTCCATTCATTTAATCTAGTCAAGTATTGTGCACTTTAATTTTTGTCCACCCCCCATACATGATTAATTGATAAAAAGTGGACGTGGATCTTTTCTCTGCTAACACTTTTCTTTTGACATGCCTAACTCATTCACTATTTCTGCCCTGTGATCGGATGTGACGCAGGCACGTGTTAATTATTGACACGCCTGTCTCTCCTTGCTCCGGAAGCTTTTACATCTAGCTAACCTACATTCTGCTATTTCTACTTCCGGGTAACCTCTCCTCTCGCTTCCAAAAACTATGAGGGAGAGATCTGTGATTTCCGAACATCCGGCTTCCGCCGGAATTCTTCTCTTGGTCGATTATAGAGTAAATAAACTTCCCTTCTCTTTTTGCTTTTTTGCATAACATGACGCTCCTGACATAGTAGTTTAATAATTACACACAATATGTTTATATAAGGTCCTTTTGAGTTACACATTTTACGCATTATGGGCATCAAACTCCACTTCTGGTGAGACTTGAGGCGCATCTAGCCTGGAATGAAGGTCGTCATATTAGATCTGACCATCAAAACGAGGCATGGAACGCACGCCATCGGCGCCATCTTGATTGGTGGACTGAGATACCCATTGTGGGCGGTGCTTATACCTGTAATTGGGGAATGACAATGTTGTATATACTGGCAGTTTTTTTGGGGGGGATACCCCAGAAGACATCCTATTGGTAACGAAACGCGTTGGGTTTTTGGTCCCCCCAATACTGCTTTGCACTATCTGGATGATGAGCTCATTTATATCGTACTAATGTAAGTTTTTATACCGTTTATGCTATGGCGAGATTTCTGCTTTCTTGCATGGATGGATGGATGAGTCATTTTGAGGTTGCGATTTCTGGCGACTTGAAGATTCTATCTGTGGTGTGAATATGCCACGCTGAGAGCACTGGTCATTCGGTCCCTTGCAGTTTTTTGGGGGGATACCCCAGAAGATATACTATTGGTAACGAAACGTGTTGGGTTTTTGGTCCCCCCGAATACTGCTTTTCACTATCTGGATGATGAGCTCATTTATATCGTACTAATGTAAGTTTTTATACCGTTTATGCTATGGCGAGATTTCTGCTTTCTTGCATGGATGGATGAGTCATTTTGAGGTTGCGATTTCTGGCGACTTGAAGATTCTATCTGTGGTGTGAATATGTCACGCTGGGAGCACTGGTCATTCAGTCCCAAGGTATAACATCACTACCAACACTGAAATTTCCCCCTGGGATTAAGAGTCACGCTGGTTATCACTGTTCTTCCGGTAAGTGTGCAGTTTACCTGGTGGTGGACGACGTGGACTCACTTACCTATAGTCACCGATATCTATATGAAGATTGATATTTACCATTTAATACCCGGATCACGGTGTGGGACTTCTTACTATTTTTTCTCTTTTCTAGTCCTTCTTTTTTTTCCATCTCAGCTTTCTAGTTGTGGCTATAATACTATATACGTTATGTTTATATGTCATTAAATGCTAATTATTATGGAGTGGGTTTGGCTCACCTTGATGTGATTAACCACATTTTGCCCATTGGCATTCTGGGTTCAAATTGAGTCCACCAACCCCCACTAGTTCAATCAAACCGAATATTCTATTTGTTTATACTCATTGTTATTAGCGTTGCACTAATGTTGTCCAGATACTGTAAAATGCTTTACAGTGCTAAACCTTTCATCCGAATTCTAAATTGCTGCATTTGTGAATTCCAAAAACCATTATAAAGGCATAGCAGTGGTAAAAAAGCAGTTGTTGATTTAAACACTTCAGATCCGGAAGGATTTCCCCCTTTAGGACCAGAGCACTTTTTGTGATTCTGCACTGCGTCGCTTTAACTGACAATTGCGCGGTCATGCAACGTTGTACCCAAACAAAATTGCGTCCTTTTTTCGCCACAAATAGAGCTTTCTTTAGGTGGTATTTGATTACATCTGCTTCACTTCAGATCGCCGCTAAATAAAAATATAAAAAAAAAACATATTCTTTAGTTTTGGCTGATATATATTCTTCCTCATATTTTTGGTAAAAAAAATTGCAATCAACGTATATTGAGTGGTTTGCGCAAAAGTTGCCGCATTTACGAACGATGAGAATTCATTTATGGGGTTTTTTATTTATTTATTTATTTTTACCAGTAATGGCAGTGCTCCTGGCCCCTCCCTCCTGTCGAATGCCCTCACAGCTAGCAGCTTGCTATGGGGCACCCACAGTTTGGCCCCATCAATCTCCTGATTGGCTAACTGACTTTGATTGATAGCAGCGGGAGGCAATGGCACCACTGCTGTGTCTCAGCCAATCAGGAGGGAGAGTCCCAGATGGCCAGGTCTCTCCTGGAACATCGCTGGATAGAGATGGGCTCAGCTAAGTATTGGGGGGCTGAGGGGGGCTGCTGCACACAGAACTTTTTTTTATCTTGTTTCAAAGGTTTTTATTAGGTTTTTTAAGAGATGCAGGTATATCAACAAGTCCAAGGGTACCTTGGGAAATAAAAGAAAATAGACCAAGGCCTTGCAGGGCCAGCAACATACTGACAAATGTGCAGAGCCTATCAGACACATAGTAATGCGCACAATGAGTATTCCAATGGATGTATCTACAGGGTGGGCCATTTATATGGATACACCTTAATAAAATGGGAATGGTTGGTGATATTAACTTTCTGTTTGTGGCACATTAGTATATGTGAGGGGGGAAACTTTTCAAGATGGGTGGTGACCATGGCGGCCATTTTGAAGTCGGCCATTTTGAATCCAACTTTTGTTTTTTCAATAGGAAGAGGGTCATGTGACACATCAAACTTATTGGGAATTTCACAAGAAAAACAATGGTGTGCTTGTTTTTAACATAACTTTATTCTTTCATGAGTTATTTACAAGTTTCTGACCACTTATAAAATGTGTTCAATGTGCTGCCCATTGTGTTGGATTGTCAATGCAACCCTCTTCTCCCACTCTTCACACACTGATAGCAACACCACAGGAGAAATGCTAGCACAGGCTTCCAGTATCCGTAGTTTCAGGTGCTACACATCTCGTATCTTCATAGCATAGACAATTGCCTTCAGATGACCCCAAAGATAAAAGTCTAAGGGGGTCAGATCGGGAGACCTTGGGGGCCATTCAATTGGCCCACGACGACCAATCCACTTTCCAGGAAACTGTTCATCTAGGAATGCTCGGACCTGAAACACAAACAGGAAGTTAATATCACCAACCATTCCCATTTTATTAAGGTGTATCCATATAAATGGCCCACCCTGTATATGGGTAACATTGAGGAAAAAAAATAAGAGGAGGAAGATTTAGGTCGAGATGTCAGGAAAAAGCAAAAAAATTTCTAGACCCACCCGTTTCCCTCAATCCACCCCTAATGGGAGCAAACTGTGGGTTGGGGGAAACTGACAACATCAGACTCAGTGAAGCCAGACGTTACCTGGCTCTATGAGTTAAGTGATACCTCCATTGTAACGCTAGATATTACATGTAGACTTAGTACATAATAACTATTAACTTGACTCAATTATCAGACTTGAGAACCTGTAGCAAAGTTAAAAACTTGGTTGACTAATAATGCTGCCTTCACCAACCTTCAGTGTCAATGTTGAGATCAGATAGTGTTGACCAGCAGCCAAGATCACCCTAGATACGAACAAAAACAAAGGGGAGAAGGAAAAGTTAGGACAGAAAGACAGAAATAACAGAGGAGCAGGAGAAATAAGGACTGGGTCTAAATGGATAGAGAAGGTGAAAATCTAATAGAAATCTTATAAAAATCACGGGGGTAGTTTAAGTGTTTCTTCCAGGGGTCCCAAATCAAGTCAAAAATGTCCAAAATGATATTAGTGAACTTCTCCTGGATCATGATCCAGGAAACTTTTTGTTTGGCAGCAGAGAAAGACACTGTGGGATGTTTCCAGGACCTGGCAATTGTGATTTTGGCTCCCAACAGGATAAAGTGGGTGAGTTTAAAGTGGGATTTGGAAATACCGCCTGGCCTAGAGTTTAGAAGAGCCGTTTCTGGGTTTTTAGGGATAGGCTGGCCCGTGATCTTTCTTATCAGGTGAAATATCCTATTCCAGAAACCACGGATCCGCGGACATTCCCGCCAGATATGGAAAAAGGAGCCCACATGTCCACACCCTCTAAAGCAGAGGCTCGACGAGTTAGGGAACATATCCGCAATCTGGTTGGTACCAAGTACCAGCGGGTAAAAACCTTTAAGTTGGCCTCCCTTAATGCGGTATTGACTATCCCTTTGTTGGATCTCTGGAACAGGTAGTACCACCTAACTGCATCCCAGACTGCCTTTTTTTAAATCATAATGCATAGAATGCATTAAGATAAAAAACCTTCTGCGTTTAGAACCACTTTAAGCCTGATACATACTACAGATTTTTTGTGCAACCCCTACCATTGGCTGAGAGCGCTGATCAGGAATCAGTCAGCTGCTGGTTTTCCAGCATGAATGTCTGACCAAAGCCGGCCGAAGGGCGGGCTTCTGTCAGACAGACCGACATACACATGAGCAGAATGTCGGCTGATATTTTTTGTACTGGCAAATATCTCCCGACATTCTACCTGTGTGTACGGGGCTTTACTGTCAGCCAGGATAGGAAATTAAAGGGTAAGGAAACTTTTCCACATAGATTTCTTACCCTTTTGCCCCAACCCCCCTAAGCACCCTCCCCCTATCTACTAGCCCTATAAAAGCCTATTGGGCCAAATTGTACATGCAAGAAAATTGGACCCATAAGCCAGTTGAGAAATATAAACAATGTTGCAGGAGTAAGATCTAGGAAAGTATAGTGATTGTGAGGGAGAGATGGGGGAGGCTACAACTGCTTAGAATGGTGGGGTCAAAAGGGTAAGAAAAGTCCTCTAAATTTTAATGGAAATGTCTTCAGCAGGGGCTTCATGCAGTTTCTAAAAATAATCTGTATAATATACATTTACAATGTTATTGTTTTGTGGATATTAAATAACCCAATAATAACTTGTGCACTGCCAAAAATCGTGATATGTAGAAACAACTTGTTCAGCTACTGCAAATCACTCTGAGGCTGGGTTCACACCTATGCTAATTGCATGCGGCTTAGACCGCATCCATTCCGCATGGCACTTGAAAACACATTGTTTTCAATGTGTCAGGTTCACATAGGTGCAGTGATTCACAGTCCTCATTGCACAGAAAATGAACATGTTTTGTGGTGCAAATTCCCAGGCCATTTCTGTTCAATGGGAGCGCATCTGTCCCACAGATGTGCTCCGCATTGAACAGCGATTTTATGGGGATCTTTCCCCTCCTCATTGCACCACATTGGCTCTGCCCCTTCTTAACTGCAGACAGGCTGGAATTCGCACCGCAATGGTGTAAATCCAGCCCTAAGGTGTGTTCATCACCATCTAATAAAATAAAACATAAAATGTGTTGGGCTGCTCATAAGAAAATTTAGATAAAATGTATGTGTCACTATAGGTGTAACATATTCCCCCCAAAAAATATAATTGCATAAATCAAGTGTAAATCAGTCAACATTCATAAAAGTCCACTCATAATGCACATAAAGTCCTCTGGGAGGAGCCTGGTGACGTCAGAACCGGCATATCGGAAGTGCGAAAGGACACTGTGTGTTTTAGTCCTGGGTCACTGTTCCATATACAATGTGAATTTAACCAATTTATATAATTACTACAGCTGCACAATGGATTTTAAAGAGACAGACACCTTGTGTGAGCAGAGGAACAGAGAGGGGGACCCAGGACCACCAGGCCCTTGTTATCATCCCCAGGAAGTGGGGGAAACATATACTAACCTATTATAATTTATAGATTAACAATTTATAGTTCATCACCTGAAGGCAAGAACCCATCTGTAATCATGAGTATGGTGAATGCACATTGATCAATCAGGAGATTTACAACGCTGGAATAGTGTGTTCACTTACCAGCAGAGGAACATATTGCTGAAGCACAAACATTTGTAAGATTGGAATGGAAGTGTTTGCTGGGTACTTTATTAGCATTATGCATGGACTTTTATGAAGTTTGGCTGATTTACACTTGATTCATGCAATTATATTTTTTTTTGGGGGGGGGGGGGTGTTACACTTCTAGTGACACATTCTATCTACATTTTCTTATCATCAGCGCAACACATTTTTTGTTTTGTATTTGTTTGTTTTTTCCATGGCACAGTTGGTCATTGGAGGAAAACGCAGTTTGTCTAGTCAGGCAGACCTAGTAAATCAACTCCTATGAATGCTATTTATGGTACTAAACTTCTCACCAAAGTGAATGAAATTGATTTTTCATAGTAGAACTACCAAATGATTTATAATCCTGTATGCATAGATATGAGCAATAATATTGTAAACAGGACCTTTAACCTGTTCTGGTTTACAGTTTTCTTTAGGCTTCATGTACACCGGCCTACATTTATCATGGCCGCAATTTTGCTGCGTTTTGCATCTTTCCACAGTCACTGGCCAAAACATTCCTATCTTCTGCATTCAGAAAAGGGAGGTTGAAGCTCACCTAAACGCGGCAGCTCCTAAACTCTGCTAAAAGCCTATGTGTACATTGATGCTTAGACTTTTATGGAGTTAAGTTTTGGAGCTTTGGCAAAAAAAAACGCCAAAAGCTCCTAAATACAAGTTTAGGAGCCGCCAGTGTAGGTTAGTGTATATGAAGCCTTACAGTATTTGGCAGACTGGATCCCATCAAACATCAGTAATTTATGGTACTCATATTTACCAAATTCAAAAAAGCTGTAAAATTAACCAAAATAATTCATTCAAAACAGGACAGTTAAAAGTAACGACCAATGCGCTGTTGAGGTATGCTTTAATAAGGGAGGTGAGTGATTTATTGTGATGGATTGCTATGATTTGCCAAAACTTCCCTCTTTGCCTTATTGGATAAGTGATTAAATAACTGATCAGATAGGGCTACAATCTAAGACTGATTAGCAAATGCCCATGTAGCTGAACATTGCGACAATGGTTCTTAGTTTCCCTGCTAATTAGGAGTAAGTGTCAATAAAACGTACTCAATGATCCAATCCGTGATAACCCCTTTTTATGGATGCTGAATAGTTACTGTACCTTAGCGATGTCTAATAATAAATGTACCAATTAGCCACATAAAAAGTATAAACAGTGAATTCATGTTCAGATGTATATATTGCCAAACCAATCTGCTTCCAGGTTTTATTTTCAAAACTTAATTGAACAAGCTGAAGTTAGAAGCTAATTGGCTACTTTGCACAGCTGCACCAAATTCTGAGTGCGCCAGTTTTAGTAAATCTCCTCTATGTTGTGAATGTGCAATCATTCCATAATACTGTAGCTGGACATCTCTTATTTAGAGGAAAGCCAATGATAATTTGCTCACCGTATTTGATTTCTTTAACAATACAATGTAGAACGTTGTACCAAGATCTTTAGATCTTTGTACCAAGTAGGGATGGGCTTTATGTTCTGGTCGAACGTGAGTTCAACCAGAACATCTGCTGTTTGTTCGTTCGGGGAAACCTGAACATTATGGGGCGTTCACAGCAACTTTGCGCGCCCCATAATGTTTTCAAATGGCGGCGGAATGCCGCCCGCTGATTGGCCAAAGCACGCACATGACCTGTGGCCTGCTGTGAGAGCTTTGATTGGCTAAAGGCAGGGTGTCTTTAGCCAATCACTGCACAGCAGCTTCAATCCATGCCCCACACTATATAAAGCTGCTTGTACAGATGCTCTATTTAGTGTGTGAAACGGCGGATAGCTAGATAGTTTAGGTTGCGGATTGCAGGCAGTTTAGTTAGATAGGTAATTGTAAAAAAAAAAAAAAAAAAGATAGATAGATAGATAAAAAGATAGATAGATATAAAGATAAATAGATAGATCAAAAGAAAAAAAGATAGATAGATAGGGCTATCTGTATACAGTCAGGCAGTGCAAGAATATATATATATATATATATATATACCTTCCTAGTGTGTGTATATATACACATATATATATGCACACAGCGTATTCGGGGGTGCCCGTACGGTATATAGTACACCTGACATGGTGTCTTAAAATATATACAGTTTTTAACCCCTTAACCCCCAGAGCCCTTTTTACATTTGTTATTTACAAGTTACACTCTGGCGATCACGGCGATACCTCGCATGTGTCGTTTGAACACTGTTTTCATAAGCGGGCGCGACTTACGTATGTGTTTTCTTTGCTGCACGAGCTCGCGGGGACGGTGGCGCTTTACTTTTTTTTTTTATTTCTTTTTATTTCTTTTTTTCTTTTAACACTGTTCCTTTAAAAAAAAATCTGATCACATTTATTGCTATTACAAGGAATGTAAACATCCCTTGTGATAGTAATATATGGTGAAAGGTACTCTTTCTGGAGGGATGAGGGTTTAAAAGACCCCCCCCCATCCCTCCTTTGCACTTCACAGTATTCAGTTGGCCAAAAACAACAATGCTGAATACTGTTTTTTTTTTAAACTGGCGCCGTTAGCCGCCGAGTAAACCAGAAGTGATGTTGTAATGTACGAAGGAGTCCCAATCGAAGCTGATTCCAGCTTCCACAGGGACTCCACACAGCCGGCGGACATGCCTGATTGGAGCTCCGGTCTCCCGGTGCGACGCAAGGCCAGTGAAGAGCGGCGGACGGTGGCAGGAGGGGGGATGTCCCTCCTGCTGCCTGGGATAACGGCCGAGCGGCTCCCAAGCCAGATCAGCTGTTATCAACAGATAGCTGGCCGCCTGCTATAAAAAATAGTACCTGTTTATAAACAGCGATTCTTCGTTAAGTGGTTACACTAATTTACAGCAGCAGGGTCCGTTCCTGTGCCCAACAAAAGTAACTGCAAGGGGTTACAGTGTTCTGGCACCAACAACACCCAAGGCCCAATTTTTCACCACCTGTTTGACTGGGGCATGTCATAACAATTGTTAACCACTTAACGTGAATCGCAGTTTATAAACGGTGGCAGCTTTAAGTGGATGTATCGGGGTATAGCCTGCAGCTACAGGCTATACCCCACTACCATTTTTTAGAGCAGGCGGCCGGCTATCCGGTGATAACAGCTGATCCGGCTCGGAAGCCGCTCGCTATTTATCCCAGGGAGCAGGAGCGGCCACCCCCGCCACCGTCCGCCGCTCTTCTCCGGTCTCCCGCCCCACCAGGAGACCGGAGCACTGATCCGACACTTCTGGCAGCAGTGTGGAGTCCCTGTGTAAGCCAGAATCGGCTTCAATTGGGACTCCTTTATACATTTCCAGAAGCAACGTCACTTCTGGTTTACTCAGTGGCAAACGGCGCCAGTTTTAAAAAAATTACAGTATTCAGAATCGCTGTTTTTGGTGATCTGAATACTGTGAAGTGCAAAGGAGGGATGGGGGGGTCTCCCCATCCCTCCATAAAGAGCACCTGTCACCATATATTACTATCACAAGGAATGCTTACATTCCTTGTGATAGCAATAAAAGTGATCAGATTTTTTTTTTTAAAACAAACAGTGTTAAATGAATAATAAAATAAATGAAAAAAAACTTAAAGCGTCACCGTAACCGCGAGCTCGCGCAGCAAAGAAAATGCATACGTAAGTCACGCCCGCATGTGAAAATGGTGTTCAAACCACACATGTCAGGTATCTCCGCGATTGCAAAAGTGTGAGCAGTAATTCTAGCAAAAGACCTCCTCTGCACCTCTAACCTGGTAACCGGTAATTTTTTTTAAAGCGTCGCCTATGGAGTATTGGAGTTTGTCACCATTCCGCAAGTCTGCACAATTTTCAACCGTAACATGTATGGTATCTATTTACTCGGTAACATTCTCTTTCACAATATACAAAAAAAATTGGGCTAAGTTTACTGTTGTCTTATTTTTTAACTCAAAAAAGTGAATTTTTTCCAAAAAAATTGCGTTTTAAAGACCGCTGCGCAAATACCGTGTGACAAATAGTATTGCAACAATCGCCATTTTATTCTCTAGGGTGTTTGAAAAAAATATATAATGTTTGGGAGTTCTAAGTAATTTTCTATCAAAAAAATTATTTTAACGTGTAAACAAGTGTAAAAAAGGGCTCCGGGGCTTAAGTGGTTAAACAAATTTACAACATCAGGCCCAGTTCCTCCATCCAACAAGAGTAACTGCAAGGGGTTACAGTGTTATGGCACCGCCCAATTTATCGCCACCTGTTTGAGTTGGGGATTTTATCACAATTTTTAAACTAATTTATAACAGCAGGGCCCGCGCCAAAATTAAAAAAAAAATTATGTGGGATTCCCCCCAAAATCAAACCCGGAACTTAAGGTCTGGTATGGAATTTAAGGGGAAGCCCGTGCCAAAATTTAAAAAAAATTTACGTGAGGTTCCCCCCAAAATCCAAACCGGGCCCTTCAGGTCTGGTATGGAATTTAAGAGGAACCCCATGCCAAAAGTCAAAAACAAAATGACGTGGGGTTCCCCCAAAAATACAAACCAGGCCTTTCAGGTCTGATATGGAATTTAAGGGGAACTCCGTGCCAAAAGTTTTTAAAAAAAATTACGTGAGGTGCCCCCCAAAATCCAAACCAGGCCCTTCAGGAATTTAAGGAGAACCTTGCACCAAAATGTTTTAAAAAAATGACATGGGGTCCCCCCAAAATCCAAACCAGGCCCTTCAGGTCTGGTATGGATTTTAAGGGGAACCCCGCGCCAAATTTTAAAAAAAATGGCGTGGGGTCCCCCCAAAATCCAAACCAGACCCTTATCCGAGCACGCAGCCCTGGCATGGCAGGAGGGGTGGGGATGAGCGAGCATGCCCCCTCCGAACCATACCAGGCTACATGCCCTCAACATGGGGAGGATGCTTTGAGGTCACCCCCAAAGCACCTTCTCCCCATGAGAAGGGCCTCATCCCCACAACCCTGGCCAGTGGTTGTGGGGGTCTGCGGGCAGGGGGCTTATCAGAATCTGGAAGCCCCCTTTAATAAGGGGGCCCCCAGATCCCAACCCCCCCTATGTGAGTAGGTTTGGGGTACATTGTACCCCTACCCATTCACCATAAAAGGAGTATAGTGTAAAAAAACACAAGAGGCATTTTTTGACAAGTCCTTTATTTTGTAAAATAGCTCTTTCTTCTTTTTTCTTTCTTCTTTCTTCTTCTCCTGACCCGGTCCTTCTTCTGGTCATCTGCTTCTTCTTTTAGA
This sequence comes from Glandirana rugosa, assembly GCA_018402905.1. Lineage (NCBI taxonomy): Eukaryota > Metazoa > Chordata > Amphibia > Anura > Ranidae > Glandirana > Glandirana rugosa. Next base: position 97,326 of record BLSH010304197.1, on the reverse strand, counting down.
CTTATTGCTTCCTCTCTTCGTCTTCAATCTTCACTCTTCATCTTCATCTTCTTTCTTCTTTCACTGGCGCCGCTCTCTGTGCTTCTGCAGTCTGGCCCCTGCGCGGCTCCCACAATGGGTGGTCTTCACAATGGCAGTACTTTAATAAGAAGGGGCAGGGCCACCCAGTGATGTAATTGAGTGAACCCGCCCCCTTCTGATGTCATGTGATGTCAGAGGGGACGGGTCACCCATTTATGTCACTGGGTGGCCCCGCCCCTTCTTATAAAAGAACTGTCATTGTGAGCACAGCAGCAGAGAGAGTGGCGGCGGTGAAAGAATAAAGAAGATGAAGATTGTAGATTGAATTTTTCTGCGATTTTTTGTATATTGCCGGGAACCGACAATACATTACAGCTGCGATTTTAATTGACAATTTTTCTTATGGAAATGTGATACATACCAAGGACATCCCCCATGCACAATATTTAAAGGAATTTTTCTTTTTTTTTCACTTTAAACATTATTAAAATCACTGCTCCTGAAAAAACAATTGATTTTAAAACTTTTTTTTTTCATTGATACATGTCCCTTAGGGCAGGACCCTGGTCCCCATAACATTGCATATAAGCCTTTAAAATAAGCACTTTTGATTTTTCATGTTCGGGTCCCATAGACTTTAATGTTGTTCGGATGTTCGCCCTGAACTTTTTGTCTGTTCGCATGTTCTGGTGCAAACCGAACCGGGGGGGGCTTTGGGGGGTAGGTGTTCGGCCCATCCCTAGTACCAAGTGTTGAAATAGAAATATTTTATATACAAATATTATTCATACAATGTCCATTGATACATTATTTTAAATTCAGGAAACCGATTCATGAAATAACATAAAGATACCCCACAAACTGTTTACATTGGCTAATGCACATAAAGAATTTGTTTTAAAAATACAAATATTTAGTTGACATCCTTGGGGCATACAGTATGTATACAATAAAAATACTATATTTTTTTCTAAACTTTTCGACTGATTTTATGTTACAACTGTTTTAAAGCATCCATAGATTTCTGTGTATTGTACATACCATTATAGATTAGCACAGTACAGTCAATTCCTGAAAACCTTCTTAACCCACTAAATTGTTCTTGTGCCTCTATGTATTGAATTGACCTCCTATTGATTTCCAAGAACACCTCCGGTGTAACATACTAGCTTCAGAATACTCTTGTGTAATACACTCCTGAACTGTCAAAAGTATTGGAGCATTTTTTTATATAAAACCCATAAATGTATTTTCTTCCTCATGGAACGTGACATGGTTAAATGCAAGCTGATTTTCTCATTAAAACATAAACTTGAATCATTCTGTTTACTTTGTGAAGCACTGCATAACTAACTGCCAGTGCTGTATACATATTATAATATTAATCAATATATTAATTCAGATTATATAATGGATAACTTACCAATGACAATGATATACAGTCACTTGACAACAGCATTTAACTGTTTTGACTGTTCAGGAGCCGATACGTTTAGGCAACACAATTCCTGCACCATATTGCATTTCCTGTTAGATCGCCAAAGGTCTAAGGCCTCATGTACACTACTGCTGGTAAACGGACCTTTAGGAGCAGTTGGGCGTTTTTTTCAGCTGCTCCTGAACTCTCCTCTATGTTATCTTATCAATACATGTACACAGGGTTGTTTAGAGTCATTTATAGACAGTTGAGTTTAGAAGCTTTTTTTGGAAAGCAAAAAAATGCATTCAGATAGAAGTTCAGAAGCATTTAAAATGCCAAATGCCTGTAACAGCTTGTAAACACGCCTAAACATGGTAACTCACATTTAGCAGCATTTAGTTTAGAGGCTTTTGTCATTTAAAAAAAAAAAAAGCTTTTAGACGCATACGCAGCTAAACTCCCGTTTTAAGCGTCGGTTTCTAGCTGTAAAAAAATAATTCAGGAGAAGTTGAAAAAGTATCCTGTGTAAATTAACCGCTTGCGGGACCGCTGGTTGGCAATTGACGGCGACAGAGTGGCTCTTTCCCGCAAAACACCGTCATACGACGGCGGCTGCGGGATCGAGCTTAGTGAGCGCGCGCGCCGCCGGAGGCGCGCCTGCGTGCTCACTGTGTTCGGGGAGGGCCAGGGAGTGGGTGCGGCGGCTTCGATTGCAGCCGGCCACCCGCGATGCCCTCCCCCCGGAGTGAAAGAACAGAGGTCCGTGTAAGTAAACACGGACCTCCGTTCTGTGAGGGGGGAAGGGCTGTGATCACAGTCTTCCTGTACATGGAGGCTGTGACCACTTCCCTTCCCCTGCTAGGGCAGTCCCCCCACAGTTAGAACACGCCCAGGGAACACAGTTAACCCTTAGAGCGCCCCCTGCAGGTAAACTGTGAAAAGACCCTGGTAACCGTAAATATGTCGCTAGTCACGATATTTTTACGTGACTAATGACACATTTACGGTAACCGTCACTTCCCCAATTGGACGTCCCCCGCGAGATTCCCAATTGACACAAGGGACCCGCACAAGATTGACACCCCCCTGACGGGATCGTCCCCTTCCCTTCACCAGTGTCGGAGGTACATGTCCTTCTGACACTAGTGTCGGGAAGGGGGGAGTGTCTTGCCTCCAGGCACAAATGAATGTGCCTGGAGACAAGAAAGTGAGGCCCCCCTCCCGTAGCGCCCACCGGCCGACGTTAGCTTCGGCGGCGTGG
>BLSH010304197.1:53730-64128 GCA_018402905.1 Glandirana rugosa | reverse complement strand
GGCTGAAATAGACTTTTCACACACAGTTTGAAGATGATTTTAGAACAGTAATCTTTCCCTTAAAGCAACAGCTGGAACCTTTCCCTGTACAAGTTGGAGATGATTTTAGAAAAATAATCTTTGCCTTAAAGCAACAGACTCTACCTAGTCCAGTCAGATCATTCTGTGCAGCAGGATGAGGTGTGAAATCTGTCCCTCAAAGCACCAGTACTAGTATCTCTCCCTAGTCCACAATCAGATCATTCAGTAATGCAGGATGAGATGTTCCGCAATCTGTCCCTCACAGAGCCAGCAGCATCCTCTCCCTAAACTACCCTGAGAGCATATGACATGCAGCACGGTGACTCCAGCCCCATATAGAGGCTGGGTCACATGGTGCACTGGCCAATCACAGCCATGCCATTAGTAGGCATGGCTGTGATGGCTTCTAGGGAAAACAAGTGAAACACTTGTTGATTGGCTGCCCTTGGCAGCTATTCAACACGTGCAATAAAATACCAGAACCCCGGACCCGAACCTGGACTTTTTTTGAAAAGTTCGGGTTCGGGTCCGGGTCCCGGACATCCCAAAGTTCGGTACGGACCTGAACTTTACAGTCCTGGTTCGATCAACTCTACTTATTTACCAACAATTAAAATTATCTTGGTGTTTTACATCCATTTTTGCTCCAGTGCTACTTTCTGTATTCTGTTGTTTGAGTCAGTGAAGCCAGAATGAGGTTATGGCCCTGGAGACTACATCTTTAAAGCAAATCAAGTCAGTGTAGCTGGATTTAATCAGTGTCTCCCCTATGGCTTTCAGGATGATTTCAGAGCAAGAGCTTTGGAGCAGTTACCACTCTCACTGCTCACATTCTGTCTCGGTCACGCCCCCGTCATAAATATATATGTATATATATGTATACACACACAGTATCTCACAAAATTGAGTACACCCCTCACATTTTTGTAAACATTTTATTATATTTTCCACTGGTCACTGGAAGTTCAACATGGCACCTCATGGCAAAGAACTCTGAGGATCTGGAAAAAAAGAATTGCCAAGACCACTAAGTTGCAGCATGGTGGCCAATACTATACAGCGGTTTAGCAGGACAGGTTCCACTCAGAACAGGCCTCACCATGGTGACCAAAGAAGCCGAGTGCACATGCTCTGCGTCATATCCAGAGGTTGTCTTTGGGAAATAGATGTATGAGTGCTGCCAGCATTGCTGTAGAGTGCTGCCGGCACTGGAGAGCTACAGTTGATTGAGGGTACCATGAATGCCAACTTGTACTGTGACATACTGAAGCAGAGCATGATCCCCTCCTTTCAGAGACTGGGACGCAGGGCAGTATTCCAACATGATAACGACCCCAAACACACCTCCAAGATGACCACTGCCTTGCTAAAGAAGCTGAGGGTAAAGGTGATGGACTGGCCAAGCATGTCTCCAGACCTAAACCCTATTGAGCATCTGTGGGGCATCCTCAAATGGAAGGTGGAGGAGTGCAAGGTCTCTAACATCCACCAGCTCCATGATGTCATCATGGAGGAGTGGAAGAGTACTGCAGTGGCAACCTGTGAAACTCTGGTGAGCTCCATGCCCAAGAGGGTTAAGGCAGTGCTGAAAAATAATGGTAGCTACACAAAATATTGACATTTTGGGCTCAATTTGCACACTTTCACTTATGGGTGTACTCACTTTTGTAGGCAGCAGTTTAGACATTAATGGCTGTGTGTTGAGTTATTTTGAGGGGACAGCAAATTTACACTGTTATGCAAGCTGTACACTCAATGCTTTACATTGTAGCAAAGTGTCATTTCTTCAGTGTTGTCACATGAAAAGATATAATAAAATATTTTACAAAAATGTTAGGGGTGTACTCACTTTTGTGAGATACTGTATATATATATATATATATATATATATATATATATATATATATATATATATATAAGATGTGACTTACGTCACATATATATATATATATATATATATATATATATATATATATATATATATATATATTCTGAATTCAGTGTAGACTATATATACAGTGCATTCGGCAGTGTAGAGTATATAATACAGTGTAGTGCGGTGTTCAAAAAGAACCCCATCATGTCTGGAAGGCCACCAAGGTGAGGCAGACACTCCCAGGCCACTAAAAGAGGGCAAGCAACCTCTGTGCCTACAGTGAAAAGTGGTGGTGGCCGACACGGTGCATCCTCTGTCCTTTTTTTCTGTTGTTGGCCGTGTTATTGAGCCACAACATGCAGAAGAGTTGGTGGCATGGATAACTAAGCCGTCCTTATCCTCCTCATCTCTATCACCCAGGCTCATATTACTGTGTCTTCCAATGCAGCTGCCAAAGCAGCATATTCCACCGGATCCTTGTCCACAGTTATTCCTTCCGTAGCCCCACCATCATGCACGGAGGAGTCACCAGAATTATTCGAACATAGTGTCAGTTACATGCTGATGAAGGATGCGCAGCAATTTGAAGGCTCCGATGTTGGTTGCCAGGTTGAGGAAGGCAGTAATGTGAGCCTAGAGAGAGGGGGTGCCACAGAAGGACAAGAAACTAGCAGTCATGTTCCCCCAGCTGCAGCATACTTCCAAGTTTGCTCCAGTGATGAGGAGGGAGGGGATGATGAGGACACTGACTGTACTTGGGTGCCTGAGAGTAGAGAGGAGGAAAGTGAGGAGGCACAACTCTAACGAGGCAGGATGTCCTCCAGGGGCCAGCTTAAGGGCAGCCACCCTATAGCATCACACCACAGAGCTCCACAGGTGCAGAGCACTGCTGACTCCCCACTAACTTCCAAAAGTTCAATGGTCAGGGCTTTTTTCAACACTCGTGCAGTAAATCACACCGTTGCTGTTTGCAATCTATGTCTGAAGTGGATCAAGCGCGGCCAGAACAGATGACCTGCCATGCAGTCTGTTGGCAACAGCTCCTCAAAGACCCACATCATAAAACAAGGCGGACTTCTCTTTGCTCCTCATCTGTGACCTCAACCCCTACTATACCACCAGTCCTCTCAAAAGCCTGCACTGAGAGGAATGAAGGTATAGCAATGGGTGCCACAAGTACTTGCAGCCAATGTGCTAGCAGTACACCAGTTGATTTCAGCAGGCAAACTTCCCTACCCCAGTTGCTGAACTGTAAAAAAAAATACTGTCCCAGCCATCCACATGCTCAGCGTTTAAATGCTAGCTTGGCCAAATTGCTAGCACTACAACGTCTGCCTTTTCAGCTGGTAGACTCTGCCCCCTTTCATGAATTTTTGGAATGTGCTCTACCACAGTGACAGGTTCCTTGGACAGGTCAGTCAGCAACAAGGTTCATATTACCGCTGACTCATGTTCCAGCAGGCATGGTCAAGGATGTTACCTTTCCTTCACGGCACACTGGGTAACTCTGCTGGTAGCTGGAAAGGATGCAGGACAGGGTTCAGTGTTGGAGCTAGTTCCGCTACCACACCTCCAAGAAAATGGTGGTGATTCTGCCACATCTGCCTCCTCCACCCCCTCCTCTTCTTCTTCCTCTGTGGCCCCTTCTGCAGAAGTGTCCTCTGAACCAGCAGTGCTCCCTGAGCATTCAGGGGGTTACGAAAGCAGTCAGGCTAAAAGATGCCATGTGGCGCTTCAGTTGGTCTGTCTAGAGATTCTGTCAGCTCTGTGGGGGCAGGCTCAGAGTGGGTTGATGCCACGGCAGCTTGAGCCAGGAATGGTTGTATGCGACAATGGCACCAACCTTCTCTCTGCCCTCTGACAGGGACACTTGACACATGTTCCACGCTTGGCACACATCCTGAATTTGGTGGTGCAGCATTTCTTGACCAGGTACCCAGGCTTACCAGATATTCTGAGGCAGGCCAGAAAAGTCTGTGGTCATTTCCGGCGGCCATAGAATGCCAGTGCTTGGCTGGCTGACATTCAGTGGGAATTTAAACTGCCCACCAGGTGGAACTCAACATTGGCAATGCCGCAGAGGCTGCACACACAGCAGAGGGCCATCAATGATTACCTGTGTGAGAATCGTACCAGGACAGGCTCAGGGGAGCATGGCTTCTTTTCTCCACGCTAGTGGCTACTGAGAAAGGGTGCATGCACGGTCCTTTCACCATTTGAGGAAGCCACAAGGATCATGAGCAGTGTCAATGAATGCATCTGTGACACTGTCCCTCTAGTCCCTCTAGTCTTCTTGCTGGAGCAAATGGTTTGTGGAATCATGGACAGGGCACTTGAAGCAGAACAGCAGAAGGAAGAGGACTTCCTTTCCTCTCAAGGCCCCTTTTATGCAGATAGTATTCCTGCAGGGCTACCAAACACACAGGAAGAAGGGGGGGGGGAATGTATCAGCATGGATGTAGAGGATAACACACAGCAGGCTTCAAGGGATGGTATTCAGTCTCCAGAAACCCAAGGAGTTTTAGGTGGCTCATTTTCAGCGGTCATACAATGCCAGTGCTCTGCTGGTTGACATTCAGCGGGAATTCATCCTGCCCACCAACCACCTCATTTGTGATATGCCCACAGGTGGAACTCAAAATTGACAATGCTGCAGTGGCTGCACATAAAGCAGAGGGCCATCAATGAGTACTTGTGTGAGTATGGCACCAGGACAGGCTCAGGGGAGCTTGGCTTCTTTTTCCGTTACACTAGTGGCTACTGATCCAGGATGCATGCACTGTCCTGTAACCATTTGACAGGACCTGACAATGTCATCCTTAGTGACCCAGAGGACTCTCATGCCTCCTCTAAGTTACGCTGTATGGCCTCCCTGTTTCTGCAAAGTCTGGGAAAAGACCTGAGGGTTTGTGGTATCAAGGAGAGGGATCATTACTGGCTGGCAACCCTTCTTGATACACGTTACAAGCGTAACGTTGCAGAGCTCATCCTGCCTTCGCAGAGGGAGCAGAGGATGATTCTTCAGGATACCTTGAAGAAAAGTTTGTGCAATGCCTTTCCAGACCCTGGGACGTTACCAATTCCTGGATCTGGACAAAGTGTTTCTGAGGCTTCCTTCGATCAGAGCAAGAGCGGTGGAGAATGTGGCCAGCTGACCGATGCCTTTAAACAATTCTTCAGTCCTCAGCGCCCAGGGCGGTTTGTAATGGATCAAAGAGTGTGGTTGTACACAGACTCCGTTGATAGGCTCACATTTATAAAAATGAATCAGTCCTGGATCAGCAGCTATCAAGCCCCCGATTCTGATGTAACTGATTTAATTTGCTAGGGATCTGGGATCCCTTGAAGATTGCCTATGCTGCCTATGCTATTCCTCCTGAATCCTGATGCTTGCTTCCAAAAATATATTAGGTTTAGGGCACCACCAACACCCAAGGCCCAATTTTTTGCCTGGTTTGGGGAGAGTTACGACCATAGCAGTCAACATTTCTTTGAGGAACAAAGAGGAGGAGGCATCTTCTTCGAAGAGGTCTTTTAGATGGGGTATAAGTATTTGTTTGAATTGGTGGTAATACTCCCCTGGGAGGCTGTCAGGACCTGGGGATTTTCCGGATGGTGTGTTTTGAATTGCTTGTGTGATTTCTTGGTCTGTAAAGGGCAGGTTTAGGGATTCTAAAGGTTCAGATGTGAGTTTCGGTAGCTTAATTTGTTCTAGGAATTCTTCAATGGTCTGAGGGGATGGCTGAGGGGTTAATGGGTCTGTTTTAAGATTATATAATGTTTCATAATAGTGGCTAAAAGCATCAGCTATGCCTTGGAGGTTGAGTATTTTGTCCTTAGGGGTGGGGTATAATAAGAATGGAATTTTGGTCTGGGTACGCATTCCTCTAATGCGCATTGCCATGAGTTTCCCAGCCTTGTTTCCGATGGAATATTGGGTGGCCTTTAGTTTGCGAAAATTTTTCTCATATTTTTCTAATAGAAGAGCTCCAAGTTCTTTTCTCAGGGTAATTAATTTTAGGTTTAGGGTTGGCGAGGGGGAGGATTTATTTTGATCATCTAAAGATCTAATTTGAGTTAAGACCTCATCTATCCGCTGCGTCCTCCTCTTTTTTGCAATTGAGCTATATTTTATTAAGACTCCTCTTATGAACGCTTTGTGAGCCGTCCATCAAGTGGAGGCTTTCTCCACAGATCCAACATTCTGTATAAAGTATTGTTCTAGTTGCTCCTGGATTTCGTCCACATACGTAGGCGATTTTAACAAAAAGGTGTTGGCTTTCCATACATTGGGTGGCGTTTTCTGTGTTGCAGTATCTAGTGTGATTGAGACCAGTGCATGGTCCGACCATGTTATCGAGGTAATATAGGAGTTTGAAATTTCCTGGAGTACCCACTTATCTGCTAAAAAAAGATCAATCCTCGAGTAAGAATTATGTGCCATCAAGTGAAACGTGAATTATTTTTCTGTTGGGTGGTGGCATCTCCAAACGTCAAACAGATCGTTGACTTGGAGGAAATGAGATAGTTGTGTGGTTCTCCTGGGTTTATAGTTAGTGGTGTCCATTCGAGTGTCCGGGGTGAGGTTAAAGTCACCACAGATTAACAATGCTCCTTGTCGCAACTTATTTACTTTCTTTTGCATTTTGTTGAGGAAGGATAGTTATCTCGAGTTAGGTGCGTACACACATACTAGCGTTATTCTAACAGAATTTATATCACATATTAGGATCAGGTATCGTCCTTCTGGATCCCTGATTGCTTGGGTCTACTTAAAGTCTATGGTGTTCTTAATAACAATAGCAACCCTTCTTTTTTTCTCCGGGCTGCTCGCTATGTAGACATTGGGGAACTTTTTGTGTTGGAATCTCGGGGTTGCTTCTTTTTTGAAGTGCATCTCCTGTATGCATATGATGTCTCCACCTAATTTTAGGGTTGTGTGCCATATAGACGCCCTCTTGGCCGGATGGTTGAGGCCTTTGGCGTTTATGGATATTATTTTTGTGTCCATTGTAGTGTATTTGGGTGATGCGTGTTAGGGTACTCACATTTAGAAGATCGTTCTCTGATTTTCCACGGGTCTTTTGGGTGCAGGTGCTGGATAGACTTCATCTTTGTTGGGCAGGTGGGTGTCCTCAGGTTCGGTGTGACGTGCAGAGACAGAAAGGGGGGAATTGAACAAGTGAGAGAATAACATATAAACAAAAAATGAAAAGTCTTGCAGCGGGAGGTATACTTCCCAAGCTGCATTTCTGATATCTGGGGGAACAAGTTTGTATTGGTTCAAGGGGGGAGATGTTGTTGGTTAGAGTGTATGTTCGCAAGCCCTATCAGAATTTAGGCAGGAACTGTTTGTTTGATTTGTGCCATAAAGGAGGTCCAGGACTCTGGGGTTTCCTTCTATGTTGTGAACTGTCAGGTTCAGGGATAATCCCCCATTCTTTCAATAGGGCCAGCCCTGTCGATACTGATGTAACATTGTAGGGCCTGCCATTCCTTTCTATAGAGATTTTGGTAGGATGACCCCATTTATATCCTATGCTGTGATTGCCTTCATGATTGTGTTAAGTTGGCGCCTGAGGTCCATGGTATGTTTTGATAGATCCGCATATATTTGAATTCCATCGTATGGCTCTGGTAATTTTCCCATGGCTCTGGCTTTTTTAAGGATCTGTTCTTTGGTTGCATAAAAGTGTACCTTCATAAGCACCTCCCTAGGTGTTTTTTCTGGTAGGAAGGACGGCTTGGGTAGGCGATGTATGCGGTCTATAGTCAGTTCTATGGGCTACAGGTCTGGAAGGAGAGCCCGGAACATATCCATGGCGTACTTGTTTAAGTCTTGGGATGTCACTGTTTCGGGTACCCCCCTTAACTTTAGGTTGTCCTGTCTTGCACGGTCCTCTAAATCTGCGATTTTTGCGCGGATCCATTGATTTTCTTCAATGGCGTCTTCGTTGGCATCTATTAGCTCATTAACCGCATGGGTAATGTCACTGACTCCATTTTCCACTGTGTGGACTCTGTCTCCTAGTGATGTGATTTCTGAAGTTATTTTTTTTGTTAGGAGGGTGAAGTCTGCATGGATAGACTGTTGTAGCGTTACTAGCATATCTTTCAGCAGTGTGTCCATTACAGGCTGGTTAGGAAAGCTGCTATGGATGTGTTCAGTGTCATACTGTGTGTGTGGGGGGTAATTCCCCATGACTCACCGGGCCGTCCGTGTGGTTGCCCATGCGCATCTTCGCTTTAGCCGGGCTGTTGCATGAGGGACTAGCTGGAGGTGTTTTGTGTTGAGGGGACGAACCTGACGCTCCCAGTTGTTGTTCGTCGTCTGGGAGGTCAGTGTAGTGTTCCTGGGCCTTGCTGCCTTGTGATGCGTCCCTGCTGCCAGCGCCATCTTGTCTTCCCCCTCGTGTGGAGGGGGAGAAGAATTCAGTCAGCTTGTGTGGCCGCCTGTCGTCTTTGCGCTTCAGTGACATGTCTCCGATGTTGCGGGATATGTCGCCTTGCTGTAGCGGTGCTCGGCTGACTTTATTTAGGGCTATCGTCGCTGTGCTCTCCCCTAAAGCTCCGGAGCTCGCTCAGATGGCTGCCATCCACAGCGTGCGCAAACCACGCCCCCCTCTTGAAATAATTTTTAACAGTGGGACCTGTTCCTGCGCCCAACAAGAGTAACTGTGAGGGGTCACAGTGTTCTGCCACCATCAACACACAAGGCCCAATTTATCTGCACGTGTGTAACAGGGGCATGTCATTAGAATTTTTGAAATAATTTACAACAGCAGGGCCTGTTCCTGCTCCCAACAAGAGTAACTGTGAGGGGTTACAGTGGTCACAGTGTTCTGCACCACCAACACCCAAGGCCCAATTTTTATGCACCTGTTTAACAGGGGCATGTCATTACAATTTTTGAAATCATTAACAACAGTGAGGACCGTTCCTGTGCCCAACAAGAGTAACTATGAGGGGTTACAGTGTTCTGGTACCACCAACACCCAAGGCCCAATTGTTATGCACCTGTTTAACAGTGGCATGTCATTAAAATTCTTGAAATAATTTTTTAACAGTGGAGCATTGTCATGGTCACAGTGTTCTGCCACCATCAACACACAAGGCCCAATTTTTTTGCACGTGTGTAACAGGGGCATGTCATTACAATATTTGAAATAATTTACAACAGCAGGGCCTATTCCTGCACCCAACAAGAGTAACTCTGAGGGGTTACAGTGTTCTGCCACCACCAACACCCAAGGCCCAATTTTTCTGCACCTGTTTAACAGTGGCATGTCATTACAATTCTTGAAATCATTTTTAACAGTGGGACCTGTTCCTGCCCCCAACAAGTGTAACTGTGAGGGTTCACAGTGTTCTGTTACCATTAACACACAAGGACCAATTTGTCTGCATGTGTGTAACAGGGGCATGTTATTTTTTAAATAATTTACAACAGCTGGGTCTGTTCCTGTGCCCAACAAGAGTAACTGTGAGGGGTTATAGTGTTCTGCCACCACCAACACCCAAGGCCAATTTTTATGCACCTGTTTAAAAGTGGCATGTCATTACAATTCTTGAAATCATTTTTAACAGCGGGGCCTGTTCCTGCGCCCAACAAGAGCAACTGTGAGGGGTCAGTGTTCTGCCACCACCAACATCCAAGGCCCAATTTTTCTGCACGTGTGTAACAGGGGCATGTCATTACAATTTTTGAAATAATTTACAGCAGCGAGCCCTTTCCTGCACCCAACAAGAGTAACTATGAGGGGTTACAATGTTCTGGAACCACCAACACCCAAGGCCCAATTTTTATGCACCTGTTTAACAGGGGCATGTCATTACAATTTTTGAAATAATTTACAACAGCAGGGCCTGTTCCTGCACCCAACAAGAGTAACTCTGAGGGGTTACAGTGTTCTTCCACAACCAACACCCAAGGTCCAATTGTCTGCACCTGTTTAACCACTTCCATAGAGGACACTTACACCCCCTCCCTTACCAGACCAATTTTCAGCTTTCAGCGCTCTCACACTTTAAATGACAATTACTCAGTCATGCTATACTGTACCCAAACAAAATTTTTATCATTTTTTTCTCACAAATAGAGCTTTCTTTTGGTGGTATATAATCACTGCTAGGTTTTTTATTTTTTTCAATATAAGCGAAAAAGTAGTGAAAATTCTGAAAAAAAAACACTTTTTTTTAGTTTGTATTGAAAAATTTTGCAAAAAAGTAATTTTTCTTCATACATTTGGGCCATAATTTATACTGCTACATATCTTTGGTAAAATAATAAATTAGTGGATATTATTTATTCTCTGTGAAAGTTATAGAGTCTACAAGCTATGGTGCAAATCACTGAAAATTGATCACACCTGATGTACTGACCACCTATCTCATTTCTTCCTTACAGATGAAAGGTTTTTCCCCAGTAAACCCCCCCATAAACATGAAAGGACCGAACAATCCCAGAGTTCTTTACTCTATCCACCAGTCATGTAGTCCAC
>BLSH010304197.1:32045-47347 GCA_018402905.1 Glandirana rugosa | reverse complement strand
ATTATGCACACCTGATATAGGGTGTTGATGTCATTAAACCACACACCTTCTCATTACTGAGATGCACATCACCTAATATGCTTAATTGGTAGTAGGCTTTCGAGCCTATACAGCTTGGAGTAAGACAACATGCATAAAGAGGATGATGTGGTCAAAATACTCATTTGCCTAATAATTCTGCACACAGTGTATGTTTAGATGCTTTTAAATAGCCTTGCAGAAGTAAGTGGCATGTGTGCGCTGTAATATGTATTTTTTTACAGCAAGAGATGAATCGCCAGTTTACGGAGGCCCTGGTGGAATTAAAGAAGGGATCTGCAAGTCCTATCCTGGTGGAACAACATATGGTATATGACAGCTACCATCTGCCAAAGATGACACCTGCAGATGATGTGAAGGCATACCTCACAACCTTTGAAAGAGCCACTGATTGTGAAGGATGGCCAAAAGAGCAGTGGGAGGGACTGTTAACACCTTTCCTGACAGGTGAATCCCAAAAAGCCTACTTTGATTTGCAACCAGTAAAGGCCCAGGACAATGAGACTCTAAAAACGGAGATACTCACACACCTGGGGGTCACCATGGCTGTCAAGGCTCAACGGGTGCATCAGTGGTCCTACAGCGTGCGCTCACTGCTGCTTTGAGAAAGTGGGTCAGTCAGGGGGACCCCAAAACTGCCAACCAATTGGTGGACCTCGTGGAGAGATACACTGCTGCGGAGGACTTGTTACACCCATCTGCGCCCCACTCCAATGTGTCTAGGGGTAAAAGATCGCCCAGACCCTGTAAGACTGTTCCAGGGGTCAAGGGCATGGGAAAGTTTGATAAGACTGCTATGGCTAAAGAGACTATGGCCTCTAGACCTGGAGACGGGCCAAAGAGGCCAAGAAGGTCTTGGGGACCCTTGAGAGGACTGGGTATAGAACACATACAGTGCTACCATTGTCATGCATTGGGACATATTGCTGCCAATTGTCCCCTGAATGATGAACCCATGCAATGTGATAATGCTTATATGAAGAGACGCATTTCTCTTTTTTCACAGGTCGCATGTATAGCATCAGTTGCATAGAGAAGCAAATGTGTGTGATTGCTATTGAGGGGAAACCCATCACTGCACTGCTTGACTCTGGTAGTGTGAGAACGTTGGTCAAAAGCAGCTGTGTAAATCTAGCCAGGTTAGACCGTAGCACTGTCAGGGTCATTTGCATCCATGGGGACACTCATGATTACCAGAAGGCGCTGGTCGAGATTGACACCCCTTGCGGCAGAGTGACCCATTTAGTAGGAGTGGTACTTTCCCTGCTTCATGAAGCCCCAGTGGGGAGGGATTTTTCCCCATTTTTGGAGGTTGTGGGAAGGCACAGAGAACCTGGAGGAAAGAGCCCCCCCTGCTGTGGAGGCATGGGAGTTCTCACCAGACCCTTTTTGCCAAATGGAAGGAGAGATTGGTGACAGGACTGAGGAAGAAGGAGACCCTCTTCCTTTTCATGTAATGGCTGGGGAGCCGGAGGAGCCAAAAGATAGCTCCCAGCAGGTGGCTAATGTCCCAGACCATGTCTCTGTTGCTGACCGTTCGAATGAACCGAATGTAGTCCCTGACTTAGAGGTCTGGAGAGAGGACTGTACAGAACAACTACGGCATGTCACTCTCCTCAGAGCCAAAGAAAACATGAAGGTGATGGATGGGGAACCTGCGGACCCTAATTGGGGGGTGACTTTTCCCCACATGACGCTTAAAAATGATTTATTGAATTAGGTGGTCAAACACAGAGAGGATAAACTGGAAACAGCTAGTGGTTCCCAAACCACTTCCGCCGGATAGTGCTAGATCTGGCCAATGGACATGTAATGTGGGGACATTTAGGTATGGAGAAAACCAGGGAGAGAATAACCCAGAGATTCTTCTGGCCTGGGTTATATGCAGATGTCAAAGAATACTGTGAGTCATGCCCTAAGTGTCAAATGACAGCCCCGTCACCCCATTTTCGTAGTCCCCTTGTCCCACTTCTCATAACTGAAGTGCCATTTGACCGAATTGGCATGGATCTTGTGGGACCAGTAATAAAATCTGCCCGGGGACACCAGCACATCCTGGTGATCCTGGACTATGCGGCCCGCTATCCTGAGGCCATACCCTTGCGGAATACCTCTGCTAAGACTATCGCCAAGGAACTGTTCCAGGTGTTTAGTCGCGTGGGCATCCCTAAAGAAATCTTGATGGATCAGGGTACCCCATTCATGTCCAGAGGGACCAGAGAATTGTGCGAGTTGTACAAAATCTCCCATCTCCGTATCTCTGTTTACCACCCCCAAACTGACAGACGAATGTAAATTCCTGGCAAAAAGGCAGGGTCCCTTTGAGATTAGGGAAAGAGTAGGGAAAGTAAACTACAAAGTTTACCAGCCTGGGAAAAGGAAGCTGGAACAGATTTACCATGTTAATCTTGTAAAACTATGGAAGGACAGGGAGAGTTTATTGGGAGTGCCCACTCCCCAAAAGGACAGGTTACCCTGACCCCGGATGTCCCCATAACCGAGTCCTTGTCACTGACGCAACAAAATGATGTTAAGGAATTTGTCAGTAAAAATAGAGACTTTATCTCTTCCCTACCTGGACTGACCACTGTGCTACAACATGACATAATCACAGAACCAAGGGTCTGTGTAAAAATAAAACACTACCGAATACCTGAGGCTAGACGGGAGGCGAGAGAAATAAAAACCATGTTGGTGTTAGACGTGATAGAGGAGTCCCACAGCGCCTGGTCGAGCCCTATAGTACTGGTCCCAAAGCCCAATGGCACTATCCGGTTCTGTAACTATATTAGGAAGCTGAATAAAGTGTCTAAGTTTAACGCATACTCGATGCCACGGGTCGACAAACTTGTGGATAGGTTGGGAGGGGCTCAGTACATAACAACCCTAGACCTAACTAAGGGATTTTGGCAGATCCCCCTAATTGAGTCAGCAAAGGAAAAAACGGCCTTCTATACCCCCGAGGGGTCCTTCCAATACAAACATATGCCGTTTGGTCTGCATGAGGCCCCTGCATCCTTTCAGAGGATGATGGACAAGACTTTGAGGCCACATCGGCCCTATGCAGCCGCCTATCTGGATGATGTCATCATCCACAGCCCAGATTGGGAATCACATCTGCCCCAGGTGCAGGCAGTAGTAGATTCACTGCAGGTAGCAGGTTTAACAGCCAACCCAAAGAAGTGTGCCATAGGTCTCGATGAGGCCAAATACCTTGGGTATATGACTGGTCGAGATCTGATTAAGCCCCAAACCAATAAGATCGAGGCCATTCAAAAGTGGCCCCAACCAGTGAACAAGAAACAGGTT
Organism: Glandirana rugosa; assembly: GCA_018402905.1. Taxonomy (NCBI): domain Eukaryota; kingdom Metazoa; phylum Chordata; class Amphibia; order Anura; family Ranidae; genus Glandirana; species Glandirana rugosa. Next base: position 43,999 of record BLSH010304197.1, on the reverse strand, counting down.
CTGGTCTTCCTGGGGATTACAGGGTATTACCGATGCTTCATCCCCGACTTTGCCACCATCGCCATCTCTCTGACCGATCTGACAAAGGGTAGAGCGTCAGGAATGGTTGAATCCCGAAGCTGATAAGGCCTTCCAGAAAGTGAAGCAAGCCCTTTGTGTACAGCCGGTGCTCGTGACCCTGGACTTCACAAAAGAGTTTGTGGTTCAAACTGACACCTCTGGGGTGGGACTAGGTGCTGTTCTGTCCCAGATCAGAGACGGCGAGGAGCACCTGGACGTCTACATTAGCAGGAAGTTTAATAGACATGAAAAGAATTATGCCATTGGGGAAAAGGAGTGCCTGGCCAGCAAGTGGGCCTTAGAGGCCCTAAAATATTACCTGCTGGGAAGGTCATTCAGGCTAGTCACCGACCCTGCCCCCTTAAGTGGATGTGTAACAACCGGTAGAAAAATAGCCAGGTGACTAGGTGGTCCCGGCCCTACAGCCGTTTAAGTATTAAGTAGAACACCGGGCTGGAAGGCTCCAAAATAATGCCAGTGGTCTTTTCCGGGCCCACTGCATGGTCAGGACAGTTGCTCCACCCCAGGGGCTTGAGCAGAGGGGGGATATGTGACATTATGTGAGGCAGGACAATGGACAGGTGATACTTGTCGCCTCGCATGCAATCATTTTGTGTGATGGCTAGCAGGAGTCCGACCTGGGTTTTGCCAGCCACCGTGGCAGAGCTGGTTCCGGCCCAGACTTTCTGGTCTACTCAAACCCCTCTCCACCTGCATTTAATGATCAGGAAGAGATCTCACTTGAGTTCTGTCCTGAATCTCAGAGGGAGCTGGGAGAGCTAATTTGGACTCTGAGAACAAGGTTTGCACTGTGCTTGTGTCTTGTGGGTGTCAGGGACAGCCCCACACTGTATAGAGAGGATCCTGTTTTGTTTAGTCTAGTGCCAGACGGCAAGGTTTTTTTTGTTTTCAATAGGTTTTTATTAAGTTTAACATGAGATATATGTAAGGTAAAAATTTGCAAAATATACAGATTCCACGCAACGTACAGAGAACAACCGAATTACAGGGGCACAACTCACAAAAAGTTGGGAGAAATTAGTCTGATTTCGTGAACCCTCCTGATTTACCTGAAGCTTAAGCTGACTTCATTGATCAGTCATAACCCTAGAGGGTCCGAGGACCCAACTACTAGCTAGAGTGAAGGACACCCCTTGAATAATTTGCCCTCTGTCACCCTACCCAGTTTCTGTTACAGAAGGGTGAGAACTCTGACACCTGGCACCCCAATTGGGAACAAACTGTGCCAGGAAGTGAGAGTCCCATCCCCTAACTCGAGGGCCTCATTTATAGAGAGTCGCTCGGCATTCTGCTCGGGAGTTACTGCGGTGAAAGAAGGAGGACCCAGGCCTCTGGGGTCCTGTTATCTCGGACACTGTACATATCTATAATCAAATACAAAATCTAGAAGTAGAGAAAGGTGAAGATTAAAGAAGAGAAAGGAAAGGAAAAGAAAGAAAAGAAGGAGGGAAGATAAATGCAGACTCACTCAGGGTTAACTAAACATTTTGTGGCCGAGCTTGGCACAGTTCCATGGACAAGGGAAGTCCCTACATAAGCTGCCCAAGGTTCCCAGGTGTGTTCAAATCTCTGTCAGTCAAATTGCTAGAAAGTTTCTCTTGTGACATGATCCAGGAGACCTTTTTTATAGATGTGGCGCAGTAGACTTTTGTTTGTTTCCACGCTTTAGCTATAGTCATCTTAGCCCCGGGAGTACGAACTGAACCGGTTTCCGATTTGATTTGGAGAGATTTGGAATGTGTGCATTTAAAAGCAAAAGCAACTTCTGGGGACCTTGGTTTTGGTTAACTTGTCAATAAGGTTAAAATTTTTCCGCCAGAACGGCACACCCTTGGACATTCCCACCAAATGTGGGGCATGGAACCAAGCAGTGAGCAACCACGGAAGGATTTTGGATCAGCTGAGGAAAACATGCTAGCCAATTTGGAGTGAGGTACCATCTGGTAATGACTTTTATGCTGGCCTCCACTAGGGCTGTATTTAAAATACCTTTAAATGATTTAGATAGGGCTACGTTCCAGGTCTCCAGGTCCCAGGAAAACTGGAGGTCCTCTTCCCAGAGTTTCATATAAGAAGCTTTCTCTGTCAGGGAGATAAGTGAGGAGTAAACTACCGAAATGCACCGCTTTGCTCCATGGCTTGGCCACACCACAGTTCATACCCCGTAAATTTGGGGGGGAAGGGGCTTGTCTAGCCAAATCTGACGGAGAAAGTGGGAGATTTGATGGAATCTGAACCTTTCCGGTTCCGGAAGATCAAGTTTACTTACGCACTGACTTATAGATAATGGGCCCAGGGGGGTGAAAAAGTGCCCTATACGGTACAGCCCTTTGTCCAACCACCACTTGAATGCTTTAATGTCTAGCCCTGGCGGAAAGTTTGGATTATTGAAAATATGAAAAAAAGTGAGTGTGGCGCTGCCTGTAATTATATATTTTAAAAGAAATCGTGCCCTTGCCAAATGGAAATGTTAAGTGCTAATAATATGCCTCTATGATGAGGTCTGAAACTATATATTCTGAAACAAAAGGGATTTTTCCCGTGATGATTTTATATCCTAACAATCACCAAATCTAAAAGTGCAAAATAAGGTGTGCAAAATAAACAAGATACCAAACCTCAAAGGTATTCTTATAGATCAAAAATCACCAGGTGGGAGTGAAGGTCTGATCAAGTGGAGGGTGGTTGAGCCAGCCCCGTGAACCTGCTCGCTCCCATGTGCTCCGCCACAAGGGAACCCCTTGGGTCATTCCCTCGTGCCCAGGAAGATCCACATACAATGAAAGAGAAAACTCCAATGTGTAAGTAATGCTGGCAGTGGTATGATATAAAGTAATATACACTCACTGTTGAGCTTTGAGAAAGTCTCCAAAGAAGTCAGACAGGTGGATCGTTGAGGCTTCCTGTGTTCCGCATTTGTGGTCATGTGAGCCGCATGTCACTCCTTTAATGTCTGGGTTTAGACGGATCGCAATCGCTAAGGTCTCAATAGCTATTGCAAAAATGAGCGGGGAGAGGGGGCAGCCTTGTCTCGTTCCTTTAGCTAGTTCTATCAGACTTGAATAGTATCCTTGCAACCTTATTTGAGCTTTGGGGGAAGAATAGAGAGCCCTAATGAGACCTAAAACACGTTGACCGAAACCCCATTTTTCCAGGAGAGTGAAAATGTAGGGCCATGAAACCGAATCAAAGGCCTTCTGTAGATTCAGGGAAAGGACCATGCCCCGTTGTTTGGGTCCCCCTTCCCAATTGGATTGTAAGATAGGGATCAAATCCACCGCCCTTCTGATTTGGTCTGGGCCTTGCCTACCTGGGATAAAGCCTACCTGGTCTTTATGCATGTAGGAATTAATAAATGAGGCTAATCTATTGGCCAAGATTTTTGTTAAGATTTTAATATCGTTATTTATCAGAGATCTAGGTCTATAATTACCTACTTCCTTGGGGTTCTTATCTGGTTTTGGTATTAATGTAATAAAAGCCGTGTTAAGATGAGAATCCAGAGGATACCCCTGAGTTTTTGAATTGAAAAATGTTGTCATGTATGGGGAGAGTATCTCAGCAAAGGCTTTGTAGTAAGCAAGTGATAAACCGTCCAGGCCTGGGGCAGAACCTTTTTTGAGATCCTTAATGACCTCTAGTACCTCCTCTTCCGTAAAGGCTGTTTCAAGACTTGTCTATGTTTACCTGTTAAAGAGGGGATGTGGAGATTATCCAGGTAAGAAAGGATAGAGTCTTCTGAAGGTTGGGTAGGGGAGTTATATAGATTAGAGTAGAACTTATGGAAGGTTTCAAGGATTTTCATTGGATTTGCAGTAAGACCTTGTCCAGGGGTTCTAATTTTAGGCAATGAGTAATGTCCAACTCGGGGAGAGAGCTTCGCCGCCAACATCGGTCCCATTTTGTCGTTTTGTGTATAGAATTTTAAGCCACTCCAGTGAATGGATTTTTCAGCTTTTACTGTGAGGGCCAAATTAAGTTCTAATCTTGCTTTATCCAACTGTGGAGTGGAAATGTCGGAGGGGTGTTTCTTATGTGAAGCCTGAACAGATATGTGGGCTTTTTCTAGCCTGTCAATGTCCGTTCTCCACTCTTTCTTTATTTGTGATGCTATCTGAATGAACTTACCTCTGATGCAGGCTTTATGTGCTGCCCACAGAGTTTCTGAGGAAATTCCCTCCATATTGTTGATATGGAAGTACTCCTTAAGTGAGCTATTAAGCTCGGCAGCCCTGACTGGATCCGAGAGAATCGATTCGTTCAGTCTCCAAAATGCCTGTCTCGCATAATGTGGGTCCGCACAGATTCGCAGGGTTACAATGGAGTGATCCGAAAGGACATTGTCCACAATTTTTGAGTGTGATATAAGGGGTATCGAGTTTGACCGAACTAGAAGATGATCAATTCTAGCGTAGGAATTGTGTGGCGAGGAATAGTGGGTAAAGTCTCTCTTGGTTGGGTTGAATTCCCTCCAGACATCAGCAAAACCAAAGGTGTGGAGCAGTTTGGGTACTTTAAGGTTAACTTTTTGGGGGCGTGTTAGTTGGTTCCCTTGGGGTCTAGACTTATCCAGCCCCTGATCGAAGGTGAGATTAGAGTCTCTACCCAGAACTGCTCTCCCTTCTAGGTGAGGTTGGATCGTGTCAAGTAGGGATTTAAAAAAGGATTGTTGACTCTTATTTAGGGCATAGTATGAAACTAGCGTATATAGGATCCCCTCAATAGTGCCCTTGACCAGGAGAAATCTCCCCTCTGGGTCCCTTAGCTCCACGAGGTGAGAGAATCTGCAGGTTTTTGCTATGAAGATTGCAACCCCCCTAGTTTTTGTGACAGCATTGGCCAGAAAGAAAGTGGGGAAGTGTGCATGAAGGAATTTGGGGCTGTACCGACTCGGGAAATGGGTCTCTTGTATCATCAACACATCCAGTTTGTGGGATTTATAGAAGTCTAGGATTCTTCCTTTTTAACGGGGAGTTAAGACCCTAGATGTTATGGGTGGCTATCTTGAGGTATCTTTGGGTGGAATTAGCCATGGAGCATATTGGGAACTGAGCAAACAATTACATCCTCACTTACCTTGTGAAACAAGAACCCCTTGAAAAAGGTGGAGAGATCAAAGACTCCTGGGAACTACGGTTCCGGGAAGGCTGTGCTTGGGAATCTGAGGTAGTCTGCAAGAGCGAGAGTTAGTAGAATCTTAATGCGGGAGCAGAGGAAACTAAAAGGGGTTAAAAAGAAAGAAAAAAGTGTGAAGTGTAAAGTTGCTCCTAAAGAAGACTGCCGGGGAAGAAAACTCCTGAGAGAGGGAACATGGAGAGAAAAAAAAACCATCTGACCCTGCTGGGTCAGAAAACGTAACCCTGGGAGATCCTAGGGAATCCTAGGGGTAAGTGGAGGCACAAGGGGACCTCCCTCGACCAGGCACCCCCCCCCCCGATTAACTCAAGTAAAGTACATATTTCCGCTTCAACACAATAAGATATTATGAACCGAGCTGATCTCTCAAGATCCGGCAAGGGGGCACCACCCATCCCAGGAAATAATGAGCGGGGAGAAAGTCCTCAGTCTGAATGCCTACTAGGCAACTGCAGTCCCAACTTGGGTGCCAAACTTAACTAAAACATAAAGTAAAACCATCTTGATAACTAGCAGAGTAAAATATAAAGGTGCTTAACACACTCAGCCTGTGGAGAGTTTCATGAGGGGTCTTGCAACCCAAACCTGAAAAGGGAGAAACTGCCACCTAAAAATTTCTTAATGGATAAATTATGGAGGCCTGCCGTCTTTGGTTTTCTTGCTCTTCAACTTGTTCCAGAGAGGGGAGACTGGGCTTGCAGGTACTGGCCTCTTAGAGTGGGGACCAGCAGGGCCGGAAATGTCTATAGGGGCTTCTTGGGAAATTATCTTGAGGTCTAGGAGGAGTTTCTCCCCTTCTGGGAGATTGGAAAAAGAGTGGGTTTTACCTTTGAGAAGGAATCTCACTGCAAATGGGAAGGCCCACCAATATTTGAGATCTTTTTGCTGCAGAACTTGGAGGAGCAGTTTGAGAGATCTCTTCTTTTGGATGGTTGAAGGAGAGAGATCTGCAAAGATCTGGACTTGATGACCCATGCAGGAAATATTAGAACTGTTGCGGGAAAGCTACAGAACTTCTTCTTTAATAGCATAAAAGTGTGGTTTTATGATTATGTCCCTGGGGGAGCCATCTTTCCTTGGGGGTTCCAGCACTCTGTGAGCCCTATCTAACTCAAGTCTGTGTATGGGGACGTTAGGAATCATTGTTTGGATGAGGTCTTGTACTGCTGACGTAACCTCTGTGATAGATTCGGGTAGGCTTCTAATCCTAAAATTGTATCATCTCGACCTATTTTCGAGATCGTCAATTCTTGCTAATGCCGTATCTTGTTGGTTCTGCAGAACTTGGATGTGAGTATTGGTTGGTCCTGGAGACAGTAATGTCCAATTTTTGTTCAATGGCTTCCATTCTGGTTCCAAGATTGTGAAAGTCAGCTTTCATGTCTCCCGTAATTTTCGCCGCTGTGTTTGAGAGCCCCCTTTCCAGCAGGTCAGAGAATTTGAGGAGCAAGTCAGCCATATTCAGAAGGGGTTCCTGGGCAGTGCACTCCAGATTTTGGGACTCTGCACGGGATATCAGGTGTGAATCCACTGGAGAAAAAAATGGGTCCCCCAAGGTGTGGCCTATCAGAGATTCCGTAGAGGCCAGTGAGATTGTCAGGAGTTGGTGGGTATTCATGTTGAGCCCCGGAGTGTGGATGAGGATGGCGAGAGCTATTACTTGCCTATGGTCCGAGGATCCTTCCTGGACTGAGGAGTGTGAGTGGGCCGTGGCAGTGGCCATACTGTGGTTGCTGGCCTGGTTAAATTCCTCAAATTGTATTGTGAGACAGCGCCGAGCCTTAACACTTTGCATTCAGAAAGATGAGTTGAGCCTGTGGGATGTGGAAGGTCCTCCAGGACCCCAAAGCTGTTGTAAAATTGACAGTCTGCACCAATGATGCCTGTACAATGCTAGGCCCCAATGGAGGCCATCTTGGGGCTCCGGGGGAGGATATTTCTCCGGAGATAGGGAAGCAGTGTGGACCCTGCTAGCTTATGCCTAGCTATCCAGCGATTGCCATAAGACATGATGTGCAGGGTCGCCCTAAGGCTGGGGAGTCCTGAAAGCCCAGGAAGCACCACTGTCCACTGTCAGGTTACTGGGCTGCACCAGCGGCCATCTTGGTGCACGCGGGCTGGGGAGCGTCTCCCTATTGTCAGCTCTGGTAGAGCTCCCCTGCCAAGCCTCGGGTAGCTGCGGGCGCCGGATGGTCTGGGGCCTGTATCACCCCCTTAACAGTGAATTGCGGAGGCTAAAAAAGGCGTGGGGGACGCTGCTGGCCGAGGAAGGTGCGGGGCTCCTGGTTCAGGCAGCCATCCAGGAACTCCCACAAATGCGCACTGAGACGGCGAGGTTTTGTTTTCTGTTTTATTTATGTTTTGAACTTGCAAACCGGAAACAATAAACCTGGCAAACCGCCAGAGTTTTAAGAAACTGTCCTCCATGTTTAATATTTGCATCTGAAAATTGATCCCCACAAGCTAATCTCCCACAGGGGTTACAGTGTTCTGCCACCATCAACACACAAGGCCCAATTTTTCTGCACCTGTTTAACAGGGGCATGTCATTACAATTTTTTAAAATAATTTACAACAGCAAGGCCCATTCCTGTGCCCAACAAGAGTAACTGTGAGGGGTTACAGTGTTCTGCCTCCACCAACACCCAAGGCCCAATTTTTATGCACCTGTTTAACAGGGGCATGTCATTACAATTTTTGAAATAATTTACAACAGCAGGGCCAACCCTGCACCCAACAAAAGTAACTGTGAGGGGTTACAGTGTTTTGCCACCACCAACACCCAAGGCCCAATTTACTGCACCTGTTTGAAAGTCGAATGTCATTACAATTTTTGGGATAATTTTTAACAGCAGGGCCTGCTCCTGCGCCCAACAAGAGAAACTGTGAGGGGTTACAGTGTTCTGCCGCCACCAACACCCAAGGCCCGATTTTTCTGTACCTGTTTAACAGGGGCATGTCATTACAATTTTTTAAATAATTTTGAACAGCAGGGCCGTTCCTGCGCCCAACAAGAGTAACTATGAGGGGTTACAGTGTTCTGCCACTACCACCACTCAAGGCCCAATTTTTCTTCACCTATTTAACCATTTCAGCCCTGAAAGAATTCCCCATTTTAGGACCAGAGCTCTTTTTTGCGATTCGGCACTGCGTCACTTTAACTGATGATTGCGCGGTCCTGTGACGTTATACCCAAACAAAATTTGCATACTTTTTTCCCACACATATCGCTTGCTTTTGGTGGTATTTGGTCTCCTCTGTGTGATTTCTGATCACCACTATAAACAAAAAAATAGCGAAAATGTTTCTTAATTTTTGCTAAAATACAAATCCAAAAAAAATAAAAAAAAAATTTTCATTGGTTTTGGCCGATTTATATTCTTCCTCATATTTTTGGTAAAAAAAAATAGCAGTCAGCGTTTATTGATTGGTTTGCGCAAAAGTTGCCGAGTTTACGAATGATGAGAATTAATTTATGGGTTTTTTTTTTTTTTTACACTAATAATAATCGATTTACGATTTTTAGTGGTACTGCGATATTGTGGCAGACATATTGGACCATTTTGACACTTTTTTGGTACCATTGGCATTTATACAGCGATCACTGCTATGAAAATGCACTGATTACTATGTAAATGTCATGGGCAGTGAAGGGGTTAACCTGGAGGGGAGCTCTAAGGGTTAACTGTGTTCCCTCAGTGTGTCCTAACTGTGTGGGGGCTGGCTGGGGGAGGGGAGTGATCACGGCTTCCATATACAGTAAGCCTGTGATCACAGCCCTTCCCCCTCTTTCAGAAAGGAGATCCGTGTTTACATACATGGAACTCCGTTCTTTCACTGCGGGGGAGCCATCGCGGGTAGCCAGCGGAGATCGAGTCCACCATATCCATTCCCTGGCCCCCCCCCGGAACACAGTGAGCATGCGAGCGTGCCTCTGGTGGCATGCGTACTCACAATACTCATTATCGCGGCTGCCGTCAGGTGACGGCGGTTTGCGATAACAAACCACTTTGCCGCCGTCAAGCCCCAGTGGTCGGTCGGCAGGTGGTTAACAGGGACATGTCATTACAATTTTTGAAATAATTTTTAACAGGGTCTGTTCCTGCACCCAACAAGAGTAACTGTGAGGGGTACTTTGTTCTGCCACCCCCAACACCCAAGGCACAATTTTTCTCCACCTGTTTGACTGGGGCATGTCATAAAAAGTTTATAGAGTGTAGTCCCCATAGTATACTGTGTATAATACAGTTCAGACCAAATGGTGCAGTCAGTGTACATAATAATATAATATAATCAGTATATATAACATAGTGTATTGAAGTGGTAAGGGGAACCCTATGACAGAATTAGAGAAAAAAACGGCATGGGGTCCCCCCAAAATCCATACCAGGCCCTTCGGGTCTGGTATGGATTTTAAGGGGAACCCTGCTCCAAAATGTAAAAAAAAAAAGTGTGGGGTCCCCCCAAAATCCATACCAGACCCTTATTCGAGCATGCAACCTGGCATGTCAAGATAGGGAGGGGACGAGCGAGCGCCCCCACTCCTGAACCTTAGCAGGCCATATGCCCTCAACATGGGGAGAGTTCTTTGGGGTCTCCCCCAAAGCACCTTGTTCCCATGTTGATGGGGACAAGGGCATCTTCCCAACAACCCTGAGGTCACTTCCACTTGGAGAAATGCAGGTGGAATGCAAATAACGACCCTTGCTTCATCATTTTAACTTTGCAATTTTACTCGGTTTGTATGCTGTTTTTTGGGAATTTTTTATATTAAATAGATATCCGTACTTCACCATTGGAGTCCACTTCAGTTTTTTGTGACATACTCCATCCTTGAGGCACGTGGGCCGGACTCGGATGCAGTTACAGTTGCCGTATCACTGGATGTTTTGGGTGACAAGTTTTTGAAATAATTTTTAACAGCAAGGCCCGTTCCTGCACCCAACAAGAGTAACTTTGAGGGGTAACAGCGTTCTGCCACCACCACCACTCAATACCCAAATTTTATGCACCTTTTTAACAGGGGCATGTCATTACAATTTTTTAAATAATTTACAACAGCAGGGCCTTTTCCTGCACCCGACAAGACTAACTATGAGGGGTTTCAGTGTTCTGCCACCACCAAGTCACTGACCCTGCCCCCCTTAAGTGGGGGAAAATAGCCGGGTGACTAGGTGGTTCCTGGCCCTACAGCCATTTAAGTTCTCAGTAGAACACTTGGCTGCAAGGCTCCAAAATAACGCCAATGGTCTTTCCCGGGCCCACTGCATGGTTGGAACAGTTGCTCCACCCCAGGGGCTTGAGCAGAGGGAGGGACTAGCAGGAGTCTGACCCCGGTTTTGCCAGCCACCATGGCAGAGCTGGTTCCGGCCCGGATTGTCTGGTCTACTCAAACCCCTCTCCACCTGCATTTAATGATCAGGAATAGATCTCACTTGAGCTCTGTCCTGGATCTCAGAGGGAAAGAGCTTGTACTGTGCTTGTGTTTTTTGGGTGTTGGGGATGGCCTCACACTGTATAGAGAGGAACCTGTTTTGTTTAGTCTAGTGCCAGGTTTTGTTTTCTGTTTTGTTTATGTTTTGAACTTGTAAACCTGAAACAATAAATCTGGCAAACTGCCAGAGTTTTAAGAAACTGTCCTCCACATTGAATATTTGCATCTGAAAAGTGATCCCCACGAGCTAATCTCCCACACGTGGTGGACTCAGTGGGCATTTTCCGGTTAATATGGAGGATGTAGTAAAGGCCCTGTTACAGGCCACTGCGTCCCAACAAGAGAGAAATCCCAAAAGCAGGAAACGAATCATCAAGTCTCACAAGCCGCTGCAGCACAGTGGGAGGAGAGTGGGAGCACAACAGGCGGCTCAACAGGAGGCAATTCAGCAGATCGTTGTGGCTCAGCAAGGGATGACTGTTAGGGTGTTCTCCCGAATATATTTTTTGTATGTTATTGTGGTTCTGACCAGACCTTTTGGGCTGGTGAACCCTATCCTCCCTCATTACTTCTAATCAGTGTCCACCTGATCCATGTGATTAGTAGAGTTGAGAGAACCCGAATTGTAAAGTTCGGGTTCGTACCGGACTTTAGGGTGTCCATGTCCCGAACCCGGACATTTGAGAAAAAGTCCGGGTTTGGGGTTCCGGTATTCTTTCGCGCCTTTTGAATAGCTGCAGGGCAGCCAATCAACATGCGTTTCACTCGTTTGCCCTTAGAAGCCATCACAGCCATGCCTACTAATGGCATGGCTGTGATTGGCCAGTGCATCATGTGACCCAGCCTCTATATAAGCTGGAGTCATTTAGTGCTGCATGTCACATCATCTCATACTAGTATTGGGAGAGGATCCTGCTGCTGGTGTGAGGGACAGATTAGCTTTCAAAAATCATCTCATACTAGTATAGGGAGAGGATTCTGCTGCTGGTGTAAGAGACAGATTAGCTTGCGAAAATCAACTCATACTAGTATAGGGAGAGGATGCTGCTGCTGGTGTAAGGGACAGATTAGCGTTATAAAACCATCTCATACTGGTGTAGGGAGAGGTTCCTGCTGCTGGTGTGAGGGACAGATTAGCGACATAAAACCATCTCATACTGGTGTAGGTAGAGGTTCCTGCTGCTGGTGTGAGGGACAGATTAGTGTTATAAAATCATCTCATACTGGTGTAGGGAGAGGTTCCTGCTGCTGGTGTGAGGGTGTGGTCGTCGTCCTTGGAGAGGGATGTGGTCATACTCTACTA
>BLSH010304197.1:8229-26412 GCA_018402905.1 Glandirana rugosa | reverse complement strand
GAATTGTCACATCTAATTTCCTAACGACCTATTACACTTTTGAAGGCCCTGGAGCACCAGGACAATGAAATTACCCACAAAAATGACCCCATTTTGTTAAGCAAACACCCCAACGTATAATCTATGAGGCATTATAAGTCTTTTGAATGGTTCATTTTTTTCCACAAGTCTTCGAAAAACGTGGAAAGAAAATGAAAACGCTTTTATTTTTACATGAAGTTGTCAATTTATAAGATATTTCTAACACATAGAATGTACATAGCAAAAATTACCCCCCCAAAATATATTCTGCTACTCGTCCCGAGTATGGTGATACCACATGTGTGAGACTTTTTCACACCCTGGCCACATACAGAGGCCGAACATGCAGGGAGCACCGTCAGGTGTTCTAGGAGCATAAATTACACATAAAATTTCATTCATACCCATCACAATTTTGAAGGCCCTGGAGCACCAGGACAGTGGAATTTTCCCCAAAATGACCCCATTTTGGAAAGCAAACAACCGAGGTATATTCTATGAGGCATGGGCTGCAGATAGGTACTCGGGTACTCTGATGGGCTGCAGATACTGTAGGTACTCAGGCATTCTGATGGGCTGCAGATAGGTACACAGGTACTTTGATGGGCTGGAGACGGGTAATCTGATGGACTGGAAAAAGGTACTTGGGTACTCTGATGGGCTGCAGATAGGTACTTGGTTACTCAGATGGGTTGGTGACAGGTACTCGGGTAATCTGAAGGGCAGGGGACAGGTACTGGGGTACTCTGATGGGCTGGTGACAGGTACTCGGGTACTCAGGTGGGCAGGTGACAGGTACTCAGGTGGGCAGGTGACAGGTACACTGATGGGCTGGTGACAGGTCATTGGGTACTCAGATGGGCAGGTGACAGGTACTCTGGTATGCTGATGGTCTGATGACAGGTACTCAGGTACTCTAATGGGCAGGTGATAGGTACTCGGGTACTTTGCTGGGCTAGTGACAGGTACTCCGGTACTCTGATGGGCAGGTGACAGGTACTCGGGTACTCTGATGGGCAGGTGACAGGTACTCGGGTACTCTGATAGTCTGGTGACAGGTACTCGGGTACTTTGATGGGTTGGTGACAGGTACTCGGGTACTCTGATGGGTTGGTGGCAGGTACTCGGGTACTCTGATGGGATGGTGACAGGTACTCGGGTACTCAGATGGGATGGTGGCAGGTACTCGGGTACTTTGATGGGCAGGTGACAGGTACTCGGGTACTTTGATGGACAGGTGACAGGTACTCGGGTACCTTGATGGACAGGTGACAGACACTCGGGTACTTTGATGGACAGGTGACAGGTACTCGGGTATGATGGACAGGTGACAGGTTCTCTGATGGGCTGTGACAGGTACTTTGATGGGGTGGTGACAGGTCCTCTTTATTGGGGGGGGGATCAGTGTGCTTGGTGTACACAGTAGGCGGTAACGAGCTGTTACCGCAATCTCCCTCTCATGCACGATCGGTGTGCGACAGGGAGAACCGCGGTAATGAACTTTGTTTACATAACATGACCGGCTGTTATTGACACAGCTGGTCATGTGGTAAAGAGCCAATTCTATTGGCTCTTTACACTGATCAGAGCTGGGCTTTGTCCAAGGGACAAGACTCAGCCCCGATCGCCGCGCTGCGCGCCCCCGGGGTCGCGCACAAGCGGCGTGCACGTGGAGGTCGGTAGTTACCGGCTGTGATTGGGCACAGCCGGTCACGTGGTGAAGAGCGAATTTTATTGGCTCTTTACCCTGGTCAAGGGGGGGCTGTGTTTCAAGGGACACAATTGATCCGCGATCGCCACGCTGCGGTCCCCCAGGGGCCCGCAGTAGTGGCGAGAAGGGAAAGACGTCATATGACGTCATCCCAAATCGACGGAGGTTCCCTGCCGACATCATTTTACAATGACTCGGTAGGGAACTAGTTAACCACTTAAGACCGGAAGGATTTCCCATGTTAGGACCAGAGCACTTTTTGCGATTTGGCACTGCATAGCTTTAACTGACAATTGCGTGGTTGCGCGACGTTGTACCCAAACAAAATTTGCGTCCTTTATTTCTCACAAATAGAGCTTTCTTTTGGTGGTATTTGATTGCCAAAAAAAAATATAAAAAAAAAAATGCATTCATCAGTTTTGGCCGATATATATTCTTCCTCATATTTGTGGTAAAAAAAATGCAATCAGCGTTTATTGATCGGTTTGCGCAAAAGTTGCGGTTGGCAAGTGGTTAAGCACTTCATGGCCATTTAATGTGACCAAATCCCCATATTGTTGCATATCTGCTTTATATGTTTAGATGCTTTTAAACAGCGTTGCAGAAGTAAGTGGCATGTGTGCGCTGTAATATGTATTTTTTTTCAGCAAGAGATGAATCGCCAGTTTACGGAGACCCTGGTGGAATTAAAGAAGGGATCTGCAAGTCCTATGCTGGTGGAATAATAGATGGTATGTGCCAGCTACCACCTGCAAAAGATGACACCTGCAGATGATGTGAAGGCATACCTCATGACCTTTGAAAGAGTAACTGATTGTGAAGGATGGCCAAAAGAGCAGTGGGTGGGACTGTTAGCACCTTTCCTGACAGGTGAATCCCAAAAAGCATACTTTAATTTGGAACCAGTAAAGGCCCAGGACTATGAGACTTTAAAAATGGAGATACTCACACGTCTGGGGGTCACCATGGCTGTCAAGGCTCAACGGGTGCATCAGTGGTCCTACTGCATGGACAAGTCACCCCGCTCGCAAATGTTTGACATTATATATCTCACAAGAAAGTGGTTGCAACCTGAGACCCCAGATTGTGGAGCGTGTGGTCATGGACCAGTATCTGCGTGCTGCTTTGAGGAAGTGGGTCAGTCATGGGGAATTCAAAACTGCCAACCAATTGGAGGACCTTGTGGAGAGATACACTGCTGCGGAGGACTTGTTACACCCATCTGCGCCCCACTCCAATGTGTCTAGGGGTAAAAGATCACCCGGACCCGGTAAGACTGTTCCAGGGGTCAAGGGCATGGGAAAGTTTGATAAGACTGCTATGGCTAAAGAGACTATTTCCTCTAGACCTGGATACTGGTCAAAGAGGCCAGGAAGGTCTTGGGGACCCTTGAGAGGACTGGGTATAGAACACATACAGTGCTACCGTTGTAATGCATTGGGACATATTGCTGCCAATTGTCCCCTGAATGATAAACCCATGCAATGTGATAATGCTTATATGAAGAGACGCATTTCTCTTTTTTCACAGGTCGCATGTACAGCATCATGCTCAAGTCGCATAGAGAAACAAATGTGTGTGATTGCTATTGACGGGAAACCCATCACTGCACTGTTTGACTCTGGTAGTGTGATAATGTTGGGCAAAAGCAGCTGTGTAAATCTGGCCAGGTTACACCCTAGCACTGTCAGGGTCATTTGCATCCATGGGGACACTCATGATTACCAGAAGGCGCTGGTTGAGATTGACACCCCTTGCGGCAGAGCGACCCATTCAGCAGGAGTGGTACTTTCCCTGCTTCATGAAGCCCTAGTGGGGAGGGATTTTCCCCATTTTTGGAGGTTGTGGGAAGGCACAGGGAACCTGGAGGAAAGAGCTCCCCCTACTGAGGAGGCATGGGAGTTCTCACCAGACCCTTTTGCCAAACAGAAGGAGAGATGGTGGCAGGACTGAGGAAGAAGGAGACCCTCTTCCTTTTCATGTAATGGCTGGGGAGCCGGAGGAGCCAAAAGATAGCTCCCAGCAGGTGGCTAATGTCCCAGACTATGTCTCTGTTGCTGACCGTGAGAATGAACCAAATGTAGTCCCTGACTTAGAGGTCCAGAGAGATGACTTCTGTACAGAATAACTACAGCATGTCACTCTCCTCAGAGCCAAAGAAAACATGAAGGTGATGGATGGGGAACCTGTGGACCCTAATTGGGGGGTGACTTTTCCCCTCATGGTGCTTAAAAATGATTTGTTGTATCAGGTGGTGAAACACGGAGAGGACAAACTGGAACAGCTAGTGGTTCCCAAACCCTTCCACCGGATAGTGCTAGATCTGGCTCATGGTCATGTAATGTGGGGACATTTGGGTATGGAGAAAACCAGGGAGAGAATAACCCAGATATTCTTCTGGCCTGGGTTATATGCAGACGTCAAAGAATACTGTGAGTCATGCCCTGAGTGTCAAATGACAGCCCCGTCACCCCATTTTTGTAGTCCCCTTGTCCCACTTCTCATAATTGAAGCGCCATTTGACCGAATTGGCATGGATCTCGTGGGACCAGTAATAAAATCTGCCCGGGGACACCAGCACATCCTGGTGATCCTGGACTATGCAACCCGATATCCTGAGGCCATACCCTTGTGGAATACCTCTGCTAAGACTATCGCCAAGGAACTGTTCCAGGTGTTTAGTCGGGTGGGCATCCCTAAAGAAATCTTGATGGATCATGGTACCCCATTCATGTCCAGAGTGACCAGAGAATTGTACAAGTTGTAAAAAATCTACCATCTCCGTTTCTCTGTTTACCACCCCCAAACTGACGGACGAAAGTAAATTCCTGGCAAAAAGGCAGGGTCCCTTTGAGATTAGGGAAAAAGTAGGGAAAGTAAACTACAAAGTTTACCAGCCTGGGAAAAGGAAGCTGGAACAGATTTACCATGTTAATCTTGTAAAACTATGGAAGGACAGGGAGAGTTTATTGGGAGTGCCCACTTCCCAAAAGGACAGGTTACCCTGACCCCGGATGTCCCCATAACCGAGTCCTTGTCACTGACGCAACAAAATGATGTTAAGGAATTTGTCAGTAAAAATAGAGACTTTTTCTCTTCCCTACCTGGACTGACCACTGCTACAACATGACATAATCACAGAACCAAGGGTCAGTGTAAATATAAAACCCTACCGAATACCTGAGGCTAGAGGAGAGGCGAGAGAAATAAAAAATAAAAAATGTTGGTGTTAGAAGTAATAGAGGAGTCCCACAGCACCTGGTCGAGCCCTATAGTGCTGGTTCCAAAGCCCAATGGCACTATCCGGTTCTGTAACGATATTAGGAAGCTGAATAACATGTCTAAGTTTGATGCATACTCGATGCCGTGGGTCGACAAACTTGTGGATAGGTTGGGAGGGGCTCAGTACATAACAACCCTAGACCTAACTAAGGGATTTTGGCAGATCCCCCTAATGGAGTCAGCAAAGGAAAAAATGGCCTTCTCTACCCCTGAGGGGTCCTTCCAATACAAACAAATTCCATTTGGTCTGCATGAGGCCCCTGCATCCTTTCAGAGGATGATGGACAAGACTTTGAGGCCACATCGGCCCTATGCAGCCGCCTATCTGGATGATGTCATCATCCACAGCCCAGATTGGGAATCACATTTGCCCCAGGTGCAGGCAGTAGTAGATTCACTGAGTGTAGCAGGTTTAACAGCCAACTCAAAGAAGTGTGCCATAGGTCTCGGGGAGGCCAAATACTTTGGGTATATGATTGGCCGAGATCTGATTAAGCCCCAAACCAATAAGATCGAGGCCATTCAAAAGTGGCCCCAACCGGTGAACAAGAAACAGGTTCGGGCCTTCCTTGGGATTACAGGGTATTACCGATGCTTCATCCCCGACTTTGCCACCATTGCCATCCCTCTGACCGATCTGACAAATGGTAGAGTGTCAGGAATGGTTAAGTGGAAACCCGAAGCTGAAAAAGCCTTCCAGAAATTGAAGCAAGCACTTTGTGTACAGCCGGTGCTCGTGACCCCGGACTTCACAAAGGAGTTTGTGGTTCAAACTGACACCTCTGGGGTGGGACTAGGTGCTGTTCTGTCCCAGATCAGAGACGGCGAGGAGCACCTGGACGTCTACTTTAGCAGGAAGCTTAATAGACATGAAAATAATTATGCCATTGTGGAAAAGGAGTGCCTGGCCAGCAAGTGGGCCTTAGAGGCCCTAAAATACTACCTGCTGGGAAGGTCATTCAGGCTAGTCACCGACCCTGCCCCCTTAAGTGGATGTGTAACAGCCGGGAGAAAAAAAGCCAGATGACTACGTGGTTCCTGGCCTTACAGCCATTTAAGTATTCAGTAGAACACCAGGCTGAAAGGCTCCAAAATAACGCCAATGGTCTTTTCCGTGCCCACTGCATGGTCAGGACAGTTGCCCCACCCCAGGGGCTTGAGCAGAGGGGGGATATGGGACGTTATGCGAGGCACGACAATGGACAGGCGATACTTGTCGCCTCTCATGCGATCATTTTGTGAAGGCTAGCAGGAGTCCGACCTGGGTTTTGCCAGCCACCGTGGCAGAGCTGGTTCCGGCCCAGACTTTCTGGTCTACTCAAACCACTCTCCACCTGCATTTAATGATCAGGAAGAGCTCTCACTTGAGCTCTATCATGGATCTCAGAGGGAGCTAGGAGAGCTAATTTGGACTCTGAGAACAAGGTTTGCACTGTGCTTGTGTTTTGTGGGTGCCGGGGACAGCCCCACTCTGTATAGAGTGGATCCTGTTTTGTTTAGTCTAGTGCCAGACGGCAAGGTATTTTTTGTTTTCAATAGGTTTTCTTTAATTTTAACATGAGATACATGTAAGGTAAAAGCTTGCAAAATGTACAGATTCTATAAAACGTACAGAGAACAACTGAATTACAGGGGCACAACTCACAAAAAATTGGGGGAAATTCGTCTGATTTTGTGAACCCTCCTGGTTTACCTGAAGCTTAAGCTGACTTCATTGATCAGTCATGACCCTAGAGGGTCCGAGGACCCGACTACTAGCTAGAGTGAAGGGCATCCCTTGAATAATTTGCCCTCTGTCACCCTACCCTGTTTCTGTTACAGAAGGGTGAGAACTCTCGGACCCCTGGCACCCAAATTGGGAACAAACTGTGCCAGGAAGTGAGAGTCCCATCCCCTAACTCGAGAGCCTCATTTATTGAGAGTCGCTCGGCATTCTGCTCTGGAGGAACTGCGGTGAAAGAAGAAGGAGGACCCAGGCCTCTGGGGTCCTGTTATCTCAGACACTGTACACATCTATAATCAAATACTAAATCTAGAAGTAGAGAAAGGTGAAGATTAAAGAAGAGAAAGGAAAGGAAAAGAAAGAAAAGAAGGAGGGAAGATAAATGCATACTCCCTCAGGGTTAACTAAACAGTTTGTGGCCGAGGTCGGCACAGTTCCATGGACAAGGGAAGTCCCTACATAAGCTGCCCAAGGTTCCCAGGTGTCTTCAAATCTCTGAGTTATGTCAGTCAAAATGCTAGAAAGTCTCTCTTGTGACATGATCCAGGAGACCTTTTTTATAGATGCGGCGAAGGGGACTTTTGTTTGTTTCCACGCTTTAGCTATAGTCATCTTAGCCCCCAGAAGTACGAACTGAACCAGTTTCCGATTTGATTTGGAGAGATTTGGAATTGTGTGCATTTAAAAGCGCAACTTCTGGGGACCTTGGTTTTGGTTAACTTGTCAATAAGGTTAAAAGTTTTCCGTAAGAACGGGTGCACCCTTGGACATTCCCACCAAATGTGGGGCATGGAACCAAGGATAGAGCAACCACGGAAGCATGTTGGATCAGCTGAGGAAAACATGCTAGCCAATTTTGACGGAGTGAGGTACCATCTGGCAATGACTTTTATGCTGGCCTCCACTAGGGCTGTATTTAAAATGCCTTTAAATGATTTAGATAGGGCTACGTTCCAGGTCTCCAGGTCCCAGGAAAACTGGAGGTCCTCTTCCCAGAGTTTCATATAAGAAGCTTTCTCTGTCAGGGAGATACTGTAAGTGAGGCATAAACTACCAAAATGCCCCCCCTTTGCTCCATGGCTTGGCCACACCATAGTTCATACCCTGTAAATTTGGGGGGAAGGGGCTTGTCTAGCCAAATCTGGCAGAGAAAGTGGGAGATTTGATGGAATCTGAACCTTTCCGATTCCGGAAGATCAAGCTTACTTACACACTGACTTATAAATAATGGGCCCAAAGGGTGAAAAAGTGCCCTATACTGTACAGCCCTTTGTCCAACCACCACTTGAATGCTTTAATGTCTAGCCCTGGCGAATAGTTCGGATTATTGAAAATATGAGCCAAGGGGTTCATAGGGGAAACCAAACCCAGGTGGTTGCGAAAAGAATTCCAGAGGGCAAAGGACTTGGAGAGAGAGAGAGCGAGAGAGAGAGAGAGAGAATCGAGGGACGTTTTTTCGGAGGACTCCAGAGAAGGAAGTCTATTGTGTAGTTCGGGATCGCCTGTCTTTCTATTGGTAACCAGTCTGGTTTCTCAAATTTAGAGTAGATCTGGGAGAGTTGGGGGGGAGTCTGTGGCTTGAAAATATTTATAGAAGAGTGGGAGGGCCAGGCCCCCCTTTTTCCTATGGCAATAAAGAGTGTGTTGGGGAAACCTGTATCCAGAGTTCCCCCATATGAATCTGAGGGTTTCACTTTGGAATGAACGTAGGTAGGCCTTCCTAATTGCTATCAGTAGGGAGCGAAATAGGTATAGCAACCTAGGTAGGAGGGTCATTTTAATTGCATTGATTCTCCCCAACCAAGAGAGCTTATTGTTAGACCAGGTTTTCATTTCAGACTCAAGTTTATGATACATGGGGGGAAATTGTGGACGTATAGATCTTCCATCTTGGCAGTGAGGTTGATTCCCAAATATCTAATATAGGACATGCTCCATTTATAGGAAAAGGATTGTTTTAGAGAGGTTACATTTTCTGGAGATTATTTATCGCCTGGGATTTAGTATAGTTCACAATCAAGCCTGAAATAGCCGCAAACTCATCTAGGGTCTTGCTTAAGTTGGGGGGGGGGGGGGGAGTGTGTGGGATGTGATGAACAAAAGGATGTCGTCCGCAAAGAGACCGCATTTGTGGTCATGTGGGCCGCATGTCACTCCTTTAATGTCTGGGTTTAGACGGATCGCAATCGCTAAGGTGTCAATAGCTACTGCAAAAATGAGCGGGGAGAGGGGGCAGCCTTGTCTCTCTCCTGTGGCTATGTCTAGCAGACTTGAATAGTATCCTTGCAACCTTATTTGAGCTTTGGGGGAAGAATAGAGAGCCCTAATGAGACCTAAAACACCGAAACCCCATTTTTCCAGGAGAGTGAAAATGTAGGGCCATGAAACCGAATCAAAGGCCTTCTGTAGATACAGGGAAAGAAACATGCCCCGTTGTTTGGGTCCCCCTTCCCAAATGGATTGTAAGATCGAGATCAAATCCACCGCCCTTCTGATTTGGTCTGGGCCTTGCCTACCTGGGATAAAGCCTACCTGGTCTTTATGTATGTAGGAATTAATAAATGAGGCTAATCTATTGGCCAAGATTTTTGTTAAGATTTTAATATAGTTATTTATCAGAGATATAGGTCTATAATTACCTACTTCCTTGGGGTTCTTATCTGGTTTTGGTATTAATGTAATAAAAGCTCTGTTAAGATGAGAATCCAGAGGATACCCCTGAGTTTTTGAATTGAAAAATGTTGTCATGTATGGGGAGAGTATCTCAGCAAGGGCTTTGTAGTAAGTGAGTGATAAACTGTCCAGGCCTGGGGCAGAACCTTTTTTGAGATCCTTAATGACCTCTAGTACCTCCTCTTCCGTAAAGGCTGTTTCAAGACTTGTCTGTTTACCTGTTAAAGAGGGGATGTGGAGATTATCCAGGTAAGAAAGGATAGAGTCTTCAGAAAGTTGGGTAGGGGAGCTATATAGATCCGAGTAGAACTTATGGAAGGTTTCAAGGATTTTCATTTCATTTCACTTCATTTCATTTGCAGTAAGGCCTTGTCCAGGGGTTCGAATTTTAGGCAATGAGTAATGTCGAACTCGGGAAGAGAGCTTCGCCACCAACATCGGTCCCATTTTGTTGTTTTGCATATAGAATTTTAAGCTACTCCAGCGAATGGATTTTTCAGCTTTTACTTTGAGGGCCAAATTAAGTTCTAATCTTGCTTTATCCAATTGTGCAGTGAAAATGTCGGAGGGGTGTTTCTTATGTGAGGCCTGAAGACATATGTAGGCTTTTTCTAGCCTGTCAATATCCGTTCTCCACTCTTTCTTTATTTGTGATGCTATCTGAATGAACTTACCTCTGATGCAGGCTTTATGTGCTGCCCACAGAGTTTCTGAGGAAATTCCCTCCATATTGTTGATACGGAAGTACCCCTTAAGTGAGCTATTAAGCTCGGCAACCCTGACTGGATCCGAGAGAATCGATTTGTTCAGTCTCCAAAATGCCTGTCTCGCATAATGTGGGTCCGCACGGATTCGCAGGGTTACAATGGTGTGATCCGAAAGGACATTGTCCACGATTTTTGAGTGTGATATAAGGGGTATCGAGTTTGAACGAACTAGAAGATGATCAATTCTAGCGTAGGAATTGTGTGGCGAGGAATAGTGGGTAAAGTCTCTCTTGGTTGGGTTGAATTCCCTCCAGACATCAGCAAAACCAAATGTGTGGAGCAGTTTGGGTACTTTAAGGCTAACTTTTGGTGGGGCATGTTAGTTGGTTCCCTTGGGGTCTAGACTTATCCAGCCCCTGATCGAAGGTGAGATTAGAGTCTCCACCCAGAACTACTCTCCCTTCTAGGTGAGGTTGGATCGTGTCAAGTAGGGATTTAAAAAAAGGATTGTTGACTCTTATTTGGGGCATAGTACGAAACTAGCGTATATAGGATCCCCTCAATAGTGCTCTTGACCAGGACAAATCTCCCCTCTGGGTCCCTTAGCTCAGTGAGGGGAGAGAATCCGCAGTTTTTTGCTATGAAGATTGCAACCCCCCTAGTTTTTGTGACAGCATTGGCCAGAAAGAAAGTGGGGAAGTGTGCATGAAGGAATTTGGGACTGTACCGACTCGGGAAGTGGGTCTCTTGTATCATCATCACATCCAGTTTGTGGGATTTATAAAAGTCTAGGATTTTCTCCTTTTTACCGGGGAGTTAAGACCCTGGATGTTATGGGCAGCTATCTTGAGGTATCTTTGGGCCAACTGAGCAAACGATTACATCCTCACTTGCCTTGTGAAACAAGAACCCCGAAGAAGGTGGAGAGATCAAGGATTCCTGGGAACTGTGGTTCCGGGAAGGCTGTGCTAGGAAATCCGAGGTAGTCTGCAAGAGAGAGAGTTAGTAGAATCTTAATGCGGGAGCAGAGGAAGCTAAAGGGGTTAAAAAGAAAGAATAAAGTCTGAAGTGTAAAGTTGCTCCTAAAGAAGACTGCCGGGGGAGAGAACTGAGGGGTCATCATACCCAATCTCTGCACCCCTACCCTCTCCTGAGAGAGGGAACATGGAGAGAAAATAAACCATCTGACACTGCTGGGTCAGAAAACCTAACCCTGGAAGATCCTAGGGAATCCTAGGGGTAAATGGAGGCGCAAGGGGACCTCCCTCTACCAGGGCCCCCCCCGCTTAACTCAAGTAAAGTACATATTTCCGCTTCAACACAATAAGATATTATGAACCGAGCTGATCTCTCAAGATCCGGCAAGGGGGCACCACCCAGCTTGGGAAATAATGAGCGGGGAGAAAGTCCTCAGTCTGGATGCCTACTAGGCATACTGCAGTCCCAACTTGGTTGCCAAATTTAACTAAAACAAAGTAAAACCATCTTGATAACCAGCAGAGTAAAATATGAAGGTGCTTAACACACTCAGACTGTGGAGAGTTTCATGAGGGGTCTTGCAACCCAAACCTGAAAAGGAAGAAACAACTGCCTAAAAATGTCTTAATGGATTAATTACGGAGGCCTGCCGTCTTTGGTTTTCTTGCTCTTTGACTTGTTCCAGGGGGGGGGGAAACCAGGCTTGCAAGTACTGGCCTCTTAGAGTGGGGACCAGCAGGGCCGGAAATGTCCATAGGGGCTTCTTGGGAAATTATCTTGAGGTCTAGGCAGAGTTTCTCCCCTTCTGGGAGATTGGAAAAAGAGTGGGTTTTACTTTTGAAAAGGAATTTCACTGCAAATGGGAAGGCTCGCCAATATTTGAGATCTTTTTGCTGCAGAACTTGGAGGAGCGGTTTGAGAGATCTCCTCTTTTGGATGGTTGAAGGAGAGAGATCTGGAAAGATCTGGACTTGATGACCCATGCAGGAAATATTAGAACTGTTGCGGGAAAGCTTCATAACTTCTTCTTTAATAGCATAAAAGTGGGGTTTTACGATTATGTCCCTGGGGGAGCCGTCTTTCCTTGGGGGTCCCAGCGCTCTGTGAGCCCTATCCAACTCAAGTCTGTGTTAGGGGACGTTAGGAATCATGGTTTGGATGAGGTCTTGTACTGCTGACGTAACCTCTGTGATAGATTCGGGTAGGCCTTTAATCCTAAAACTGTATCGCCTCAACCTATTTTCGAGATCGTCAATTCTTGCTAATGCCGTAACTAGTTGGTTCTGCAGAACTTGGAAGTGAGCCCAATTTTGGTTGGTCCTGGAGACACTAATGTCCAGTTTTTGTTCAATGGCTTCCATTCTGGTTCCAAGATTGTGAAAGTCAGCTTTCATGGCTCCCGTAATTTTCGCCGCTGTGTTTGAGAATTTGAGGAACAAGTTAGCTGTATTCAGAAGGGGTTCCTGGACAGTGCGCTCCAGATTTTGGGACTCTGCACGGGATATCAGGTGTGAGTCCACTGGAGAAAAAGATGGGTCCCCCCAAGGTGTGGCCTATCAGAGATTCCGTAGAGGCCGGTGAGATTGTCAGGAGTTGGTGGGTATTCATGTTAAGCCCCAGAAGGAGGGTGAGGGTGGCGGGAGCTATTACTTGCCGCTGGTCCGAGGATCCTTCCTGGACTGAGGCGTGTGAGTGGGCCCTGACAGTGGCCGTATTGTGGTTGCTGGTCTGGTTAAATTCCTCAAATTGTATTGTGAGAGAGTGCCGAGCCTTAACACTTCGCATTCAGAAAGATGAGTTGAGCCTGTGGGATGTGGAAGGTCCTCCAGGACCCCAAGGCTGTTGTAAAATTGACAGTCTGCACCACTGATGGCTGTACAAAGTTAGGCCCCAATGGAGGCCATCTTGGGGCTCCGGCGGAGGATATTTCTCTGGAGATAGGGAAGCAGTGTGGACCCTGCTAGCTTGTGCCTAGCTATCCAGCGATTGCCATAAGACTTGATGTGCAGGATCGCCCTAAGGCTGGGGAGTCCTGAAAGACCAGGAAGCACCACTGTCCACCATCAGGTTACTGGGCCGCACCGGTGGCCATCTTGGTGCACCCGACCGGAGCTTAATCTGCTGCCTGGAGAACGGGGGGTCTTGAGAGACTAGTAAGACTGCCGTCTGGCTGACCTATAGTGGCAGCTGAGTCCCGCTGTGTTCTGTCCACTTGCTAGGCCTTGACAGCGGCCATCTTTGTACACCCGGGCTGGGGAGCGTCTCTCGATTGTCGGCTCTGGTAGAGGTCCCCTGCCAAGCCTTGGGTATCTGCGGGCGCCGGATGGTCTGGGGGGGCTCTATCACCCCCTCAACAGTGCGTTGCGGAGGCTAAAAAAGGCATGGGGGACGCTGCTGGCCGAGGAAGGTGCGGAGCTCCTGCTTCAGGCAGCCATCCAGGAACTCCCGCACATGCGCACTGAGACGGCGAGGTTTTGTTTTCTGTTTTTGTTTATGAACTTGCAAACCTGAAACAATAAACCTGGCAAACCACCAGAGTTTTAAGAAACTGTCCTCCATGTTGAATATTTGCATCTAAAAATTGATCCCCACAAGCTAATCTCCCACAGGGGTTACAGTGTTCTGCCACCATCAACACACAAGGCCCAATTTTTCTGCACCTGTTTAACAGGGGCATGTCATTACAAATTTTTTGAAATAATTTACAACAGCAGGGCCCATTCCTGTGCCCAACAAGAGTAACTGTGAGGGGTTACAGTGTTCTGCCTCCACCAACACCCAAGGTCCAATTTTTATGCACCTGTTTAACAGGGGCATGTCATTACAATTTTTTAAATAATTTACAACAGCAGGGTCTTTTCCAGCGACCAACAAGTGTAACTGTAAGGGGTTACAGTGCTCTGCCACCACCAACACCCAAGACCCAATTTTTCTGCACCTGTTTAACAGGGGCATATCATTACAATTTTTAAAATAATTTTTAACAGCAGGGCCATTCCTGCGCCCAACAAGAGTAACTGTGAGGGGTTACAGTGTTCTGCCACCACCACCACTCAAGGCCCAATTTTTCTGCACCTATTTAACCACTTCAGCCCCGGAAGGATTTCCCAGTTTAGGACCAGAGCACTTTTTGCGATTCAGCACTGCGTCATTTTAACTGACAATTGCGCGGTCCTGCGACATTATACCCAAACAAAATTTGCATACTTTTTTACACAAATAGAGATTTCTTTTGGTGGTATTTGGTGACCTCTGTGTCATTTCTGATCACCACTATAAACAGAAAAAGAGCGACAATTTTGCAAAAAAAACAATATTTCTTACTTTTTGCTAAAATACAAATCCAAAAAAATATAAAAAAAACATTTTTTTTCATCGGTTTTGGCCGATTTATATTCTTCCTCATATTTTTGGTAAAAAAAAAAATCGCAGTCACCACTTATTGATTGGTTTGTGCAAAATTTGCCGCGTTTAGGAATGATGGGAATTTATGGTGTTTTTATTTATTTATCTTTTTACTAGTAATGGCGGCGATTTGCAATTTTTAGCGGTACTGCAATATTGTGGCGGACATGTCGGACCATTTTGACACTTTTTTGGGACCACTGGCATTTATACAGGGATCAGTGCTATGAAAATGCACTGATTACTGTGTAAATGCCATTGGCAGTGAAGGGGTTAACCTGGAGGGGGAGCTCTAAGGGTTAACTGTGTTCCCTCAGTGTGTTCTAACTGTATGGGGACTGGGCTGGCTGGGGGAGAGTAGTGATCACAGCTTCCATATACAGGAAGCCTGTGATCACAGCCCTTCCCCCTCTGTCAGAACGTAAATCTGTGTTTACATACATGGACCTCCGTTCTTTCACTGCAGGGGAGCCATCGTGGGTAGCCAGCGGAGATCGAGTCCACCCTACCCGCTCCCTGGCCCCCCCCCCAGAACACAGTGAGCACGCAAGCGCACCTCCGGTGGCATGCGCACTCACAATACTCATTATTGCGGCTGCCGTCGGGTGACGACAGTTTGCGATAACAAACCACTTTACCACCGTCAAGCCACGGCGGGCGGTCGGCAAGTGGTTAACAGGGGAATGTCATTACAATTTTTGAAATAATTTTTAACAGCAAGGCCTGTTCCTGCACCCAACAAGAGTAACTGTGAGGGGCTAAAGTGTTCTGCCACCCCCAACACCCAAGGCCCAATTTTTCTGCAACTGTTTGGCTGGGGCATGCCATTAAAATTGTATAGAGTGTAGTCCCCATATTATACTGTGTATAATACAGTTCAGACCAAATGGTGCAGTCAGTGTACATAATCATATAATATAATCAATATATATTACACAGTGTATTGAAGTGGTTAAGGGGAACCCTATGACAGAATTAGAGAAAAAACGGCATGGGGTCCCCCAAAATCCATACCAGGCCCTTCGGGTCTGGTATGGATTTTAAGGGGAACCCTGCTCCAAAATTTTAAAAAAAAAATTGTGTGGGGTCCCCCCAAAATCCATACCAGACTTTTATCCGAGCATGCAACCTGGCATGTCAGGATAGGGAGGGGATGAGCGAGCGCCCCCACTCCTGAACCTTAGCAGGCCATATGCCCTCAACATGGGGAGGGTGGTTCTTTGGGGTCTCCCCCAAAGCACCTTGTCCTCATGTTGATGGGGACAAGGGCCTCTTCCCGACAACCCTGTCATCACTTCCACTCATAGGAACGCAGGTGGAGTGCAAATAATGCCCCTTGCTTCCTCATTTTAAGTTTGCAATTTTACTCGGTTTGTATGCTGTTTTTTGGGAATTTTTTATATTAAATGGATATCCATACTTCACCATCGGAGTCCCCTTCAGTTTTTTGTGACATACTCCATCCTTGAGGCACGTGGGCCAAACTTGGATCCAGTTCCAGTTGCCGAATTGCTGGATGTTTTGGGAGACAGGTGTCACCTTACAATTTTTTAAATAATTTATAACAGCAGGGCCTGTTTCTGCATTCAACAAGAGAAACTGAGGGGTTACAGTGTTCTGCCGCCACCAACACCCAAGGCCCAATTTTCTGCACCTGTTTAACAGGGGCATTCCATTACAATTTTTTAAATAATGTTTAACAGCAAGGCCTGTTCATGCGCCCAACTGTGAGGGGTTACAGTGTTCTGCCACCACCACCACTCAAGGCCCAATTTTTCGGCACCTGTTTAACCACTTCAGCCCCGGAAGGATTTCCCAGTTTAGGACAAGAGCACTTTTTGCGATTCGTCACTGTGTCGCTTTAACTGACAATTGCATGGTCCTGCGACGTTATACCCAAACAAAATTTGCGTCCTTTTTTTCCCACAAATAGAGCTTTCTTTTGGTGGTATTTGGTCATTTCTGATCACCATATAAACAAAAAAAGAGCGTCAATTTTGCAAAAAAAAAAATAATATTTCTCACTTTTTGCTAAAATACAAATCCAAAAAAAAAATAAAAAAAAACATTTTCTTCCAGCCGATTTATATTCTTCCTCATATTTTTGTTTAAAAAAATCGCAATCGCCGTTTATTGATTGGTTTGCGCAAAAGTTTCCGCGTTTACGAATGATGAGAATTAATTTATGGGGTTTTTATTTTTTTACTAGAAATGGCGGCGATTTGCGATTTTTAGTGGTATTGCGATATAGCGGCAGACATGTCGGACCATTTTGACACTTTTTTGGGACCATTGACATTTATACAGCAATCAGTGCTATGAAAATGCACTGATTACTGTGTAAATGCCATTGGCAGTGAAGGGGTTAACCTGGAGGGGGAGCTCTAAGGGTTAACTGTGTTCCCTCAGTGTGTTCTAACTGTATGGGGGCTGGGCTGGCTGGGGGAGGGGAGTGATCACGGGTTCCATATACAGGAAGCCTGTGATCACAGCCCTTCCCCCTCTGTCAAAACGGAAATCTGTGTTTACATACACAGACCTCTGTTCTTTCACTGTGGGGGAGCCATCGTGGGTAGCCGGCGGAGATCGAGTCCACCCTACTCGCTCCCTGGCCCCCTGGAACACAGTGAGCGCGCGACACCATCGGAGTCCCCTTCAGTTTTTTGTGACATACTCAATCCTTGAGGCCAGATTTGGATACAGTTACAATTGCTGTATCGCTGGATGTTTTGGGTGACAGGCGATATATGATCTCTGTAATAGGGATCATATCTTTCCGGTGAGTGAGATGTGTCACTGGTGTGTGGTGAAGGGAATCATCACTGGTATTAATCTATGATGGTCTCCACTGGCAACCAATGAACTGTGACATCATATTTCTGCACCATAGATTATTCCCAATGCATTTTGGCATTTTTTGAACTGTGAATATCCATTCTTGGCACAAGGAACATTGCTCACATTTTTTATTACACCTGGCATTTAATGAATTGTCCATCTAGGATATGCATATTGGACAATGTTCACATCTAATTTGATTGGCACATTTATACGAATGTTTGTGAATGTGTCTGCGGAATGCCGCCCGCTGATTGGCCAAAGCATGCACATGACCTGCATGCTTTGGCCAATCAGTGGGCCAATCAGCGGGCGGCCTGCTGTGAGAGAGGCATCCTGCCTTTAGCCAATCACTGCACAGCAGTCTCAATCCACGCCCCGCGCTATATGCACAGCGGCTCTATGATAGTGTTTTGGCGGCGGTGTAGAGAGTTAGTGTAGGTTCCTGAAGGATAGATTAGATAGATTAGATCTATATACAGTCTAGTATATATATATATATATATATATATATATATGGTCGTGGCCCTCTGACCGAAGATAGATGTGGATCACATAAACATGCAACAAGACTTACTAACATAAATAGACCTGAGGTGTGCCTTAGTTATCTGGTCGGTATGCCAAGAGAAGGGGGCATACCCTATATAAGTAATGGGAAATAATGCAGAAGAATGTGCTGAGAAATGCCCCGAAAAAGGGGGATGGGAGGGAGGGTATCGTGCACTGGAACCGACAAAGAGCATGGAGAGTGAGGGTGCTTAAATACCCTCCCTCCCATAAATTCGTGGGAGTGAGAGGTACGAGAAACAGCCAAGGTCACGTGCTATGGGAGGGAGGGTAGG
>BLSH010304172.1:507005-523488 GCA_018402905.1 Glandirana rugosa | reverse complement strand
TAAAAAATAAGACAACAGTAAAGTTAGGTCAATTTTTTTCCATATTGTGAAAGATAATGTTACGCCGAGTAAAATGATACCCAACATGTCATGCTTCAAAATTGCGTCCGCTCGCGGAATGGCGACAAACTTTGCAACATAAAAATCTCCATTGGCAACATTTAAAAAATTCTACAGGTTAGCATTTTTGCGTTACAGAGGAGGTCTAGGGCTAGAATTATTGCTCTCGCTCTAACGATCGCGGCGATACCTCACATGTGTGGTTTGCACACCGTTTTCATATGTGGGCGGGACTTACGTATGCGTTCGCTTCTGCGCGCGAGCTCGCAAGGACGGTGCGCTTTAAATTTTTTTTTTTTTTAAATTATGTATTTTACTTTTTAATTTTTATTTTTACAACTTTCTTTTTTAAAAAAAAAATTTTGATCACTTTTTTTCCTATTACAAGAAATGTAAACATTCCTTGTAATAGAAAAAAGCATGCCAGGACCTCCAAAATATGAGATCTGGGGTCAAAAAGACCTCAGATCTCATTTTTACACTAAAATGCATAAAAAAAGAAAAAAAAAAATTTTTGAAAAAAATGGCAGGGGAAAAAAAAAATGTCCCCTTTAAGAGCATTGGGCGGAGGCTACTTGTGACATAGCTTCAGCCGCTCACTCGGCTCACGGACACTGGGGGGGAAGGACGCGATCATCTCTGCCGCTGCCGGCGGGTCCGGTAAGCGGCGGAGATGACCGGAAAGAGGCGGGAGGGGGGGGGGGCACCTCTCCCGCCGCTGATAAAAGTGATCTCGTGGCGAATCCGCCGCTAAGATCACTTTTATCTTGTACAGAATCGCTTCCTGAAAAAAAAGATACCGGGGTTATGGTAGCTATCTGCTACCATAACAACGGTATTCCACTTCAAAGTACCGCCGTCAAACGACGTACGGCGGTCGGGAAGTGCTGGTGTCAGTACTCTCTATCTCGGTGTTGGTGTCAGTGTCAAATTAGGGGTTGCGAGGCCCCTGTGAGTGCGACGCCTTAGGCGACCACCTAATTTGCTTAATTAGAGAGCCACCTCTGTTCCTCCACTGCGCTGAGGTTATTGGTCCTATATCTTCCTCCCATATTTCCCCTTAACAGGGAGCTCTACCCTGTCTGTTCCTTTTATCCTACCCATCCCTGCGTATAGGCTGGATATCAATCCTTTTTAGTGGGTCTGACTTTATCACCTTTTGTAATAAAGGCATCTCCCCCCACTCTACTATCTGGTTCTTGAACTGTGCAGATAAGGCGTGTCTAAGCTGTAAGTATCTATAAAACGATCGCTTCGGGATCTCATACTCGTCTTTCAAGTTTATAAATGTTTTCATATATCCCCCCTCATACAGCGGGGAGAGTCGAGAAATACCCCATCTCTCCCTAATTGTCGTTATTTCATTGAGTTCTTTCAAGTAGTTGTTATTCCATAGGGGAGTATATTCCGACAAGCCCCTGTATCCCATTTCTGTTTTAACTAGGTTCCAGACTTTGACAGCCATTGTTGATGTCGAAGTCCTAGGAGTGAATGAGTTAGCCTCTATTGCTTTGACAATCGTGTCGTGTGGGGTATTATCCAGCATGATACGTCCATTTACATCGTACCCTCCCAAGACTCCACAACCCACCAATTATTGTAATTGTGCTGCCAGATAGTAATTCCTGAGATGTGGGAGGGCCACCCCCCCTTCATTTGATTGCAGTTGAAGGGTGCTCAAACGATTCTTGACACACCCCCCTTCCATATTAGATCCCTAAAAAGTGCATACATTTTTTGAAACCTCTTCTTGTGGATCCAAACAGGGGAGTTGTGGAGTAGATAAAATAATTGTGGCAGCCACACCATCCGGATCAGGCTGCATCTTCCTGCCACTGAGAGTGGGAGACGTCTCCATACCTCACCTTTATGCTTAAATTTATACAAAAGTGGGATTAAATTGTCAGTTATACAATTCTTCTGATCTTTTGTGAATTTTATGCCCAAGTATATAGTCACTGCTACTTTTACAAGGTAATAACTGGGTTTGCCTTAGTTTAACTCTTAAGGTTCGTTATATTCCATATGGAGAACTAAGGAACAGCAGAGGTTGTTAGCTATAGTGGTTAGCACATTCGCCTAGCAGTAAAAGGGTCTCTGGTTCGAGTCCAAACCACGACACTACCTGCTTGGAGTTTGCATGTTCTACCTGTGCCTGTGTGGGTTTCCTACGGGTACTCCGATTTCCTTCCACACTCCAAAGACACGCTGGTAGGTTAATTGGTTCCTGTCTAAATTGGCCCTAGTTTGTATGAATGTGAGTTAGGGACCCTAGATTGTAAGCTCCTTGAGGGTAGGGACTGAGGTGAATGTGCAATATATATGTAAAGCGCTGCATAAATTGACTGCGCTGTATAAGTACCTGAAATAATAAATGACCATCTTTCAGTTATGACATCTTTAATAATATGTAAAGATTGGTAAATTACTCTCACCATGATGACAATGATGGCCCTGCTGTTTATTTTTTGAACTCTGGTTCTGTAATGTTTTATGTTTTGTACTCACATTATTGCATTGCAATTTGTACAAGCATGACGTATGTGCAGCTGTGGCCAAAAGTTTTGAGAATGACACAAATATTAATTTTCACCCAAGTCTACTGCATAATTTTTTATGATGGTAATTTGCATATACCCCAGAATGTTATGAAGAGTGATCCGATCCCTTGCAGTTAATTGCAAAGTCCCTCTTTGCCATGAAAATGAACTCAATCCCATAAAAAAAATTTCCACTGCATTTGTGAAGAAGGCTTCAGGGCGCCCTAGAAAGTCCAGCAAGCGCCAGGACCGTCTCCTACAGTTGATGCAGCTGCGGGATCGAGGGCACCACCAGTGCAGAGCTGGCTTAGGAATGGCAGCAGACAGGTGTGAGTACATCTGCATGCCCAGTGAGAAGACTTTTGGAGGATGGCCTGGTGTCACAAAGGGCAGCAAGGAAGCCACTTTTCTCTAGGAAAAACATCGGGGACTGATATTCTGCAAAAGGTACAGGGATTGGACTGCTGAGGACCGGGGTAAAATCTTTTTCTCTGATGACATGCCTGACGAAGGGGTCCTGCGTGGTTCTGAAACGTTGCACTCTCTGTGATGTGATCCTTCTTTAACCACTTCAGCCCCGGAAGGATTTCCAGCTTTAGGACCGGAGCCCTTTTTGCGATTCGGCACTGCGTCACTTTAACTGAAAATTGCGCGGTCGTGCGACATTGTACCCAAATGAAATTTGCGTCCTTTTTTTCCCACAAACAGAGCTTTCTTTTGGTGGTATTTGATCACCTCTGCGTCATTTCTGCTCGCCGCTATAAACAAAAGAAGAGCGACAATTTTGCAAAAAAAAACAAATTTCTTACTTTTTGCTAAAATACAAATCCAAAAAAAAAATATAAAAAAACATTTTTTTTCACCGTTTTTGGCCGATTTATATTCTTCCTCATATTTGCGATAAAAAAAAAATCGCAATCGGCGTTTACTGATTGGTTTGCGCAAAAGTGGTCGCGTTTACGGATGATGAGAATTCATTTTTGGGGTTTTTTTTTTTTTTTACTAGTAATGGCAGCGATCTGCGATTTTTAGCGGTACTGCGATATTTCAGCGGACATGTCGGACTATTTTGACACTTTTTTGGGACCATTGGCATTTATACAGCGATCAGTGCTATAAAAATGCACTGATTACTGTGTAAATGCCATTGGCAGTGAAGGGGTTAACCTGCAGGGGGCGTTCTAAGGGTTAACTATGTTCCCTGGGCGTGTTCTAACTGTAGGGGGACTGCACTATCTGGGGAAGGGAAGTGGTCACAGCCTTCGTATACAGGAAGGCTGTGATCACAGCCCTTCCCCCTTCACACAGAGCGGAGGTCTGTGTTTACATACACGGACCTTCGTTCCTCCGCTCGGGGGGGGCCATCGCGGGTAGCCGGCGGCAATTGAAGCCACCACACCCACTCCCTGGCCCTCCCCGAACACAGTGAGCGCACGGGCGCGCCTCCGGCGGCGCGCGTGCGCTCACTAAACTCGATCCCGCAGCCGCCGTCATATGACGGCGTTTTGCGGGAGCGAGCCACTTTGTCGCCGTCAATTGCCGGCCAGCGGTCGGCAAGCGGTTAAATAAAGAACCCTTGGACGGTGATCCTTGGTGTGCTGGCGAATACTTACACATTTTTCTCTGATGAACCCCCTTTCTGATTGTTTGGGGCATCCGTAAAAAACCTTGTCTGTAGAAGAAAAGGTGAGCGCTGCCATCAGTCCTGTGTCATGCCAACAGTAAAGCATCCTGAGACCATTCATGTGTGGGGTTGCTTCTCAGCCAAGGGAGTAAGAAGAACACAGCCATGAAAAAGAATGGTACAACCATCCAAGAACAGTTTGGTGAGGAACAATTCCTTTTCCAGCATGATGGAACACCTTGGCATAAGGCAAAAGTGATAACTAGTGGCTCGGGGAAGAAAACATTGGAATCTTGGGTCCATGGCCAGGTAACTCCCCAGACCATAATCCCATTGAGAACTTGTGGTCAATTCTCAAGAGGCGGGTGAAAAGAAAAACCCCACAAATTCTGACAAACTCAAAGCATTGATTATGGAAGAATGGGCTGCCGTCAGTCAGAATGTGGCCAGGAAGTTGATTGACAGCATGCCAGGGTGAATTGCAGAGGTCTTGAAAAAGAAGGGTCAACACTGCAAATATAGACTATTTGCATAAAGGTAATGTATTTTCCAAAAAAGCCTTTGACACTTATGAAATTCTTGTAATTATTCTTCAGTATACCATAGTAACATCTGACAAAAAGATCTAAAAAAAATTGAAGCAACAGACTTTGTGAAAATTAATATTTATGTCATTCTCAAAAATTTTGGAAGGATTTCCCATGTTAGGACCAGAGCACTTTTTGCGATTCGGCACTGCATCATTTTAACTGACAATTGCACAGTCGTGCGACGTTGTACTCAAACAAAACTTGCATCCTTTTTTTCCCCACAAATAGAGCTTTCTTTTGGTGGTATTTGATCACCTCTGTGTCATTTCTGATCACCGTTATAAACAAAAAAAGATTTACAATTTTGAAAAAAAACAATATTTCTTACTTTTTGCTAAAATACAAATATAAAAAATATAAAAAAAACGAATTTATTCATCGGGTTTGGCCGGTTTATATTCTTTCTAATATTTTTGGTAAAAAAAATCACAATCGGCGTTTATTGATTGGTTTGCGCAAAAGTTGCCACGTTTACAAACCATGAGGATTCATTTCTGGCGTTTTTTTACTGGTAATGGCGGCGATCTGCGATTTTTATCGGGACTTTGATATTGGGACGGACATGTCAGACTTTTTTGGGACCAATGACATTTATACAGCCCTCAGAAATTTAAATATCCACTGATTACTGCATAACTGTCATTGGCAGTGAAGGGGTTAACCTGGGGGGGGGGCTCTAGGGGTAAACTGTGTTCCCTGGGCGTTATCTAACTGTGAGGGGGCTGGGCTGCCAGGGGCATAAGAGATCTAACTGATCCCAGTGACAGGGATCAGTAGATTTCTTAGATGCTTCCTGACAGCATGGGGAACCGGCGTGTTTACATCAGCGGTGCCGTTTTTCATCTGTCCTAAGTAATCGCGGCTCACCGGTGGAAATCGAATCCGCCCGAGCCGCGGGCACACTCCTGCAGAGTGCGGCGGGCATGAGAGAGCGTTTAAAGATGTCGATTTGCACTACAGCGTCACTCTGCAGCAGTAAATCTATGCGAGCCGGTCAGGAACCTGTTAAATAAAGAACACATAAAAAACTGGGTTTGCAAAAGCAGTTAGTGCAAACAAAGTGGATTCATATTGTTTGTGGGTAAGTGCATATTTAAATGAAAGGTTTTGTGCCCAGAGTTCAGCTCTAGGCATTATCCTGCAGTAATATGGGAGGTAAGTAAGTGTAGTAGGTAAGTGGTATTCTTTGCACTTCAGCAAAATATCTTTACTGCTTAATGAATCACTTAATGCTCCTTAATGCTCACTTCTGCATCTTTTATAATGGATCTACAATACTATGGAACTGTCACAACTACACAGTGCAGTTTAACAGATTTATTAGGCACGGATGAGCAATAGGGGAAGCTAAGAATTTCAGCTGCATAACTAAAAAAAGGACATTGTGGTTGCAGTTAAATTAGATCTAAACCCTAACTGGATGATATTTAGGGTGGATTTATTAAAGGCAAATAGGAAGTTGCATTCATTTTTAGTTTAGTGAATGCGGTGAATCACGTGCAAGCGAAAATGCTAAATCAACCCCTAAGTTTTTTGAAGCACTGAATATAGTAAACAACAGACATTTTGTTGAATACTGATTTTACATATTTTTCATCCTTTTTCCGGTCTCAGTACTCATAAACCCCTTCCAGTCTTTTTTATCCACTTCCTTTCTATGTACCTTGGCTGCATATCTTTGTCCTGTGAGAAGAAAGATCAGGCTAGGTGGAACCTCCAACGAGTGCTAGCTCCGGTAATGTGTAAACACTACTTTTAGTGTGAAACGCGTCTCTATATGTATCTTTCCTGTGATGTCCTGCTATGATTTTGTGGTGCTTTTAATAAATGGCATTGGAACTTCACGAGGTGCAGCTGTCACTTTCTTTGATCACATCATTGTCATGGACTGGCTGATAGCGACAAGAGTGGGCCATGCCTGTAAAATGTGTGTTGACATGGCTGCTTGAAGTCACCATCAGGGTGTGCATGTGACAGGTTGACAAAACAGAAGCACAATTGAAAGACAGCTGTCACTCTATGACAGGAAATGACACAGGGACACACTGGTCCACATAGGCTGTTAATTGATCACTCAGCTCCTGCACACTCTGCCAAATGAATGATCTATGCAAGGTGAAGGTAACATACAAAACAATTAATCAGCAGAGGAAAACACTGATATGTATAGATGGAGAACAGTGCTCACTGACAATGATTACATTGGAGAAACATGAAAATACAGAGGTGGGTGGGAGCAATCTCCTGGAGGGGGAGGGCAGATGCAAAGTGTGAGTTAACCACTTCAATGCTGGGCACTTTTACCCCCTCCTGCTCAGGCCAATTTTCTGCTTTCAGTGCTGTTGCACTTTTAATGACAGCTGTCATGTACCCAAACTGAATTTTTATAATTTCTTTCACACTAATAGAACTTCCTTTTGGTGGTATTTAATCACCACTGGGTTTTTTTATTTTTTACTAAATAGACAAAAAAAAACTCAACATTTTGAAAAAAAACTGAACATTTTGAAAAAAATGTGTTTGCCTTTGT
This sequence comes from Glandirana rugosa, assembly GCA_018402905.1. Taxonomy (NCBI): domain Eukaryota; kingdom Metazoa; phylum Chordata; class Amphibia; order Anura; family Ranidae; genus Glandirana; species Glandirana rugosa. The sequence continues at coordinate 516,144 of BLSH010304172.1, read as the reverse complement.
TTCTGTTCTGGCGGTGACAGATGGTGCCGCTGCACGGCCCCGTGGTCGTGCAATCGGCGCATTCTGACATGACGTCATATGACATCCAATTAGGATGGGAAAGCACCCGCTCGCATATCAATCTGCTATTGGTGGGAACTGGTTAATGAGGTCAGCTGCTGAAATATTTCCTAAGTTCACTAGTTTTCCCATCCCAAATACCAAATACCAGGATGGGTAGCAGGAACTTAATGAAGGAGTTTTCCATAGGTGACTGGAGGCTGAGCTAAGTCTGTCCTAGAATAAAGAGAAAGCTTTTTTCTTTTCTGCAACAGAGATGCATTTATAGTATATTGGTACATAAGGAATCTGAAATGTAAAAAAAAAAAAAAAGGTTTCTGTACTACATTGGTATGATTCCATCATGGTTTTGGTCGCATAGAGTATGCAAGCCACATCCAAGTTGCACTACATAATTGCACTGAAAATGGGATCAAACATCAGATTTTCAGCAGTTTGAACCAAGCTGTAGTGAGATTGAATTTCTAGACTTGTGGTCAACAGCACTGTTAAAGCCGAGTTCCACACTGTTTTTTGTTTATTAAAAGTCAGCAGCTACAAAAAGTGTAGCTGCTGACCTTTGATAAACTGTAATTTACCTATCTTCCGATCCGCTCCCGAAGCCTCGCTCGTCTCCCCGCTCCTCCCGACGGCCCCACCATTCCTATTGTGGGCATCCGGCCTGGTTTCACGGCCAGGCACCCACTGCGTATGCGCGAGTCGCGCTGCGCATCCCTAGTGGCCAGGCAATCTTCTGGGACCTGTGACGTGTCCCAGAAGATCGCCAGGAGGGAGGGCCGCCTAGGAGGAGAGGAGGAGTCGCCTAGGAGGAGAGGAGGAGTCGCCTAGGCAGCCCAGAGGCGGAAGGTGGAAGAGGGACAGGAAATCCCTCTGAAACCTGGGGACACACTCCCCCCCAAAAATATGACATGCCAAATGTGGCATGTAAGGGGGTGAGGAGTGCTTAAAGCAGAAGTTCCATTTTTGGGTGGAACTCCGCTTTAATACATCAGAGGTGTTTTAGTTTGATCGAGAAAAGTAATAGACTATGGCCAGTAAGGAATAATCAGATTGGATGTTTGACCCATTGCTTGTCGGTACAGCCATTATTTCGGCTGGTAAATTTGGTAAAAGATTTGACGCATATTTAACCACTTCAGCTCTGGAAGGTTTAACCCCCTTCATGACCAGGCCATTTTTTGCGATACTTTAACTGACATTTGCACGGTCATGTGGGACGCTGTACACAAATAAAATTGATGTCCTTTTTTCCCCACAAATAGAGCTTTCTTTTGGTGGTATTTGATCACTTCTGCGGCTTTTATTTTTTGCGCTATAAACAACAAAAGACCGACAATTTTGAAAAAAAAAAAAAACAATATTTTTTACTTTCTGCTATAAAACACATCCAATAAAAAAAAAAATGTAAAAAATCGAATGCCTTCATCAATTTAGGCCAATGTGTATTCTGCTACATGTTTTTGGTAAAAAATCCCAATAAGCGTATATTGCACAAAAGTTATAGTGTCTACAAAACTATGGGATATTTTTATGGAATTTGTATCTATTCTTATTTTTTTTACTAATAATGGCAGCGATCAGCAAATTATAGTGGGACTATTCCAGCAGACACATTGGACACTAAGTGACACTTTTGATACTTTTTTGGGGACCAGTGACACGAATACAATGATCAGTGCTAAAAAATATACACTGTCACTGTACTAATAACACTGACAGGGGAGGGGTTGACATTGGGGGGAATCAAAGGGTTAAATGTGTTCCTAGGGAGTGCTTTGTAACTGTGGGAGGTGCTTTAACTGTGGGAAGACAGAGATCCATGTTCCTGCTTAACAGAAACACAGGATCTCTGTCTTCCCAACTAACAGAACGGCGATCTGCCTTTTTTACATAGGCAGACCGCTGTTCTGCCTCTGTCAGGAATGATAAGTGGCTCCCGCCGTGTCCAATCACAGTGGGAGTGGATCGCTGGAGGCGTGTGTGTGTGGGGTCTCATTCACATTGGGCACTCCTGCATTTAGCTTTTCTGAAAGCAGGAGAAACCATATGGGATGCTAAAAAAAAATTGTGCTTCCCAGATCAATTTTTCTATTGTTTAGATGTTCCTGCTTTAAAGCAGGGTTAGCCATGCTTAGACGCAATTAGATGCCTTTAGCTGTATTTACACACCTTTGCATGAATTTATCTGCGCTTGTGTTTAATTGGATCCTGGACACACAGAATTCTATTTTCTCTTTTCAACTAAAGAGACCACGCCTAAATGCTGGTAGACTCACAGTGTGAATGGCACCTTTGGAAAATACTTTCATGCATTTATATGGGTTTAGAAATGTACTCTAAATTCATATAAATCAAGATTTGAAAGTGCCAATGTGAATAAGGCCTAATAAGTTTTCATTTATGAATGTTTGTAGACAATGATGATCCACAAACAGCAGTATAGCAAATCCAAAGAGTGTACAAGTACACAGTACATATGGCGCTCCTAAGAGAAGTGCAAAGTCCCTTGGTCCATTGGAACTTTCATCTTTATCTGTAGACCATCAACAGGGTAGAGGAATGGATGAGGCACCTGAATGGATGGATGGCTGAACAGGAAAAGGGACCGAGACTGGAACCTCTGCAGCTCCCACAGAAGAACTGGGTAGGATCACATCAGTGTATAAGAAAACGAACAGCAGGGTCCTGAGGTCAGTATCAATGAAAAAAACATGTTGTTTTCAAAATAAGCAGCACACTGACATTAAAGTCAGCATTAAACAGTATGGATAGGGAACACCTGAGACCAAGCAGCAGTGATCAGTGTGAGGCTGTAGGCATCACTGGGCAAACAGAGACCGAGGATGACAGGAAGCCACCCAACTCAAAGTATGGATTTTAGTGGCGGCATTCTAGGCTGCGCAGGAGGATGACAGCTGTCAAAATGCCTGGTGTGCATATGCACACCCCTTCTCCCAACATCCACCAGGTATTTTGACAGCTGTCATCCTCATGCGCAGCCTAGAATGCTGTGGCTACTAGCCATACTTTGAGCTGGCTGGCTCCCCGTCATCCTCAGTTTCTGTTTGCCAAGTGATGCCTACAGCCTCTCACTGATTACAGATGCTTGGTCTCAGGTGTTCCCTATCCATGCTGTTTCATTCTAATTTCAGTGTAAGTGCGCTGCTTATTTTAATAAAGTTTTTTTTATTTGATACTGACCTCAGTGTCCTGCTGCTTGTTTTCTTCTACAATGATGATCTACAGAGTTGAAAAAATATCATGACTGATTCTATTACTATCAATGAGTGTTTCCTACCTAGACTGTTGAAATAGCTTGTTCCATTTTCATAGCATTGCTGTCTAGTCTTTTGAAGAAATGGTCTTTACAGTCATTGCTTGGAGTGAAAGAAATACCTAAGTATGTGCCCAGCCTTGGCTTTGCCTATGGTTGAAAAAGTGTCAGTGTATGTTGAAAACAAGAATCTCTACTTTGTATTCTGTGCATGCAGTCTCAGCTAAGGAGTGGTAATCAGATTTACTGTAATAGCTGGTTGCACATCCTTTTATCTTACACTTAGGAGTGTATTCATTAAAAAAGTTGCATGGCTATTCATCCATCGAAACGGTGTGTACAGTAATTAGTTCTGTGTGACTGAAGCAAAATCAAATGGTTCCAGTCTATCTTCTCTGCAGATCAAATGTCTGAATGAAGAAAATGATGTTATGGCCACTAGATGAAGCTGATAAACATACTTTTTTCCAATGATGCATAGTGCCATCTTATGGCCATAGTGTAGTATTTTCCCCATTCACACATTCCATCTGCTAATCTGTTCAGTCACCGAGTGAAAAAAAGCCTCTTATCTTGTAGGACATGTAGGGCTAATCTGTCTTCCACATGAGCACATACTGTAGCCAGCCTGTGGGAGCCAGAATTATTGTTGGTTGGTAGGGGATCAAATACTTATTTTATTCGCGGAACTGCAACTTAATTTATAACATTTGTATTGTGTTTTTTCTGGATTTTTGGTTGATATTCTGTCTCTATCATTTAAAATGCACTTATGATAAAACTTATAGACCCTTCATTTCTTTGTAAGTGGGCAAACTTAACAAAATTTACAGGGAATCAAATAATTATTTTCCCCACTGTAACTAAATCTAAAACTTCAGATTTGAAGTGGAACATTGTGCAGCATCAATCCCTTTCCCCATCCCTCTTCCACACTGCCATCTTCCAAAATTCAACGTGTATGCACATGCACTGCCAGTCTCTTCCAGGTTTTTGGGTTTTGCATGCATATAAACCAGTTTCTGGTATATGGATATGGTAATAGCCCACAGCATGTGAATCGTGCACATGTGTAAACAGATGCACACCCCAGATGCAGTAAGTCTGCGCATGCACTGAATCTTGTAGTGATGCACCCTTGGTGACACATGGGCTCCTCCTGGGATAGCTGTGACATAACAATACCAGCAGACAGTGGGGCCCAGCCTATGCCAGAATGCAGGGAGTGCCACCTTGCAGCACAATAGGGTACAATTTATAATAATATTTGTTTCTCAATTTTGTAAGAGAGAGGAAGGTGGAACAAAAAAAGAAAAGGTTGCTTTAATGAGTTAAGTTCCGCTTTAATCAATCTTTCCACCTGTGCAAACAGGTGTCCTGGAGCGTATATATTAAGCTAGGTACATTTAATTAGCTACACAGTGACAGCAGCCGGTGAAAGAAGATAGTAGCAGCTAACTCCTTCTCATTTCTATATGTTGGTTACTGCAATAAAACAGCAATGTCTCCTCTTACTACTCCTGTTGAACCAGATACTCATGAAATGTGAATTATGGGATGGTAAATGCTCTGGGCGACTTTTAATAGTTAAGAGGCCAAAGAACAGAAACTTTAGAAAAGGTTACTGGGGCAGGAATGGAGCAGTTATCTATAGACAAATGATTGATTGTTATTGATAATTGCTCCTGATTTACCTCTTTTTAGTGTTAGTACATTTAGAACATATGGAACCATAGCTATTTGCTATAGTCGAGGGATTCTATAATAAATTCTCATATCCTTCAAACCTACACTGCTGGATCCTCGGCTATTTGCTATAGACATGGGATTCTATGGTAATTTCTCATATCCTTCAAACCTATACTGGTGGATCATCATTCTAGTGTTGGGCTAGGCATAGGCTGGCCATACACATTTCGAGCTTATTGCACAATTAAGAAAATGTTAGGGCTTACATTTGTAGCAGCCTCTAGTGTATGTTACTGCAAGTGAGAGTAGGCAAACTATCAGGGGAGGGCTGGCCCAGGGGGTAGGGTGGCAATTGCCCCCCAGGCCACCCTAACTTACATTTAAAATGGCTGATGGCTGCTGCCTGCTCACACTTTTTTTTCTTGTGGGGGAAGGAAATAAGGCCCAGGGGCGCAGCCACCGACTAACTGCAGGCAAAGGGGGGGGGGGCGCCCAGGGCCAGCCCTACCATTGATCCCGCTAGGCCCATTGGGTGGGCATGGATGGTGAGCTGATTCGGTGGTTCAATGGGCCACTTGACTGGACTTGTCCCCCAGGCCTACGGCTGCCAGCCCTCCCCTGCAAACTATAGTCTGGCCCAAGGATAAACCTGAGTCACTGAATCTGGGTCAGGGTTATTAGAGGCCAGGGCTGGTTGACCCATCCTGGCAGCTCACTGGTGCCTTCCCCTGTTTCTAGAATGTTGGAGAACGTTCTGGAAGATAGTGGGCAGAGGTTAAGAGGGGTTGCCTTGAATATTTAGGGGCCCTTAGCCAATCCCCAGGTTGGGGACCTGGCAGGGAACTAAGGAGCCCCTAAATAGACATGAGCCATGCCAGCAGGGGAGTCATGTGGAAGATGGAGAAGCAGTGCTGAGGAGAGTTTGTCATTGGCCCTTGAGGGACCTCTGCCAGGGAGGGGTTTTACCTCAGGCTGGAGCTAAGGTGCCTGGCCTGGAAGGATCCCAAACCAGGAGTTAGTTGGAGGGGCCCTAACCGGAGAGGCAGCGGAGAGAGCAAAGAGGAACAGTGAGTAGATCAGCACAGTACAGGTAAAGACAAGGGGGGAGACTGCCATCTGTAGCAGTACTCTCTTGAAGACAGCGGTGTGATAAGTCTTCATCTAACCTTGCCCTGGGGAGTCTGTGTGTGTGTGTCAGTTGGGAGGACTGGAAAGAGAAAGCAGCCAGGCCGGCAAGCAGTAGAACTGGGATCAGTGTCTACGGAGTTGCAAAAGGTTGTGTGAGATGCTGTTCACTCCACATGTGCTACTTTACCAAGGGACTGCAGGTTCCTAGGCTGTAACGCACTGTTGCTGAACTAACTAGAGACTGTTAGCTCCCCCAGGAGTGACCATCAGAAGCTATACAAGGGAACCAAGTTTGTGCAGGTGGAAGAAAGAATCTGCAAATTGGAGTGAAGTTGTCCCTGGTTTTGTTTGCTAGACATTTTCAAGCTGGGCATCCCATAATCCCTTACCCCATCCAAGTTATCAACCCCTAATAAAACAACAAAAAAACAAGACAAAGGACTGATTTCTGTTAAACAACAGAATTTGTGATAGACCTACCTGGGGGAAAAAATAGTGATATTGGGGAGATAACCGTAACTGGTCCTCCCTATGGGCAATACCACTCCCAGCAAATGTGCGTGGGGCTCCATGGCACCACAAAAGAACTATGTCAACAAACAATGCATAAATAGCAGACACCCAAGAGCCAGGGTGTCGCACAGAGCCATAGACAGGGAGCCACTGGGAATAAGCCCAAATAAGGAAAAATAAGTACTAATAATAATAAATTGAAAAATGCAATACGAATTTATTAAATTTGAGTAAAATTGCAAAAAATCAACACATTATGAAATTGAATAAGACAAGACAACCATCCCACGACCAACATAGCAACGTTGTCAGGTTAAAAAACATATAGGTCCAAGCACCTGTCATGCATTAACTGCCAGACACACTATGCACATACATCCCAAACCAGTAGCTACATCCAATGGACCACCACCTATGCCTGGTTTTCCGCTCCAGAGCCGATTAGTCATGTGATCCCTGGTTTCCCGCTCCGAACACTGAGCCATACGTTCGTTGCTGACAGTTGGTCCGAATGACCCCTCTGGCTGTCACGAAGCGGGCATGCCGAACGATCTGTTCCATCGGGCGGTTGGTCCAGGACGATCTGATCGGTAAGCTGTGTGACAGGAACGGCTGTAACCGTGAAGCCCTTTATGAATGGCAGATGGCCTAGGAGCTCAGGTAGATCACACTACACGATGCATGGACTAGTATGGTGATTCATATGGAGCTGATGGTTTATCCACACAGTCTGAGGATTAGTTATCATGAAGTGGACACTGCATTATAGAGCTGTGGTTTTAATATATAAACTGCTGTGCAATTGATCCATCAGCCTGCTAATAGGGATAGATATGGCCTTGTATCATCCACATACTATATGTGTGACATGAATGGTCATTGGACTGTGGCAAAATGTGATTCTTGCCTCATCTGCCCTATTTGGAGTAGTTCAATTCCACTTTTGGAAACATCACTATTAACCCATTGACCATTTTCCAGTCTTCATTCCTGACATATGGTTTGAGCTTACATAATCTGCTTACATGGTTGAAATCATTGGACATTGTGTCAAGTTTCTGTGAGTTTCCTGGCTCCATCAAGATTCAGTGGTATTCAGCAATATTTTCATTAACTGTTTGATGACTGTGATTCTGTGCTATACCGGCCACACACAGCTATTGCCCCTCACCTGCTACAAGACTTCATATTCCTGGTGTTTCAGGACTAACTATTCATGATAACCAAGGTGGTCCATTGGATGTAGCTACTGGTTTGGGATGCATGTGCATAGTGTGTCTGGCAGGTAATGCATGACAGGCGCCTGGACCTATATGTTTTTTAACCTGACAACGTTGCCATGTTGGTGGTGGGATGGTTGTCTTGTCTTATCCAATTTCATAATGTGTTGATTTTTTGCTATTTTACTCAAATTTAATAAATTCGTATTGCATTTTTTAATTTATTATTATTAGTACTTATTTTTCCTTATTTGGACTGATTTCTGTGTCTGATGCAAGAAGGAAATGCTGTGTCACTGGCTGTGCAGCAGTGGGGAACCCTGACTTAAGCAATTCCTACGGAGGTAGTGCTACACTAGGCATTTCCCTTTTTGACAAAGCTGTTGGTAGATCTAAAAAGGACTGTACAATCTAATTATAATGTGACCAGCGGTGGCCTGTCCATTAGGGGTGCAGGGGCGCTGCCCCACCTATCCATTTGTCCGGCCCCAAATCTACATGCAGGGCGCCAAACGCATGGATTTCAACAGGTTTTTTTTTTTCTGCAGCATGTAATTAGAGCCTGAGGTTCTAATTGACTTCAGAAAAGGGTGGGCTTGGGGTACAGAGCCCTGCGCCCTGAGCCCACCCAGTTGTGGACAATGGCGATTGAATAGTCGCTTTTGTCTTCCTGCTTCTCCTCCTGGCCAATCAGGAAGGGGGTCCTCCTGAGACTCTATTGGCAGAGAGGAGAAGCAACTGTACAGGGAGTGCAGAATTATTAGGCAAGTTGTATTTTTGAGGAATAATTTTATTATTGAACAACAACCATGTTCTCAATGATTCCAAAAACTCATTAATATCAACTATAGGAGGATTTTATCGATGTTGATTTTTGTTTGATTTTTGATGAAGGTTTTTATAAGTCGAAACTATAATTACTCAAAAACCTTAGTAACTCTTGTACCAACAACAAGTTATTATTTTAATAAGGAGTTTTTATGTTGAACGGATTATTAAGACGTGAGGGACATGTCAACGAAGAGGAGAGACGGTTATCTCAGAGTCCTCCTGGGGGAAGGACTAACCGGTCCTCCTCTTCGTCCTTCTGTTTTCGCTGATAAGTTAGCGGTAACAGGTGTTGACCCACCCGAGTCCCGCGTCCCGAGACATGGGGTTCGGGTGGGAAAAGACTTCAGTTAATCTTGGAGTCCGAGATTAATGTACGACGTCTTTTTTTTTTTGGACAACTTTAGGTACGCAAACCGCGGGACGT
>BLSH010304172.1:493372-504008 GCA_018402905.1 Glandirana rugosa | reverse complement strand
CCCACCTGTGATATTGGCTGCAATTTACCCCCTCCTGTGATATTGGCGGCATAAGTGCCCCCACCTATGTCACTGGCTGCATAAGTGCCCCCACCTGTGATATTGGCTGCATAAGTGCCCCACCTGTGTTATTGGCTGCATAAGTGCCCCCACCTGTGATATTGGCTGCATAAGTGCCCCACCTGTGTTATTGGCTGCATAAGTGCCCCCACTTGTGTTATTGGATGCATAAGTGCCCCACCTGTGTCACTGGCTGCATAAGTGGCCCCACCTGTATTATTGGCTGCATAGCTGCCCCCACATGTGATACTGGCTGCATAAATGCCCCCAACTGTGTCACTGGCTGCATAAGTGCCCCCACCTGTGATACTGGCTGCATAAGTGCTCCCACCTGTGATACTGGCTGCATAAGTGCCCCCACCTGTGATACTGGCTGCATAAGGGCCCCCACATGTGTTATTGGCTGCATAAGTGCCCCCACCTGTGTTATTGGCTGCATTAGTGCCCCCACTTGTGTTATTGGCTGCATAAGTGCCCCCACTTGTATTATTGGCTGCATAAGTGCCCCCACCCGTGTTATTGGCTGCAATTTACCCCACCTGTGATGCTGAGCTGTATACTGTGTCCTGCGATACTGAGCTGTATACTGTGTCCTGTGATGCTGAGCTGTATACTGTGTCCTGTGATACTAGCTGTATACTGTGTCCTGTGGTGCTGAGCTGTATACTGTGTCCTGTAATGCTGGGGCTGTATACTGTGTCCTGTGATGCTGAGCTGTATACTGTGTCCTGTGATGCTGAGCTGTATACTGTGTCCTGTGATGCTGAGCTGTATACTGTATCCTGTGATACTAAGCTGTATACTGTGTCTTGTGGTGCTGAGCTGTGTACTCCTGACACAATATGTTGAATACAGGGGAAGGAGCGTGTGGATTCTATAAGGGGTTGGGCTTATTAGAAGTAGGAGGGGTCAAAAAGGAAGGGCAGGGCCTGGTGCCCCCCATCCTAAAACTTCACCAGCCGCCACTGGTGCACACATAATCTGATTGGCTGCCCTGAGCCAGTGACTGACTGGCATTAGATGCGGTGGGTGGGGGCGGGACTGTGGTGGAGCATGCTGACTGCATGATTACTTGCGCAGGCACAGCACTCCGTCTGGTTTTAGTCCCGACTCCCGTGAAGCAGACCATTCACTCCAGCATGCTCTCCGCAGGCCAAGCTCTGCACACTGCCAGCCTGCTATTAGATGGGGTAAGTGCAGGACTTTGTCCCGACTTCAGGGGGGGAGTCTGTCAGTGCCACAAGCCCCTATCTGGAGCTCTGTATACTGCTATATATGCTATATATATACAACTATAAAGATCAGACCAAAATGAGGGACAAATGATGAGGAAAGAGGGACCGAGGGACTTTGTTCCAAATCAGGGACAGTCCCTCCAAATCAGGGACAGTTGGGAGCTATGGACTCTGAATACTGCGATATGGTGACTCTGTATACTGCTATATGGTGACTCTGTATACTGTGATATGGTGACTCTGTATACTGCGATATGGTGACTCTGTATACTGCTATATTGAGACTGTGTATACTGCTATCTGGGGTTCTGTATACTGCTATATGAAGACTCTTTATACTGCTATCTGGGGCTCTGTATACTGCTATATGGTGACTCTGTATACTACTATATGGTGACTCTGTATACTGCTATCTGGGGCTCTGTATACTGCGATATGGTGACTCTGTATACTGCTATCTGGGGCCCTGTATACTGCTATATGGTGACTCTGTATACTGCTATCTGGGGCTCTGTATACTGCTATATGGTGACTCTGTATACTGCTATATGGTGACTCTGTATACTGGTATATGGTGACTCTGTATACTGCTATATGGTAACTCTGTATACTGCTATATGGTGACTCTGTATACTGCTATATGATAACTCTGTATACTGCTATCTGGGGCTCTAAATGCTGCTTTATGCTGACTCTGTATACTGGGATATGGTGACTCTGTATATTGCAATATGGTGACTCTGTATACTGCAATATGGTGACTCTGTATACTGCTATCTGGGGCTCTATATACTGCTATCTGGGGCTCTGAATGCTGCTTTATGGTGACTCTGTATACTGCTATGTGGTGGCTCTGTATACTGCGATATGGTGACTCTGTATACTGCTATATGGTGGCTCTGTATACTGCTGTATGGTGACTCTGTATACTGCTATATGGTGACTCTGTATACTGCTATCTGGGTATCTGTATACTGCTATATGGTGACTCTGTATACTGCGATATGGTAACTTTGTATACTGTGATATGGTGACTTTGTATACTGCTTTCTGGGGCTCTGAATGCTGCTTTATGGTGACTCTGTATACTGCTATCTAGGGCTCTTTATACTGCTATCTGGGGCTCTGAATGCTGCTTTATGGTGACTCTGTATACTGCTATATGGTGGCTCTGTATACTGCTATATGGTGACTCTGTATACTGCTATATGGTGACTCTGTATACTGCTATCTGGAGATCTGTATACTGCTATATGGTGACTGTATACTGCGATATGGTAACTCTGTATCCTGTGATATGGTGACTTTGTATACTGCTATCTGGGGCTCTGAATGCTGCTTTATGGTGACTCTGTATACTGCTATCTAGGGCTCTTTATACTGCTATCTGGGGCTCTGAATGCTGCTTTATGGTGACTCTGTATACTGCTATATGGTGGCTCTGTATACTGCTATATGGTGACTCTGTATACTGCTATCTGGAGATCTGTATACTGCTATATGGTGACTCTGTATACTGCGATATGGTAACTCTGTATCCTGTGATATGGTGACTTTGTATACTGCTATCTGGGGCTCTGAATGCTGCTTTATGGTGACTCTGTATACTGCTATCTAGGGCTCTGAATGCTGCTTTATGGTGACTCTGTATACTGCTATATGGTGGCTCTGTATACTGCTATATGGTGACTCTGTATACTGCTATATGGTGGCTCTGTATACTGCTATCTGGGGATCTGTATACTGCTATATGGTCACTCTGTATACTGTGATATGGTAACTCTGTATCCTGTGATATGGTGGCTCTGTATACTGCTATCTGGTGGCTCTGTATACTGCTATCTGGTGACTCTGTGTACTGCTATATGGTGACTATATACTGCTATATGGTGACTCTGTATACTGCTATCTAGGGCTCTGAATGCTGCTTTATGGTGACTCTGTATACTGCTATATGGTGGCTCTGTATACTGCTATATGGTGACTCTGTATACTGCTATATGGTGACTCTGTATACTGCTATATGATAACTCTGTATACTGCTATCTGGGGCTCTAAATGCTGCTTTATGCTGACTCTGTATACTGGGATATGGTGACTCTGTATATTGCAATATGGTGACTCTGTATACTGCAATATGGTGACTCTGTATACTGCTATCTGGGGCTCTATATACTGCTATCTGGGGCTCTGAATGCTGCTTTATGGTGACTCTGTATACTGCTATGTGGTGGCTCTGTATACTGCGATATGGTGACTCTGTATACTGCTATATGGTGGCTCTGTATACTGCTGTATGGTGACTCTGTATACTGCTATATGGTGACTCTGTATACTGCTATCTGGGGATCTGTATACTGCTATATGGTGACTCTGTATACTGCGATATGGTAACTTTGTATACTGTGATATGGTGACTTTGTATACTGCTATCTGGGGCTCTGAATGTTGCTTTATGGTGACTCTGTATACTGCTATCTAGGGCTCTTTATACTGCTATCTGGGGCTCTGAATGCTGCTTTATGGTGACTCTGTAAACTGCTATATGGTGGCTCTGTATACTGCTATATGGTGACTCTGTATACTGCTATCTGGAGATCTGTATACTGCTATATGGTGACTCTGTATACTGCGATATGGTAACTCTGTATCCTGTGATATGGTGACTTTGTATACTGCTATCTGGGGCTCTGAATGCTGCTTTATGGTGACTCTGTATACTGCTATCTAGGGCTCTTTATACTGCTATCTGGGGCTCTGAATGCTGCTTTATGGTGACTCTGTATACTGCTATATGGTGACTCTGTATACTGCTATCTGGGGATCTGTATACTGCTATATGGTGACTCTGTATACTGTGATATGGTAACTCTGTATCCTGTGATATGGTGGCTCTGTATACTGCTATCTGGTGGCTCTGTATACTGCTATCTGGGGCTCTGTATACTGCTGTATGGTGACTCTGTATACTGTGATATGGTGACTCTGTATACTGCTATCTGAGGCTCTGAATGCTGCTTTATGGTGACTCTGTGTACTGCTATATGGTGACTATATACTGCTATATGGTGACTCTGTATACTGCTATATGGTGACTCTGTATACTGCTATCAGGGGCTCTGAATGCTGCTATATGGTGACTCTGTATACTGCTATCTGGTGACTCTATATACTGCTATCTGGGGCTCTGAATGCTGCTATATGGTGACTCTGTGTACTGCTATATGGTGACTATGTACTGCTATATGGTGACTCTGTATACTGCTATCTGGGGCTCTGTATGCTGCTATATGGTGACTCTGTATACTGCTATCTGGTGACTCTATATACTGCTATCTGGGGCTCTGAATGCTGCTATATGGTGACTCTGTGTACTGCTATATGGTGACTTTGTATACTGCTATCTGAGGCTCTGTATACTGCTATATGGTGACTCTGTATACTGCTATCTGGGGCTCTGTATACTGCTATATGGTGACTCTGTATACTGCTATATGGTGACTCTGTATACTGCTATCTGGAGCTCTGTATACTGCTATATGGTGACTCTGTATACTGCTCTCTGGGGCTCTGTATACTGTTATCTGGGGCTCTGTATACTACTATATGGTGGCTCTGTATACCCCTTATCTGGTCACTCTGTATACCCTTATCTGTGATGCTGGGCTGTATACTCCTGACATAACGTGTGGAAACTATAAGGGGTGGGGCTTATGAGAAGTGGGAGTGGTCAAAAAGGAAGGGCGGGGTCTGGCGCCCCCATCCTCAAATTTCACCAGCCGCCACTGCTGATCATCATTGTCTTCAAGAGCTATATTGGCTGGCAGAATCTTCACATCTGTCACATCTGTCACACTTTCTCCCACCAGCCCCTGTGTTCTGTAGTGCCATAGGGCTGGCAGATGAAACTATAACTTCATGACAGGGATGCAAGAGTCCTATTTTTAATCCAGCCTGGTCATGTGCTCCTGCAGCTCCAGTTTCCCTATGCCAGTGAGCAGCTGCTGCAAGGGGTGAGGAGGAAGCGCAGACAAAGATTGAGACATAAGAACCTATGGGTGATGTCACAGCTCCCAGAATTCACAGCTGTTGGCCAGCATCCCCTCTACAGGCGGAGCCGGAGCTACAGGATCACGTGACTGGACCAGATTAATCACTTCAGGATTTATCTACTTCCTGACCAGGCCATTTTTTGCGATACGGCACGTGCAGCGTTGTACACAAACAAAATTTATGTCCTTTTTTTCCCACAAATAGAGCTTTATTTCGGTGGTTTTTATTTTTTGCGCTATAAACAAAAAAAGAGCCACAATTTTGAAAAAAAAAAAAACCCAAAATGTTTTACTTTTTTCTATAAAACATTAAAAAAAATGTAATAAAACGAATTTAGGCCAAAATGTATTCTGCTACATATTTTTGGTAAAAAAAAAAAATTGCAATAAGTGTATATTGATTGGTTTGCGCAAAAGTTATCACAAAATAGGGGATAAATTTATGGCATTTTTATTATTTTCTTTTTTTTTACTATTAGTGGTGGCGATCAGTGATTTTTAGCGGGACTGCGACATTGCGGCGGACAGATTAGACACCTAACGGACATTTTTGAAACTTTTTTGAGAACCAGTGACATTATTACAGTAATCAGTGCTAAAAATATGCACTGTTATTGTACTAATGACACTGGCAGGGAAGGAGTTAACATCAGGGGCGATCAAAAGGTTAAGTGTGTTCCCTGCAGGTGTTTTCTAACTATATGGGGGACTAGACTTAGGCATGGCTGAAAAATTTGTTTGTTTTCGTTCTATTCATTTTTTATTTTTTCGGGAATTCGGAAATTCGAAAAATTTGGAATTCGGAAATTCAGAAATTCGCGGTAATGCGGCAATTGCAGTAATTCACAGTTATTCTGCAATTGTGGTAATTCGGAAATTCGGCAATCGGAACAGCCGAAAATCCGAAATTCGGAAATTCGTGGTAATTCAGCAACTGCGGTAATTCGGAGATTTGCAGTAATTCGGCAATTGTGGTAATTCGCCAATTGCGATAATTCGGAAATTTGCGGTAATTCGCCAATTGTGGTAATTCAGAAATTCGGCAATCAGAACAGCCGAAAATTCGAAATTCAAAAATTCGGAAATCTGAAAATTTGAAAATAACAAAGAACATTTGAAATAATAACTAACTGATAAATAATTATTAAATTATAGATATTGGAATGTCCTTGAAAATATGGCTGGTCATGATAAATTTCATATTTAAGTTCACTAACAGCCAATTTTTCAAGGAAATTCCAATGCCTATAATTTAATAGTTATTTATTATTATTTCAAATGTTCTTCCTTATTTCAGAATTTCACAAAATTTGGTAAAAATGAAATTCGGAATGAAACAAATTGCACAAGCCTATGGGGGAATGTGTGACTGGGGAAACACACAGACCCGTATTCCTGCATAGCAGAAAGACAGCATCTGTGTGATCTCCACTGTCGGAACGGAGATCTGCCTTGTTTACACAGGCAGATCCCTGTTCTGTCACTGCGGTCAAAGATCGCAGGTGGTTGGCGGACATCGAGTCCACTGGACCCGCTGATTGGCTCCTCCGCCGGCCAACGGGAGCGGTGGCGCACGCGTGCCCACAAAAGCAAGTGCTGACATACAGTTATGGCGATTCGCGGTATCGAGCCACCTTGCCGCAGTATAACTGCGGCGGCTGCTCGGCAAGCAGTTAAAAAAACATAAGTATACAGATCTTTTTTACATGGGGTATGCAGGAAGGGAAGAGAATGTGTCTAAGAATAGTTAGTGTTAGGCTTTACTACCAATTGACTTTATCCCGGAACCTGGCAAATTCCAGGATTGTACATAGAGCTACCATGTCTCGGTATACATCCTAAAAGGAATTTTAATAAGAGGAAGATAAGATGTTTTTTTTTCAGAAGTATGGCTTTTCTGCCCTATTTTCTTTTTATATTTTGACATTTCCGCCTTTAAGCCCGAAGTTCACACTGGTGCGACTTGTCATGCGATTTGACAGTTTAAAATTGCATGACAAGTCGCACCTTATTTGCGCCTATGGAACAGTTTAAATCAGTGAGACTCTGACTTGCATTGATTTTTAAAAAGTTTCCTATACTATTTTTGGCAATTTCATGTGCAAGTTGCATAGACATGAAGTCGCACAGATGTCGGCAAGCCGCACGTGAAATCATGCTGAAATAGCGCGATTTCTAAGTCGCATTCAGTGTGAACCATGGCTAAAGGTTACTTGTGCTCAATTAAAAATATATATATATTATTTATGTTAAAGTAAAGGTACAGTTCTCTGTGCAGTCTGGGCTCCCTGGTGGAGCTTTGGCATCTATACCCCCTCTGCCCCCCAATCCTGCATTCCAATGGGGGCACTTCTGCTGCCTTTTAGGGTTCAAAATCTTTATGGGGTTGATTGGAGGGTGTACTGAACACTGGATGTACATGTTATATAAAAAGAAGGATACATTGAGGGTGAGATCATTTATTTCCAAACTGATCACATCCCTACGTATACAAGCAGCGTGTGAAATTGATGATATGCCTTCTATGTGAATTTAGAAAGAAAATATTAGTCAATAGAGACAGAGCAGGCAACTGGGTATTAGTGATTGATGTGTAAAGTTTGTAGCCGGTTAGTTCATGAAAATCAGGAAAAGCAGTTATACTGGAAAGTAAATTCCACAGACAGGGAGCAGTAGGAGACTGCAGATTCAGAGGTGAACAATAAATGATCTCAGGCAGCCAGGGGGAACAGAAGCTGGATTACAATGTTAGAGGGAAAGTAAAATAACACCATTATTTATATAAAGTAAACGCTGATTCCCCATTAATGTACTGCATATAGCTTAAATGTATCCATTCTGATTTAAAGAAGGACGTATCTTTTATTGTAGCCCCTATATTTTATATTTCATTTACAAGATAACATTATGGCAATTTTTGTTACTAATGATTCAAAGCGTTGCAGAAAATACCCTGGTATAAAATGCCTACATATTATTTTCTTGCGTACTCTACACAGTTAATACAATCTACTGTGGGATAGTTGTTTTTTCATTGGGTGAATAAATAACATAAAAGTATGTTAAAAGTCCTTTAAAAGAATATACACTCACCGGCCGCTTTATTAGGTACACTTGTTCAATTGCTTGGCAACACAAATTGCTAATCAGCCAATCACATGACAGCAACTCAATGCATTTAGACCCCTTTCCCACTAGAGCCGCCGGTCTGTTCGCGGTAAAGCGCCGCTCAATTTAGCAGGGCTTTACCGCTGTTTAAGCGGCGCTAGCAGGGCGCTAGCAGGGCGTTTTAACCCCAGAGAAGGGATTAAAAATGCCCACATTGCAGTGCTTTGGAAGCGCTGCCTATTCATTCCAATGGGGCGGTTTGGGAGCGCTGTATACAGCGCTGTTACAAGCACCATTTCTAGTGCTAAAACACATGAAAACTGCCCCAGTGTGAAAGGGGTCTTAAGCATCTAGATGTGGTGAAAACCAAACATCAGAATGGGGAAGAAAGGGAATGTAGGTGACTTTGAACGTGGCATGGTTGTTGGTGCCAGACGGGTTGGTCTGAGTATTTCAATAACTGCTGATCTACTGTGATTTTCATGCACAACCATCTCCAGTGAGTGGAAACTGTGGACGAAAATGATCTCAGAGGTCAGAAGCAAATGGGCAGACTGCTTTGAGATGATAGAAAGGCAACAGTAACTCAAATAACCACTCATTGAAACCAAGGTATGCAGAATACTATCTCTGAACGCAAAACACATCAAACCTTGAAGCAAATGGGCTACAGCAGCAGAAGACCACACTGGGTACCACTCCTGTCAGCTAAGAACAGGAAAATGAGGGTACAATTTGCACAGTCTCACCAAAATTGTGCAAAAGTATTGCCTGGTCTGAAGAGTTTCGATTTCAGCTGCAATATACAGATGGTAGGGTCAGAATTTGGCTTAAACAACATGAAAGCATGGATCCATCCTGCCTTGTATCAATGTTTCAGGCTGGTGGTGGTGGTGTAATGGTGTGGGTGAAATTTGCTTGGCACACTTTGGGCTCCTTAGCACCAATTGAGCATCATTTAAATGCCACAACCTACCTGAGTATTGTTGCTGACCATGTCCAACCCTTTATGAGTACAGTGTACCCATCTTCTGATGGCTCCTTCCAGCAGGATAATGCACCATGTCACAAAGCTCAATTTATCTCATCACTGGTTTCTTGATCATGACAGTGAGGTCACTGTACTCCAATGGCCTTTTCCATAAACAAATAAAAGCTGATTATTGAGGGCATCCTTGTCAGTGGCAAATGGTTTGTCTCATCCCTGTAATTGCTACATCTGTGGGAGATCTTGTTCCATTGAAAACAACAAATTTACTGACCAGATCACTAGATGAAAATATAAGAAAGAAAGCCTAAAAAAAATGAATGCAGCTACCACATTTAAGAATTTGTAAGCTGAAATATAATAAGTGTTTGCTTTTGGGTTTAATACGGCTTTAACCACTTCAGCCCCGGAAGGATTTGCCCCCTTCCTGACCAGAGCCCTTTTTGCGATTCGGCACTGTGTCGCTTTAACTGAAAATTGCGCAGTCATGCGACGTTGTACCCAAACAAAATTTGCGTCCTTTTTTTCCCACAAATAGAGCTTTCTTTTGGTGGTATTTGATCACCGCTGCGTCATTTCTGATTGCCGCTATAAACAAAAGAAGAGCGACAATTTTGCAAAAAAACCAAATTTCTTACTTTTTGCTAAAATACAAATCCAAAAAAAAAATATAAAAAAACATTTTTTTTTCATTGGTTTTGGCCGATTTATATTCTTCCTCATATTTGTGATAAAAAAAATCTCAATCGGCGTTTATTGATTGGTTTGCGCAAAAGTGGCCACGTTTACGGACGATGAGAATTCATTTCTGGGGTTTTTATTTTTTTTTTATTTTTTACTAGTAATGGCAGCGATCTGCGATTTTTAGCGGTACTGCGATATTGCAACGGGCATGTCAGAACATTTTGACACTTTTTTGGGACCATTGGCATTTTTATTTTTATTTACGGTTACCAGGGTTTTTTCACAGTTTTACAAGACTGTACGGGCAACGTTATAGCGTCATGGCGATTTTTAGCGTCTAGCGACGGTAATGATCATTTTTTATTTTTTTTTTATTTTTGGGGTCTTTACTTAAGAGTAGCAGGCATTTGCACCGGTGAAAACGCGTTTGGTTAGTTATTTGCGGCTAACTCTAAAAAAAATAGTGTTTATACTCCTTCTTATATTTAGCCGGTTTTGGTTACTTTTTT
>BLSH010304172.1:468136-490627 GCA_018402905.1 Glandirana rugosa | reverse complement strand
CCTCTGTGCACCTTGATTGTGAAGAAGGAGCAATCTGTTCCAGTTTTAAAGAAAACAATCCATCTAAGGTTTCTTTTCATATGGTTTTCCTTATTTCCTTTGCTTTTTTCTTGTAAAAAACTCATTATTCACAGTTCCATAGCTTAAGTGACTTCATCACATGGCTCCATCTGAGGTTTCAATCAGAAAGAAGAAGCACAAAGACAGATAGGTGCTGCTCTGCTTTCTCTTTAGATAACCTGTCATGATCTGGGAATATTTTGTCATGTAATACATTTTTTAATAAAATATAAAAAGATATAAATTAGCAGGTTAAAATGTATGAAATTAAAAAATAAATTTATTAAAACTGACCAAAACCATTCTTCCTTTAAAGTAGTGGTCTCCAAACTGCGACCCAGGGGCCAGATGTGGCCTTTTGCTTACTGTTATCTGGTCCTTGAGGCACTATTCTTGCCACTGACACCAACAATAGAGCATAATTCTTGCCACTGACACCAACGATAGAGCATAATTCTTGCCACTGACACCAACGATAGAGCATAATTCTTGCAACTGACACCAACGATGGGGCCTAATTCCTCCCTCTGACACCAATGACGGGGCCCTATACTCCCAAAGATGGGGCACTATTTACTCCCAATGGCCAAAGACCCCCCCCCCCCCCAAAGTCTGAAGGACAGTAAACTGGTCCTTTGTTTACAAAGTTTGGAGACCCCTGATTTAAAGGTACATCAAATTCAATTACCAAAATTACATTGGACTGACCTTATTATGAGTACTTTATATACTTTAGTCACTTTTGACCCAAGTCCTACTTAGTACCCAACCAGTCAGCTGCAGAAGGAGGCTTGGCTCTGAAATGCCTTGTTGTTTTGCTGTTATTTGTTTCTGGGTTATAAAAAGTAAGACGTTTGCCTGATATCAGAGTATGGATGATATATACTTTACTGGTGTGAATTAATGTTCATACGGGGAGCATTGCAGGCAGGATCTCATCCAGTCTTTGGCAGAGTGCAAAAGCCTATTCCACTCCATTATGTTGGTAATCTGGTGATCCTGGAACACACCTGCTGGTGTTGTGGGAGAGAAATTACCGAAGACACCCACTTGCAGTCTTTTTACCATTACTCTCATCAACCAGGGAGAAGTGACGAGTGTACACAGGGATACCACACATGCAAAATGATTTATATTATTACTTGTTGGCTTGCATGTTGACCTGGTGGACCTGGACATATTGTGGGACCATCACTAGTAAAGCCAGGAACTGTGTATGTGCATGTGACCTGCAGCTCAGATAAGTACTGTGTGGTCTTCATAGGCCCTGATGAAGCATTGGCGAAATGTGTCAGCCCGCAAGGACCTAAAACACGAGTTCTCGTTTCTCTTGCTATTTAACTACATGCAGGAAGCTACTTCATGTAGCTTCTGTATTTTTAAATGAAGATGGATGTGCTGGCATCAATGTTTTTTAATGTTTGATATCTAAATAAAATATGTAACTTTTTTAGAATTGAGTTGACGCTCCTCTCTGTGGCCTGTACAGTCTGATATTTCTTCCCCTAATTTTTTTTGTTACTTTACGGATGATGGCCATGAATGTCACACTAACAATTGAACTCTCAATTTAATTTATCCCCAGCAAAACATTTTTAAGTAGATAGAATATGTGTTAGCCCTAGAGAACAGACAGTCCATGGTCCACATGGACTTTGCTGCTTAACTGCAGACAGGAAACAGAAACCTTTATTCAGGGAAAAGACATAGAACATACCATAGATGCAGCTACAAACTTATAAACACTAACATCTATAGGTTGAAGAAGATATCTCTACTAAATACTGATATACAGTAGTTGTTGCACAAAATACAATTCTGTATTCAAACAATATGTCAGTTTAACCAGCTGGAAAACTGTGTCCTGTTGTTATTTTCCCCTAGTGGAGCCAACATCATGGAGCGTCTTTTTTTGCTAGAAGCGAACCTTTGTTTAATTAAAATTTTGTGTATAAGTGAGGTTACCCTTTTTATCACATCTCCATGGACATGATTGACTGTTGAAGAAAAAACAAAACTTTTTTTAGACCACATGATTTTTTTTTTTTTTACATTGGAGCAAGATCATTACATTTGTTCTCAATCTGGACTGAGGATTAAAGTTGCATTTAATACATTTTAAAAAAATGTCACAAACCTGTCATATGGCTATATTGATGTATTTCTTACATTGGGAACCCCTTGTTCATGAACCCCTCACTTGCTTTTTGTTGTACGTTTCACGATATACAGTCTGGATCTATTAAAATGAGCCAAGCATATCCTTGAATAGTGTGTACTTGCCTCAGTCCATAACACTTATTTTGGATCCTTTCTGTTCTCTCCTTCATTTGCTATCTGTATGAATTACCATTTTTAAAGTCATTGAAGATGCCCTCCAGCACACAGCAGGCGATTGACAGCCTCAGATGTGTATGGTTCCTTATGGGGCTGTGCAGAGGGGGCTGTGTCCATTCCTTTCACTCGGGTCTCAGACTACACTCAATTATGTGCTCTATGCTGTGCAGTGTGTGACATCAGATTTCTGCACCGTGCCTCCTGGAAGCTGAGAAGTACCATCTAAACTGTGTACTTTGAAAGGTTGAAGAAGGGAGAGGGCTGCAGATAAGCAGGTAAAGCTTATGTAGGAGCATTTAATTAATCACTGTGTATCACCTAAGGCCAGTCACTTTAGTGGGCTTGTGTAATGGTTTATAATCACTTTAAAGCCTTTGCTGTTCACGAGAGCAGCACAAGACAGCTGACAAATGGTAATCAAGGTTAAATGAGCAATAGGGTTACAGGTATTTACAATAAGAACTGCCATTATGAAGAGGTAGTAGTCCATAGGAGCCAGTGAAACACTCTTACAACTACACTACACATTAGATATGTGCGGTTCATTTTGTTCTGAATTAAAATTCGGACGAATTACAATAGTACCTAATTTAACCACTTCCCGACCGCCGTATGCAGAATGACGGCCGGGAAGTGGTTCAGTTATCCTGACTGGGCATCATATGACGTCCTCATGATAACATGCAGGCGCGCGCCTGGGGGGTGTGGGAGGTCAGTCTGACCCCCCGCATTACCGACCATACGAAGCATTTTACCATGTGATCAGCCGTCATGGCTGGTCACAATGTAACACAGGAAAGCCGTTTATCGGCTTTTCCTGTACTCGGGTCTACAGACCTGAGTAAAGAAGAGCCGATCGGCTGCTCTCCTGACAGGGGGGGGGGTTTGTGCTAATGGTTTATCAGCACAGCCCCCCCTAGGATCGCCACACTAGACCACCAGGGAGCCTGCCCAGGGACCACCAGGAATGTGCCCACACAGGACCACCAGGGAGCCGATCTAGACCACCAGGGAGACCACCCTAGACCACCAGGTAAGGGGCACAGTGCCCAATATGGATGGCACTCAGTGCCACCCTAGACCACCAGGGAATGGGCCCCTATCAGTGCATCTGCCCACCAGTGCCCCTATCAGTGTGTACCAGTGCCCACCAGTGCCACTTACCAGTGCCCACCTATCAGTGCCCATCAGTGCCACCTATCAGTGCCCAGTGCCGCCTATGAGTGCCAAATATTTGTGCCCATCAGTGCCGCTTATCAGTGCCCGTCAGAGCTGCATATCAGTGCAACCTATCAGTGTCTGTCAGTGTTGCTTATCAGTGCCGCTTAACAGTGCTCATCATTGCTGCATATAAGTGCCTCATCATCAGTGCCACCTCATCAGTGCCACTTCATCAGTGCCAATCAGTACTGCCTCATCAGTGCCCGTCAGTGTAGCCTCATCAGTGCCCATCAGTGATGGAGAAAATTTACATATTTTACAAAGGTTTGTAACAGAAACAGAGAACTTTTTTTTTTTTCAAAATTTTCGGTCTTTTTTTATCTGTAGCGCAAAAAATAAAACCTGCAGGGGTGATTAAATACCACCAAAAGAAAGCTCTATTTGTGGGAACAAAATGAAAGCTGAAAGCTGAAAATTGGTCTGGTAGGAAAGTGTTGTAAGTGCATAGTATTGAAGTGGTTAAACAAATCCGAAATAATGAAAAAAAAATTTTGACGAAATTTGAATTTGAATTGTTTTCGAATTTGAATAGCTTTCTCATTTTCAAAGAGAATAAAATAGAATAGAATGTAAAGGAAATGAATAGAAAAAAGTAAAAGAATAGAAAAGAATATAGCAGAAAATAAAAGAATAGGATATAATAGAGTAAAACAGAACAAAATAGAATAGAAAATATAAGAACAGAATAGACTAGAATATAATAGAAACAAATAGATTTTATTTTCTATCCTATTGTTCTACTTTTATTATATTCTATTATTTTATTTTCTGTCATATTCTTTTCTATTCTATTCCTTTTTTTCTATTCTATTTTATTCTCTTTGGAAATGGGAAAACTATTCACATTTGAAAACGATTTGAATTCGAATTTCGTCCAAATTTTATTTTCATTATTTTGGATTTGTTTAAATTCGGTACTATTGTTATTTGGAAATTCAGATACATCCAGATCTCTGAATAAACTAAAATTCGTCTGAATTTTAATTCAGAACGAATTCAAAAACTATTTGCATTCAAAAACTTTTCGAATTCAAAAACGATTCGAATTTGAAAACTATTCGAAACTGATTTGAAAACTTTTCGAATCGATCCAAATTCGAATTCAAAAATTCAAATTGATTTGAATATGAATAAACTTTCAGAAGACGGGAAGATGATAATCCTTTTCGGCAACTGTGACCAATTTTGAATCACAAAAAAAAAAAAAAACTTCCTCAGGCCAAAAGCAGTCAGATCAGTCTCCTGGATCAAAATATTATCATCCTATTTTTCAGTAACTTAGTAACTAAGAGGATATACAGGGAAATGGTTGGAATACATTTATTTCACTTCATCTGGAAGGCCTGAATAAGGATTCTGATAGTCATTTATTTTTATAAGACAGAATGGTTTATATTAAGGAAACATTAAGCCACACTCTAATCGGCTGCCTTCTGGATCTTCTGTTAACAGTAAGTCATCTCACAGCTGGTGACCATTGACAAAAAACATTCTTATACGTTTCATAGTGAGGTCTTTTGTCACAGATATAGATAAGGTATGACTAAGTACTTGAGAGTGAAAAGCATAAAAGTGTTTCTTGGCACTGGAGATTTGCTACAAGGTGGCTTATTGTTCATAGAGGTTCTGGTAAGTAGCTGAGTTCAGTAGAGCGTCTTGTTTCTCGGATATACAGAGGATGGCAAAGCTTCAGTATGCACCTGCTGAGGTTTATTATTACTAATTTTTTTGTAATATTGCACAGCTTGTCCTTGGTAAGTTTTGCATCACAGCTTGGATATGTGATGGTTACAACTAGAGTTGAGTGAACCCGGACTGTAAAGTTCGGGTCCGTACCGGACTTTAGGGTGTCGGCCTGAAGAAGGGGGCAGAGCCTCTGAAACGTTGCTGAGACCAGTCTAGCTTCTCACAGACCTCCTCCAGATAGTTGGTTTGTCCTCTTTCTCCCACCGCAGCTAATCATGTGACTTCGCTCTGTGACGGCCGGTTACCCGGAAGTCGCGGCTGGTCAGCACACCGCCGTGGGACATCCCAGTACCAGTCCTCCTACCACCAGCATTTTCCCATCAGCTGGCCGTGTCTCCCTGTGGGACGGTTACATACCGCTTCTGGGTCTCTCACCATCCGCCCAACCCCATGGGGTCCTCCATGTCTGCTCAGCCCTGGTGTATTCACAAAAAATATAAACAAGCTGCGCTACCCCCCAAAAAGGAAGCCAAACACAGCTGCAACTAATATAGTGTGAATTCTACACGTCTACAACATTAAAACAAAAAAAGTTGTGCTTGTGTGTATATCATATGTGTTTATGACAAATAATAATACAAAATATGTGCTAATAGAATAGACACATCATGAAATACAAAAAATCCAAAGTGAACAGCAAAAGTCCAAATGAATTCAATGCTGTAATCAAAGGTAGGTGCATAACAGGATATGGGTCCAAATTAAATCCAATTAAATTCAACCTTGTGGCAAAGAGTTAGTGCAAGATAGTAAATGTAAATCTTGTCCAAGTGTCCAAAAATATATAAGCATCCACCACACCACCACTTCAGTGAAACAAATCCTCCACCGATAAAGATGTGTCCTTACCGGAATTCCTAGACCCCTTATTATAGGGGGTCAGCAAACGCCTGTGTGGATACAGACCTCCACTGGGTCACAACGATCAGCATCCTCAGCGCTATCTTCCAAATTGTCTCCGTGAAGCTCAATAAAAATGAAAGAGCCCCAATAGTGTCATATCATTTAAAAACCAAGACATTTAATAGTAGTTATGCACTTACAGATTCCCGATTAAAATCTCACAGAAAGCAGGTAAAAGGCGTTCGTTCGTTCAGCGGTGACCACGAGACAACACTTCCGCCCTATCGATTTTGTCACAAATGGACGTCTTCCGGGGCCTGGTGTATTCACGCTGGTCATGACATGCTGCTGACAAGAAGTTGTTATGTAAGTTACTACTAATAAACTTTGTGGTGTTTTAATCTTTCACTGACCTGGCGCCCTTCTTCCTTTTTTCATGTTCTGAGGGTCCCTACCTTAAGGAGCTGCCGGCCAGAGGTGATTCTACTCACAACATTTGGATTCCCCCCCTCCATGGATTGCCTTTTCTGCTCACCTCAGGAACTACAAGTTCCCATTGGACTTAATTGACTCTTGAGCCTCATCCCTTTACGCAGGCATCCCCTTATCCTGCATTCTACCCACATGTTGCTATTGATGCTCAATTGTTTTACAATTTTAGTATTAATGTTTTAACTATCTATTTATTTTAATCTATTTTATTTTAATCTTCTTATTGTGCAATATTCCTGAATTATTGAGTGTGCTGGTCCACTGGTTAATTGACTGTTTTTTTATTGGATGTTCGGGTTCGGTGGGTTCGGCCGAACTTTGCGAAAAAGTTTGGGTTCGGTACCAAACTTGACCCCGAACCCCATTGAAGTCAATGGGGAACCGCACTTTTCGGCACAAAAATGACTGTAAAGAAGTCCTGGAAACTGCTAGAGGGCTGCAAAAGGAAGTAAAATGATTTTAGAACAATAATCTGTCCCTTACAGCAACAGCAGGAACCTCTCCTTATAGAACTAGTCCCTCTAAGCAGTAGACTCTACCTAGTCCAGTCAGATCGTTTTGTAATGCAGGATGAGATGTTATTAGATCTGCAATCTGTCCCTAAAAGCAGTAGTAGTAGTAATCTCTACCTAGTCCACAATCAGATCGTTCTGTAATGCAGGATGAGATGTTATTATATCTGCAATCTGTCCCTCACAGCGCCGGCAGCATCCTCTCCCTACACTAGCCAGAGAGCATGTGACATGCAGCACTAAGTAACTCCAGCTTATAAAGAGGCTGGGTCACATGATGCACTGGCCAATCACAGCCATGCCATTAGTAGGACAAACCAGTGAAACGCTTGTTGATTTGCTGCCCTGCAGCTATTCCACAGTCGGGATCAAATAACCAAACCCAGAACCCGAACCCAAACTTTTTTTCAAATGTCCGGGTCCGGGTCACGGACACCCCAAAGTTCGGTACGGACCCGAACTTTACAGTTCGGGTTCGCTCAACTCTAATCTCCTACTGCATTAGGGAGAGGTTCCTGTTGGTGCTCTGAGGGAGGGTTTATCATTCTAAAACCATCTCCTACTGCATTAGGGAGAGGTTCCTGTTGGTGCTCTGAGGGAGAGTTTATCGTTCTAAAGCCATCTACTACTGCATTAGGGAGAGGTTCCTGTTGGTGCTCTGAGGGAGAGATTATTATTCTAAAACCATCTACTACTGCATAAGGAACAGGTTCCTGTTGGTGCTCTGAGGGAGAGCTTATCATTATAAAACCATCTACTACTGCATTAGGGAGAGGTTCCTGTTGGTGCTCTGAGGGAGAGTTTATCATTATAAAACCATCTACTACTGCATTAGGGACAGGTTCCTGTTGGTGCTCTGAGGGAGAGTTTATCGTTATAAAACCATCTACTACAGCATTAGGGAGAGGTTCCTGTCGGTGCTGTGAGGGGGAGATTATTGTTCTAAAATCATCTCATAGTGCAGTAGGGATAGGTTCCTGTCGGTGCTGTGAAAGACAGATTATAGTTCTAAAATAATCTCATACTGGTGTAGGGAGAGGTTCCTGCTGCTGGTGTGAGCGGTGCATTTCTTGCACAAAAATAAAAAGTGCATCTACAATTTTCTTTTTTTTTTTTAAAAAAAAGAATAATAATTTATTATTCTTTTTTTTTTTTAGTATTAATAAATAGTTCTACATAGTACATTTGTGTCCAGAATGAGGAGAGCGTCAAATAAGGGACATGGTCGTGGTGCTGCTGGTGCTGCTGGTGTCTCTGAAGCTCTTGTTGCAAAGAGAGGACGTGGTCGATCTGTGCCAGCTACACGCACAAGTGAAACACCTTCATCAGGTAGCCGGCAGAACCTTCAACGTTATATGGTAGGCCCGAATGGCGCTCAACGAATGGTGAGGCCAGAACAAGTACAGGTGATAGTAGATTGGGTGGCTGACAATGCCTCCAGTTCCTTCACATTGTCTCCCACCCGGTCCCTTGATAAAAGCTCAGAGTTGGCACCTGAACCCCATGGCCATCTGTCTTTCACCTCAGCCCCTTGTAAATCAGCCAAGCAGTCTGAGCCCCAAGTCATGCAGCAGTCTCTTATGCTTTTTGATGACTCTGCTAGCTGCTTTCCGTGGGCCATCCACATAGCCCTGCCCCAGAAGTGGAAGACATTGAGTGCACCGATGCCCAACCACGTCTGTTGCAGGATGAGGACATGGAAACACCACCGCAGCACGTCTCTGATGATGAGGAAACACAGGTGCCAACTGCTGCGGCTTTCCTCAGTGTGCAGACTGACAAGGAGGGCAGTGGTGAAGGGTGGGTGGAAGGTGATGTGGAGGATGATGAGGTCCTAGACCCCACATGGAATGAAATCATGCGAGTGACGTGTGCAGTTTGGAGGAAGAGGTGGTGGTCGCATCAGCGCAGCAAAAGAGGAAGCAGGTTGCAAAAGCGGAGCGAGCGTCCCCTAGACAGTATGCCTGCTACTACCCACCGCACCCAGGGACCTAGCACACCAAAGGCAGCTCAAAGGCGTTCCCCGGCATGGCAGTTCTTCAGACAATGTGCTGACTACAAGACACGAGTGGTTTGCACACTGTGCAATGAGAGCCTTAAGTGAGGTATAAATGTTCTAAACCTGAGCACAACCTGCATGACCAGGTATCTAAATTCAAAGCACTTGCTGCAGTGGAATAAGTACCTCAAAATCCAAGAAAGGTCTCGGCCTCCTCCTGCTTCCTCTTCTGCTGCTGCCTTGGCCTCTTCCTCCACCTCTACAGTGCCAGTGTCACCTGCCACCCAGCAAACAGAGCATGTCCCCAAGCATTTCCACACGGTCTCATGGAAGCTTACAGCTCTCCATATCCCAAACACTGGAGAGAAAGAGGAAGAACCCCCCTACCCACCTGCGATCCCTGGCCCTGAATGCCAGCATTTCAAAATTCCTGGCCTTTGAAATGCTGTCATTCCGTCTGGTGGATACGGACAGTTTCAAAAACCTGATGGCGGTGGCTGTCCCACAGTACGTGGTTCCCAGCCGCCACTACTTTTCCAGGCAAGCCATCCCTTCCCTGCACAAACAAGTCGGGGACGAGATCAAGCGTGCACTGCGCAACGCCATCTGTGGTAAGGTCCACATAACCACTGATACGTGGACCAGTAACTACGGGCTGGGACGCTATATCTCGCTAACTGCACACTGGGCAAATGTAGTGGCGGGTGGGCCTGAGGCAGCTAGCCGTTTGGCACATGTCCTTCCGCCACCGAGGATTGCAGGGCATTTCTCTTTGCCCCCTGTTGCCTCCTCCTCCCACTGCGCTTCCTCCTCTTCCTCCTCTACCACCTCCTCATCCGCTCAGCATAACACCTTCGCCACCAACTTCAGCACATCCAGGGGGAAACGACAGCAGGCTGTTTTAAAACTGGTATGTTTGGGGGATAAACCCCACACTGCTCAGCAGCTGTGGACGGGCAATAAACAAGAGACCGATGAGTGGTTGTTGCCACTGAGCCTCAAGCCCGTCTGGTGGTGTGCGACAATGGGCAAAATCTCGTAGCAGCTCTGGGCCTAGCCGGTTTGAAGCACATCCCTTGCCTGGTGCATGTGCTGAATTTAGTGGTGCAGAAATTTCTAAAAAACGACCCGGATGTGTCAGAGCTGCTGCAGAAAGTACGGGCTGTTTGTGAGTGCTTTCGGCGTTCTGACCCTGCTGCTGCTCGTCTGTCTGTGCTGCAGCGGAACTTAGGCCTTCCCACTCACCGCCTCCTATGCGACGTGCCCACAAGGTGGAACTCCACCTTGCACATGCTGGAGAGACTGTGCGAGCAGCAGCAGGCAATAGTGGAGTTTCAGCCGCAGCACGCACGGGTCAGTCGCTCTGCGGAACAGCACCACTTCACCACCAACGAGTGGGCCTCCATGCGAGACCTGTGTACCATATTGCGGTGTTTTGAGTACTCCACCAACATGGCCAGTGCCAATGATGCTGTTCTCAGCGTTACTATCCCACTTCTATGTCTCCTTGAAAAAACACTTTGGGCGATGATGGAAGAAGATGTGGCACAGGAGGAAGAGGAGGAGGAAGAGGGGTCATTTCCACGGTTATCAGGCCAATCATTCACAAGTGGCTCAGAGGGTGGGTTCCTGCACCAGCATAGGCCAGGTAAAAAATTTTCAAGCCAGGGCACAGTTCTGGAGGATGAGGAGGACGAGGAAGATGATGATGATGAGGAGGAGGAACTGTGTTCACAACACGGTGGCACCCAACACAGCTCGTGGGCATCACTGGAGCATGGCTGAGGGGATACGGAGGACACAGATGATACACCTCCCACAGAGGACAGTTAGTCTTTGCCTATGGGCAGCCTGGCACACATGAGCGACTACATGCTGCAGTGTCTGCTCAATGACAGCCGAGTTGCCCACGTTTTAACTTGTGCTGATTACTGGGTGGCCACCCTGCTGGATCCCCGTTACAAGAACAACGTGCCGTCCTTAGGCGGAGGAGGAGGAAGAGGTTGCCAACGCAGCTGTGGCACTGCCAGCACCTCAGAAGGCAGGTTTAGCATGCCCGAAATGTGGAAAAGCTTTGTCAGCAGCCCGCCACAACAAACAGCACCACCAGCTGATAGGCAACGTCTTAGCAGGAGGCAGCATTTCAGCAACATGGTAGAACAGTATGTGTGCACACACCTACACGTACTGACTGATGGGTCTGCCCCATTCAACTTCTGGGTCTCCAAATTGGCCACATGGCCTGAGCTTGCCTTTTATGGCTTGGAGGCACTGGCCTGCCCTGCAGCCAGTGTATTGTCTGAACGTGTGTTTAGCACGGCAGGGGGCGTTATCACAGACAAGCGCAGCCGTCTGCCCACAGCCAACGTGGACAAGCTAACATTTATTAAAATTAACCAGGCATGGATCCCACAAGACTTGTCTGTACTTTGTGCAGAATAGACATTTAGACCGGCCTCACACAGCCATTGGTATTGTCAGGGAAATAGACCCAGAACGGCTACTGTTGCCCATTTCCAACATGGCCGCGTCCGGCCACCCGTATGAGTGGGCATGCGCCGACGCACACGAACTAACGTTCCGGCACGAACTAACGTTCCGTCATGAAAACGTGCACTGATGGGCGGGGACGTGCCGGGCATGCGCAGTAGCAAGCACATTGGAGCCCTTTGGGCTATTTAAACCTGTCACTAACAAGAGGACTTTGCTGGATTATCTCTCAGCTCCCCTGTGATTCCTGTGTTCCTGTTTTCTCCTGATTGATCTCCTGTTTACCAGACTCGGCTTGTCCTGACCCTGCACCTGCTCTCCAGTCCTGATCCTCGGCTTGCTTCCTTGACCATTCTCCTGGCTTGTCCCGCTGCTGGCTCTACCAACTCTGCAATCCTGCGCATCCTTGTCCTGGCGCACCGTTCCAGCTGCTTCCTCTGATCTAAACGTGTATGACCACGGCTTGCCTTCTGACCTTGTCTCCAGCTGACTCCCCACGGAGCCTTAAGCACGCCAGCAACCACCAGCTGTTCCTGCAACTTCCTGCTTCCCAATCTTCTGGAATTACCTGCTGGCAACCCGTGCTTCTTTGGGCGCTGCTCCCCTGTCTCATCCCCAGGGTAGCTGTGTACTTAGCCGCAAGGGAAGCCCTCTAACATCTCGGCCTCACACCTGCTTCCTGACAGGAATACTTGTTTTTTTTTTAATATGTCTCAATATTTTGGGGACTACCCCAATTAGAAAAAAAAACCAAACAAACAAATAACAGTGTTGGCTACCTCCTCCTCCTCCTCCACCACCCCCACTTCCACCTACACTGCCATGGTCACTGCCTAGTCAACCTCTAGGCTCCTACTCCACATCCACCTCCTCCTCCCATTTTTATTTTTTTATGTGATTTAAAGTTATTTCCCTATCCACATTTGTTTGTAGGGCACTTGTCCTACTCCTTACTCCAATTTTGCTTCCTTTTTCAGCCCTTTACAGGACTTTTTTACAGCCATTTTTGTGCCCAAAAGTTTGGGTCACCATTGACTTCAATGGGGTTCGGGGTCCGGGGTCAAGTTCGGGTCAAGTTCTGTACCGAACCCAAACTTTTCCGCGAAGTTCAGACGAACCAGACAAACCCGAACATCCAGGTGTCCGCTCAACTCTAGTTACAACCTCACTTTACACTGACTGTCTAATTGTATGACTTATCCTTGGTTTTATTTGAATATATTTGATATGTTTTTGCAAAAAAAAAAATTGCAAATTTTGTACTGAATTCAGACCTGAAAGGGACCAAAAGTCGCACCGTGTTTTTGTGCAAAACGCACCAGACCTGCTGTGGAGATATGTGAATCAGCATCATAGAGAGCTGGCCAAAATCTCCTGCTATTGCAAATTGGATGCGTTCACAATGGTTTGAACCCAGCCTGACGGCTAAATCCACCCTTGAAACATGTTACATGTCCCACATAGAGTGGAACATGTAGACTGTTTCAGCTCCTGCCCCATCTCCCCCCGATCTCCCTTTCCTGTGATAGAAGGCAGGGGTCCCCCCCGCACTTTTTGAAAACAGCGTAGCTGTGCGGGCTTCGTCCTGTGAATGGATGATGCTGCAGATGAACTTGTAGTTTCAGTGGGCTGCGGGGGCGTCATTGAACGCTCTTGTTGTCCACTGACATGTCCTCTGGCTTTCAAACAGACATTCCGTACAGAGGTATGGGCTGAAAGCTGGGGGGCATGTCTGCAGGAGCCCACATTGCATTCATGCTCTACTGATCATGGATGCAATGCTTTCCAGGTTCCTGCAGGAAAAAATAATAAATGCACATTTTTTTTCTGCCAGAAGAAGAGAGTGAACCAAAGCATGTTTGGGGGATCATTGCACATCAGTAGAAAAATAGATTATGGGAAGGAAAAACACTGCAGGAAAAGATTTAAAATACAGTTGTGCTCATAAGTTTACATACCCTGGCAGAATTTGTGATTTCTTGGCCATTTTTCAGAGAATATGAATGATAGCACAAAAACATTTTTTTCTCTCATGGTTAGTGTTTGGCTGAAGCCATTTATTATCAATCAAGTGTGTTTACTCTTTTTAAATCATAATTACAACAGAAACTACCCAAATGATCTTGATCAAAAGTTTACATACCCCAGTTCTTAATACCGTGTATTGCCCCTTTTAACATCAATGACAGCTTGAAGTCTTTTGTGGTATCTGAGATCTCCCCAGAGTGGCTCAATAATATTGAGGTCAGGAGACTGAGATGGCCACTCCAGAACCTTCACTTTATTCTGCTGTAGGCAATGACAGGTCGACTTGGCCATGTGTTTTGGATCATTGTCATGTTGGAATGTCCAAGTACGTCCCATGCGCAGCTTCCTGGCTGATGAATGCAAATGTTCCTCCAGAATTTTTTGATAACATACTGCATTCATCTTGCCATCAATTTTGACCAAATTCCCTGTGCCTTTGTAGCTCACACATCCCCAAATCATCAGTGACCCACCTCTGTGTTTCACAGTAAGAATGGGCCTTGTTGACTCCTCTCCTAATGTAACATTTATGGTTGTGGCCAAAAAGCTAAATTTTGGTCTCATCACTCCAAATGAATTTGGGCCAGAAGGTTTGGGGCTTGTCTCTGTGCTGTTTGGTGTATTGTAAGAGGGATACCTTGTGGAATTTGTGTAGTAATGGCTTTCTTCTGGAGACTTGACCATGCAGCCCATCTTTCTTCAAGTGCCTCCTTATTGTGCATCTTGAACAGCCACACCACATGTTTTCAGTGAGTCCCGTATTTCACCTGAAGTTATTTGTGGGTTTTTCTTTGCATCCCAAACAATTTTCCTGGTAGTTGTGGCTGAAATCTTAGTTGGTCTACCTGACCGTGGTTTGGTTTCAACAAAACACCTAATTTTCCACTTCTTGGTTACAGTTTGAACACTGCTGATTGGCATTCTCAATTCCTTGGATATCTTTTTTATATCCCTTTCCTGTTTTATACAGTTCAACTAACTTTTCCCACAAATGCTTTGAAAATTATTTTGCTTTCCCCATGACTTAGAATCCAGAAATGTCAGTGCAGCACTGGATGAAAGATGCAAGAGTCTGTCAGGAGTCCAGAAATTCATTGACCTTTTATACACACACACACCAATTACAAGAAAACAGATCACAGGTGAGGATGGTTACCTTTAATAGCCATTCAAACCCCTTTATGTCAACTTGTGTGCATGTTATCAGGCCAAAATCACCAGGGAATATAAACTTTTGATCAGGGTCATTTGGGTAGTTTCTGTTGTCATGATTTAAAGAAGTAAACACAGTTGATTGATAATAAATGGCTTCAGTCAAACACTAACCACGAGTGAAAGAAATGTTTTTGTGTTATCATTCATATTGTCTGAAAAATGGCCAAGAAATCATAAATTCTGCCAGGGTATGTAAACTTATGAGCACAAATGTATTTGATATTTCTGTGCTTTCACCTGCAGTTTTTATGATGGTAACAGGGTCTTTCAAAAAATAAAATAACTATATATATATATATATATATATATATATATATACTCTCCAGCCACTTTATTAGTACACCGGTTCAATTGCTTGATAACCCAAATTGATAATCAGCCAATCACATGGCAGCAAATTAATGCATTTATGCATCTAGATGTGGTGAAGATGACTTGCTGCAGTTCAAACCGAGCATCAGAATGGGGAAGAAAGGGGATTTAAGTAATTTTGGACGTGGCCTGGTTGTTGGTGCCAGGCGGGCTGGTCTGAAATTTTCAAAAATTGCTGATCTACTGGGATTTTCACACACAAGCATGGGTTTACAGAGAATGGTCCGAAAAAGAGACATAATAGTGAGAAGCAGTTGTGTGGATGGAAAAGCCTTGTTGATGTCAGAGGTCAGAGGAAAATGGGCAGACTGGGTTGAGATGATAGAAAGGCAAAAGTAACTCAAATAACCACTCATTACAACCAAGGTATGCAGAATACCATCTCTGAATGCACAACACATTGAACCTTGAAGCAGATGGGCTTCATCAGCAGAAGACCACACCGGGTGCCACACCTGCCAGCTAAGAACAGGACACTGAGGCTACAATTTGCACAGACTCACCAAAATGAGACAAGAGAAGATGGGAAAAACATTGCCTGGCCTGATGAATCTCGATTTTAGCTGTGACATTCAGATGGTGGGGTCAGAATTTGGTGTAAACAACATGAAAGCATGGATCCATCCTGCCTTGTATCAGTGGTTCAGGCTGGTGGTGGTTGTGGTGGTGGTGTAAGGCGTAGGGTATATTTTCTTGGCACACTTTGGGCCCCTTAGTACCAACTGAGCATCATTTAAATGCCATGGCCTGCTTGACTTTTGTTACTGACCATGTCCATCCCTTTATGACTACAGTGTCCCCATCTTCTGATGGCTCCTTCCAGCAGGATAATGCACCATGTCACAAAGCTCAAATCATCTCACCACTGGTTTATTGAACATGGCAATGAGATTACTGTACTCCAATGGCCTCCATTATCACCAAATCTCATCCAATAGAGCACCTTTGGGATGTAGTGGAACAGGAGCTTTGCATCATGGATGTGCAGCTGACAAATCTGCAACAACTGTGTGATGATGTCATGTCAATATGGACCAAAATCTCTGTGGAATGGTTCCAATACCTTGTTGAATTTATGCCACAAAGAATTAAGGCAGTTCTGAAGAAAAAAGGGGATCCAACCCGGTACTAGCAAGGTGTAACTAAGAAATGACACTTTGCTACAATGTAAAGCAGTGAGTATACAGATTCTATAACAGTGTAAATTTGCTGTCCCCTCAAAATAACTTAATACACAGCCATTAATATCTAAACTGCTGGCAACAAAAGTGAGTACACCGCTAAGTGGAAATGTCCAAATTGGGCTCAATTGGGCTACTTCCTGATGTCATGTGACTCACTAGTGTTGCAAGGTCTCAGGTGTGAATGGGGAGCAGGTGTGTTAAATTTGGTGTTATTGCTCTCACTCTCTCATACTGGTCACTGGAAGTTCAACATGGCACCTCATGGCAAAAAACTCTCTGAGGATCTGAAAAAAAGAATTGTTGCTCTAAATAAAAATTACCTAGTCTATAAGAAGTTTGCCAAGACCCCGAAACTGAGCTACAGCATGGTGGCCAAGACCATACAGCGGTTTAACAGGACAGGTTCCACTCAGAACAGACCATGGTCAACCGAAGAAGTTGAGAGCACATGGTCAGCGTCATATCCAGAGGTTGTCTTAGGGTAATAGATGTATGAGTGCTGCCAGCATTGCTGCAGAGGTTGAAGGGTGGGGGGTCAGCCTGTCAGTGCTCAGACCATATGCCGCACACTGCATCAAATTGGTCTGCATGGCTGTCGTCTCAGAAGGAAGCCTCTTCTAAAGATGATGCACAAGAAAGCCCGCAAAAAGTTTGCTGAAAACAAGCAAACTAAGGACATGGATTTCTGGTACTGTGTCCTGTGGTCTGATAAGACCAAGGTAAACTTATTTGGTTCATATTGTATCAAGCATGTGTGGCGGCAACCAGGTGAGGAGTTCAAAGACAAGTGTGTTTTGCCTACAGTCAAGCATGGTGGTGGGAGTGTCATGGTCTGGGGCTGCATGAGTGCTGCCGGCACTGGGGAGCTACAGTTCATTGAGGGAACCATGATTGCCAACATGTACTGTGCCATACTGAAGCAGAGCATGATCCCCTCCCTTCGGAGACTGTTCAGCAGGGCAGTATTCCAACATGATAACAACCCCAAACACAGCTCCAAGACAACCACTGCCTTGCTAAATAAGCTGAGGGTAAAGGTGATGGACTGGCCAAGCATGTTTCCAGACCTAAACCCTTTTGAGCATATGTGGGGCATCCTCTAGTGGAGGAAGGTGGAGGAACGCAAGGTCTCTAACATTCACCATCTCTGTGATGTCCTCATGGAGGAGTGGAAGAGGACTCCAGTGGCAACCTGTGAAGCTCTGGTGAACTCTATGCCCTAGAGCACAGGTGTCAAACACAAGGCCCGCGGGCCGAATCCGGCCCGCCAGACCTCGTCATGCGGCCCGCGCAGCGGCTGCCAGCCTCCACTTCTTTTTCTCGCTGCTGTCTTTTTGTTGTTTTCCTGGCAACAAGAATGAATCTCCTTGTCACGTGAGCGGCGCTGGCTTTGTGTGAGTGCATGCGTGGACGGTCTCCAAAGGAACATCTGCTCTCTCCCCTCAGGCTGCATTCACACAACAGCGTCCCTCTAGCGGCGCCGGCTGTTTGTCAGCTGAGCGCATGCGCGGCTGGCCGCTCTACAAGGAAACATCTCCAGCTTGCTCTCCTCAGTTCTGTTTGTGAGCTGAGCGCATGCGCGGTCACCTGGCAGAGCTGTCAGTGTTGGAGGTTCCTGACAGATCCAACGGCTGTCGTTTTTTTTCTTAATCCAGCGGGCTGCAGCCTGAGAGTGGGCTTTTTGAGAGGCAGTGCTGATGTGAAATAAATACACAATAATACATAAAGGGCAGAACTGAACAGTGGTACTGGTGCTGAACATGCTGAGCAACGAGATCCTTCTACACAGGGTGGTACTAACTATAGCCCAATACATAGGGAGAGGGGCCACCCATATGGGGAGGTACCAGAACTGGGCCAGGTAGGAAGGTAAGAGAGAGTGCAGATGTGAGAGTTTTTTTTGGGGGGGGGCAGTGAGGGCTGAGGAGGCAGAGGATGGGAGGTGAGTGGAGGGTGCAGAGGTCAGAATCCAGGAAGAAGGGTGGAGATAAGATGTTGCACATTGTGCATAGTGCACTCCATATGCAGCGCACTCCTGAACCCTGCACTCCATACACAGCGCACTCCTGAGCCCTGCATTCCATACGTAGCGCACTCCTGATAATAAAGAGTGGACACATAGTCCTACAGAAACAACCGGCCCTTTGAGGGCAACCAAACTGCTGATGCGGCCCCCGATGAATTTGAGTTTGACACCCCTGCCCTAGAGGGTTAAGGCAGTGCTGGAAAATAATGGTGGCCACACAAAATATTGACACTTTGGGCCCAAGTTGGACATTTTCACTTAGAGAACAAAAATAGTGAGGCGCTCTCTGGAATCTATAGTTGGTACTACCTGTTCTGGGCCCATTTGTACCCCCTGCAGGCACTATATAACCTGCTGCCTTTTTACTTATTGGGTCTCCTAAACACTTTCCTTGATAGGTAACAACTTTGAATATATGGTTATTCTATTGTTAAAAGTCAGTCCTTTTGGATCATTAGTCTGAAACCTGTTAGCAGCATTTTCTCTGAAGAAACCCATCCAGGCGAAACATGTTGGCAACCACATGATTGTTACCTCTATGAAATGATGACAAAAAGAGACTGTGTGATTTGCATAATGCTTTTAACCACTGGCCGACTGCCCGCCATCGCATGACTGTGACAAAGTGGTTCGATATCGCAAACCACCGTCACCTGACGGCGGCTGCGAGATCACGGATCGTGAGCGCGCACGTGCCGCTGGAGGCGCGCTCACGCACTCACTGTGTTCCAGGGGAGCCAGGGAGTGGGTAGGGCAGACTCGATCTCCACCTGCTACCTGTGATTGCTCCCCCCGCAGTGACAGAACCGAGGTCCGTGTATGTAAACACACGGGTCTCCATTCTGACAGGGGGAAGGAATGTGATTGCAGACTCCCTGTATATGGGAGCCGCGATCACTCTCCTCCCCCACTCAGCCCAGCCCCCATACAGTTAGTAACACACACAGGGAACACAGTTAACCCTTAGAGCGCCCCCCCAAGTTAACCCCTTCCCTGCCAGTGACATTTATACAGTAATCAGTGCATTTTTATAGCACTGATCGTTGTATAAATGCCAGTGGTCGCAAAAAAGTGTCAAAATGGTCCGACATGTAAATATAAAATAAAAAAATCCCATAAATGAATTCTCATCATTCGTAAACGCGTCAACTTTTGCGCAAGCCAGTCAATATACGCTGATTGCGATTTTTTTTTACCAAAAATATGAGGAAGAATATAAATTGGCCAGAACTGATGAAAACATTTTTTTTATAGTTTTTTTTTTATGTATTTTAGCAAAAAGTAAGAAATGTTGTTTTTTTTGCAAAATTGACGCTCTTTTTTTGTTTATATCGGTGATCAGAAATGAAGCAGCGGTGATCTAATACCACCAAAAGAAAGCTCTATTTGTGTGAAAAAAGGAAGCAAGTTTAGTTTGGGTACAACATCGCACAACCGTGCAATAGCCAGTTAAAGCGACGCACTGCCAAATCGCAAAAAGTGCTCTGGTCCTAAAGGGGGAAATCCTTCCGGGGCTGAAGTGGTTAATAATATTTCAAAATATCAATAAAATTGTACATTTTTATTTTTAAAATAAGTCTTGAATTCATTGTTTAACATGCGCCTTCAAAATCCCTATTCCTTTCCAAGAAAATTTGGGACGTAGTATTTATATATTGGTACCTTATTGCCCATGTATTTAACACATTTGCAATATGTTGTTTAACAAAACATTTGGTGCCATACGCAGCAGTTGCAGCATTTCAGAAACTGCTGACCCCCTGGTATGTTCACACACTGCAGTCACAGCGATTGGTACATAAAACATACAGTGACAGTATGATGTAATGGGTTTTATGTATAGCCATAGACCAACCAGAGTTATAACCTATACAGCAAATATCACACACAGATTCGGTTCAGTATAGTGCTAGTAAATAATAAAACACTTACACTTAAACTTAAAAAAAAATAATTGTAGCATTTACTAATTTTAGTACAAAAAATGGGCAGCTTCAGCCTCATTCCAGTCTAATCCTCAACAGGGTCTTGTAGCCTGCAGCCATGTCTAGCACAGCAGGCCTTCAAGAGTGATGGTCAAATTATGATGGCATGTCCACTCATGATCCATCTGTGAACCCCCACAGTACAGTGTTATCTCCTGTTTTATGGAGTTCAAAGCAATCACTCATCAGCTTGTCTTTGAACTTTACCTTTCAAATTTGGGAAGCATTCCAGACATTTAATGTAACACTTTTGAAGACCATACATGTGTCTCCATTAGTCTAGTTAAACAGTTGTTCTCTGAATTCAGTTTTGAGATTTAGGCTTGGTTCACTTATATGCAAATCGGATGTGTTTTGAACCGCATCCGATTTGTATAACATGTGAACCAGACCAGCTTTCAATGTTGGTTCACATATATGCAGGCCAGTTGTGGAGCCCATTTTTAAAAATGGTCCTGTGCATTTTTCAGTCCAGTCCAGGTGTGATTTAACCACTTCTCCCCGGGACGATGTCATATGATGTCGCAGACTTTGAGTGGTGATATCTAAATGATGCTTGCAGTTACAGGAATCAATCAGATGTAATTTTTTTTCCAGCTGGTGATTGCCTGCACCATCATAGCGGTTGTTCTGCCGCTTTATTGTTCTTACAGTCGGCAGGCGCCAGAAGTTCATCATAGAGAGCCAGGCCTTCTCATCCACATCACAAATGTGCTTCTGGAAGAATGGTCAAACATTCCCATAGACACTCCTAAACTGGACAACCTTCCCAGAAGAGTTGAAGATGTTATAGCTGCAAAGGGTGGGCCAACTCAATATTGAACCCTATGGACTGAACCCTATAAGACTGGGATGCCATTAAAGTTCATGTGTGTGTAAAGGCAGGTGTCCCAATATTTTTGGTAATATAGTGTGTATCTCAAGAGCATTGTGAGTCCATGTTTAATAGTTTAACTCCAGTATTCAAAGATCTGCCTAATAGTGCCACAAATTTTAATTCCACAAAGTTCCACCCATGCCGAATTAGTACCCTCTCATAAAATCTTGCCAGTGATGCATTCCACATAAATCGTGTTCCACCACCACCACAAAGACTGCATGCTTACCTCAGGGTATGAACTATATAATTATACAGGTCTCAAGCGCTCAGTCTAATAGTAATGGGATTTACCCAGAGGATAGGTGTGCAGGTTCCTTTAAGGATCATGTTCTGCTGACGGTGGCTAAGGGCAGTACTCACAAAAAGGAAAGATCCCCAATAGCGCAAAACATTTTTTAAAATTCAATTAAAGTCCAAAAACAATGCACTCAGATAGGACAAAAATCAAAAAAGACTCAGACATAGCATGTAGAATATACATAAAATCTGTTTACATCCTACTTTACCCTTCTTAAGAGGTAACGTGATTTGTGATGTCACTTCCGGTCCGGAGCCGAAACTGGATGTAGCCTGTTTTTACTGTCCCCTGATCACCCATCTAAAAGTCCTAACACAGTAGTTTTTGTGTTGCTGAGTTCCCCTTTAAAGCCCAGCTCTGGAAAAGCTAAATGTCCTCCCTTGCAGGGGATGTTAAAAGCACTTTTACTTGCCTGATCCTCCACTTCCCAGGCAGACGACATGCCCATAAGCTTCAGCATTGGACTGTCCCTAGGCACCCTCAAGTCCAATGCAGTGCTATAGGGTCTGCATCAGTTTTGAAGACATCACAGGACTTTAGACCACTCAAGCACAGGGAAGAAAAGGCTGCAAGGGCAATTATGGCAGTGTGAAGGAGCCTGCTGGAGCACCTTTACAGTGCAGGCAAAATCCTCCTGTAAGAGAGGGCTTTTAGTTTTCCTGGAAGTCAGCTTTAAAATGAGACTAAAGTCTGACATGCCTACCTGAGTCCCAAGAGTGTGTTTTTGATGACACAATCCTGAAAATCTACCCACTAGTCCCCTGTCATTTTTGTCCGATGTAGGTCAAAGCCGAGGCCTGGCC
>BLSH010304172.1:432746-453600 GCA_018402905.1 Glandirana rugosa | reverse complement strand
GAAGAATGGAAGAAGTCCATGGATGAAATACTATGGAAAGAAAGGGGAATGTATATAAAGAGAGGCAACATCGGCAAATTTAAAAAAAAATGGGGTCCCTGGTTAAACAACAGAGGGTGCCCCCCATGAGTTAAAACACAGACCGAGTGAAGGTGCCAATAGCTATGGAAAGAGATCATAGTCAGAAAAGGAAGAAAGAGAGTAAGAGGGTAGAATCAACTCCGTACTACAGAAGTGTGAGTGTGATGGTGTGAGTATGGGGGGCCAGCGTGGGAGGGGGGTAAGTGGGGGGAAGGCTGGGGTTACACAAGGTTAAGCGAAGATCTCCCGTAATACCCTTTTCTTTAGTCTTTGTTGTTAATTATGGCTTGTGTGTAGATTGTACTGCTATGTAAAGAGAAAAAGAAGGAAAAAAAAAAGAAGAAAAAAAGAGAAAAGGAAAAGAAAGGGAAAAGCAGTAAATATGATATAAAATGCAAG
Organism: Glandirana rugosa; assembly: GCA_018402905.1. NCBI lineage: Eukaryota > Metazoa > Chordata > Amphibia > Anura > Ranidae > Glandirana > Glandirana rugosa. The sequence goes on along the minus strand of BLSH010304172.1, from coordinate 453,120 downwards.
AAACACCACTGTGATGTGACTAAAAGGAAGGATCCTCTATGAGGAGAAAATCCTGAGACTGATCCCATACAAAGAAAGGGAGAATAAAAGCTAACTGAGTGGTGAAAAAAAAAAAAAAAAAAAAAAAAAAAAAAAAAAAAAGTAGAACAATAGGCAAAACTTTTTTTTTTTTATTATTTTGGCTAGAGCAAGGGAGGGTTATAACTCCTGTCAGATTTTTTTGCCATCTGTGTCCCCTTCACTTTCTTTCCCATAGCCAAAACAGGAAATCCATATACATTAACCACTTGCCAACCGTATAACTTAGATATACAGCTGCAAATTGGCACTGCTGCGCTGGATCACGTACCTAGTACGTGATCCGACACTTCCAAGTCTGGGGCACGCATGTGCTCTGCCGGAGGCTCGCTCTCTCTGTGATCACACACAGCAGGAGCCCAGCAGCGGGTACCACGGACTCGTTGTCTGCCACCGCCAGCCAATTGTATATTACACAAACAAATGTAAACAAGGCAGATCACTGTTCTGTCAGTAGGAAATGGCAGGGACACAGATCTATGTCTTCCCTTAGTAAAAACACCCCCCCCCCCCCACAGTACACAAGCACTGACTAGGAACACATTTAACCCTTTGCTTGCCCCTGATGTTAATTCCTTCCCAGCCAGCGTCATTAGTATAGTGACAGTGCATATTTTTTAGCACTGATCACTGTATTAGTGTCACTGGCCCCAAAAAGTATCAAAAGTGTCAGTTAGTGTCCAATTTGTCTGCCGTAAATTCGCAGTCCCACTATAACACACTGAACGTTACCATTACTAGTAAAAGAAAAAAAATACACTATAACTTTTGTGCAACCCAATCAATATATGCTTTATTGGGATTTTTTACCAAAAATATGTAGCAGAATACATATTAGCCAACATTTATGAAGACATTGGATGTTTTTAATTTTTATTGTATAGTGTTAAAAAAGTAAAAAATATTGTTTATTTTTCAAAATTGACAGTATTTTTTTGTTTATAGTGCAAAAAATAAAATACCACTAACAGAAATCTCTATTTGTGGGAAAAAAGGACATACATTTTATTTGTGTAGCACCCTCTACATAGATAGTGTGCTAGTGGTAGGATTTTTGTAGCACAGGTACATTTAAGCAGGCCTAGCTGGAAGCTAGGCCTGTTTGTTTTGATAGTGTGGGCTGGGAGTGGCCTGGAAGTAGCAGCTGGTGACTTACAAGTTGCATCACTGATTCCTCCCCTTTCTTTCCAGAGGCTTCTGGAGTGTTCTAGAAGGAGAAAGGAGGGGAGGAGAGGTGGAGCTTGCCTGGGGTGTTTGGGGAGCCCTGACCAATCCCCAACCTGGATTGGCAAGGGGCAGGCCTCCTTAAATGCCTAGGGTCAGTCCAACTGGGGAGGAAGAGTTGTTCGGGTGGAAGAGTTGCAGATGGAGTAGAGAGTGCGGAGGCTGTCAAAGCCCTTGGGGGAGCTCTGGGGGGGGGGGGGGTGATCTTGGGCCAGGGGCTCATGTGCATCCAGGAGGCGTAAGGAGATCCTGGAACAGAGGCATGGGAGAGAGAGCAAGTAAAAGAGAGCAGGAGAGAGTACTGCTAAGGACTCCAGGAGAGGAACAACTGGTTGCAGCCAGGAGGGCTGGTGAGTGATATGCACAGTCAGTAAGAGGACTGGGGAGGCATGCCTGAGAGGACTGGGAGTTCACAGTCAGGAGAGGGTGCAGAGCCAGAGAAGTGGGCAGTGGAAAGAGTCAGCTGCAGCAAGGAGGGCTTATTGAAAGTATAAGCCAAGTGGACAGCTAGCACTAGAACTGTTCTACACCATAGGGGCCCAAGGTCCCTGCCCACAAAAGGTATTTGCTTTAGGCCTGGTGGAGATAGGTCAATCAACCATGTGCTAGCTGGTCCAGGAGAGTAACTAAGAGTTGTACAGGAGGAGTAACAGTCTGCAGAATTAGTGTGCAGGAGGTGAAGAGAGGAACAGTCTGCAAGCAAGTATTGTGTGGTCCCGTTCTAAATAAATTGTAAAAATTCTTCTGGGCATCTTATAACCCCCTATCTCCATCCACGTTAAATCCCCTAATAAAACAACAAACACAAAAGCACTTGGACTGGTTCCTGACTTTGGATGTCTGAGAAGAGTGTGACTGTTGGGCAGGGAGACAGCTGAACCACTACCTTCAGCAACCTCCTACGGGGGCATGGCTGCATTTGGGTACAGCATCACATGACCACGCAATTGCCAGTTAAAATAACGCAGTGCCGTATTGCAAACAGAATTCCGGAGGGCAAGTGGTTAAGGGAATCCTTGGGGACCCCCAGATCACCAGAACTAGTGTTCACATTGGAAGATTTCCTCCCTATTACTTTTCTGACAACCCAACATTTTTTATTTTCTTTTACTTTCACCTTCAATGATAATGGACAGATAGAGAGGGTGAATCTCCATAACAGGAGCACAACAGCAATAAAAACTAACAGATGTTCTAATCCATCTCCACTAAAAAAAAGTTGTGAATTTAGCTATACTTTAAGACATATTTTTGCATCTTTGGTAGACAGGCAGACTTAACATTGGTGATCAAATCATCTTATACTGCCGGTGTGTAATTCTGTTGCTATAACTGGTTATTTTACCATACAAACTGGGTACAATAGCAGCATACAGAAATCAATGTAAGAATGTCATGCATTATATGAGATCAATCATAAGAGAGAAGGAGATATTACTAGAGTCCCTGGAAGAGCAGACAAGTCAATGTTCTCAGCGTCTCTCACCCTCCCAATAGTCTTTGATTAAAAATGATCACCTGTAGTCGGCTCACTGGCTCACTATGTTATTCTTGTCAGTGATTAATTGCATACAACGTTTTTATACTTCACAGCTGATTAATTCACTTGCTAGCTGCACATGTTTTATATTACATTAGAGAACATACTGTGGTTAAGAAGACCCATCTTTTCCACAATCTTTTTCCTTTTCAGTGTACAATTACAATACATTAATGTGTTCCTGCTTTGTATATGTATATATATAATTATATATATGTTTCATACAAAAAAAAGGTACCAGATAATTAATCCAAGCTGGCTAGGAAAGGGGGGGGGGTAGGCACTCCTTTGAACTATACCAAACCACATGCCCTCAACATAGGGGGGACTCCCTTGCAAAGCACCTTGTCCCCTTGTTGATGAGGACAAGGGCCTCTTCTCCACGCCCCTTGCCCGGTGGTTATGGGGTTTGGTGGGCAGGGGACTAAACTGAACCTGGAAGCCCCCTTTAACCACTTCTGCCCTGGAAAGTTTTCACCCCCTTCCTGACCAGAGCATTTTTTGCAATACGGCACTGCGTTGCTTTAACTGACAATTGCGCACTCGTGCGACACTGTACTAAACAAAATTGATGTCCTTTTTTTTCCCCACAAATAGAGCTTTCATTCTTGGTGTTATTTGATCACCTCTGCATTTTTTATTCTTTGCCCTATAAACAAAAAAAGACAGACAATTTTGAAATAAAAACAATATTTTTTACTCTCTTCTATAAAACATATCCAATAAAAAAAAAATCACATTTCTTTATCAATTTAGACCAATATGTATTCTACTACATATATTTGGTAAAAAAAAATCCCAATAAGTGTATATTGATTGGTTTGCGCAAAAGTTATCACATCTACAAACTATGGGATAGATTTATGGACTTTTTAAAAAATATTTTTTACTAGTTATGGCGGAGATCAGTGTATTTTAGAGGGACTGCGCATTGTGGCGTTCAAATCTGACACTTTTTGGGGACCAGTGATACCAATGCAGTGATCAGTGCTAAAAAATGCACTGTCACTGTATAAATGACACTGACAGGGAAGGGGTTAACATCAGGGGCAATCAAAGGGTTAAGTGTGCTCTTAGGGAATGCTTTCTAATTGTGTGGGGGATGAGTGCACTATAGAAAAACAGACATCCATGTTTCTGCTTTACTGAAACACAAGATCTCCATTTTCCTCCCTCACAGAACTGCCTTGTTTACAGACCACCATTCTGTCTCTCCTCTGAACAATAGTGGGTGGCCGGCAGCCGATACACTGAGTTGCTCCCGCTGTGTCCAATCACAGCGGGAGTGGGACGCCAGTGGCTCGCACACATACCCCAGACCCGGAAGTCATGAACAATGTACATTGTTTCACGCAGCTGGGCCGCCCTGCCACAGTATAATGCAGTGGGCGATCTGAAAGTAGTTAACAAAAAGGGGGCACCCATACACTGCCCCCCCCCATTTGAATGAGTAGGGGTACGCAGTTTTTCTATGTGTATGAGTACCCCTACTCATACACATAAAAAAAAGTTGTACCCTAGAAATGTTTGACAAGTCCTTTACTAAAATAAAAAGCCCGATGGCCAACGACCTGCCGAAAGAAAAAACCCACCGCCACCAAGATACGTCCCACTCGTTTGCTTGTCACCCCACGAATAGAAAAGCCAGTGGATGGCAGCTGTTCTATACAAGGTGGTGTGGTGTGTCTCCCAGTCAGGTTGACCATATATTGACATTGGTCAATGCCATTACTGGGATCTCACCCCTTTGCTTACATGGCCGGGGATTCCCAGACATGTAAGTGAATGGGACCAGTGATGTCAGTGGTTGTTAACCGTATATGTACAGTGGCCGGGTGGGAGCTTCCCCGTTCTGACAGGACGTGTATGCACGTCCTGCAGAACGGGAGCTCGCAGCGCGGTATCCAGCTGAGCAAAGATCGGGATATGGGGCGCAGTGATTGGCCCTCCCGATCGTGTGAAGGCTGTGTCCAATCACAGCCGTCACATTGTAAACAGAAGCGAATGTCTCTGTGGCAGTTCTCCCCCCGCCGAGCTCAGTGAGCGCTCAGTGCGGGGGGGGGGGGTGAAGGGGGGAATCTGCAGCTATGTGACAGCTCTCTGCATGATGAGGATTTCATGCAGAAAGCTCTCACAGATCGCCCCCCACACAGTGCACCAAGCACACTGATACCCCTGTCCCCATACACATCAGTGTCCCCATAAAACAGTCCCCAAAACATCTGTATGTCCCCCATCACATCTGTCACCATACACAAAACATCTGTCACAGTCCCCAAACATCTGTCTGTCCCCGTCACATCTGTCACAGTCCCCAAACATCTGTCTGTCCCCGTCACATCTTTTACCATACACAAAACATCTGTCTGTCTCCGTCACATCTGTCACAGTCCCCGTCACATCTGTCTGTCCGCCAACACCAAATAAACTCCGATTTGGGTTATTTTTACCAAAGAAATGTAGCAGTATCATTTTTGGTCAAAATTTATGAAGAGAAATTACTTATTTGCAAAATTTATAACAGAAACGAAGAAAAATGCATTGTTTTTGAAAATTTTCAGTCTTTTTTAATTTATAGTGCAAAAAATAAAAAACCCAGGGGTGATTAAATACCACCAAAAGAAAGCTCTATTTGTGTGAAAAAAATGATAAAAATTTGATATGGGTACAGTGTCGCATGACCGTGCAATTGTCATTCAAACTGCAATAGCACTGAAAGCTGAAAACTGGTCCGGGAAGGAAGGGGGTTTAAGTGCCCAGTATTGAAGTGGTTAAGGACCCTTCGTCCTTAATGATCTCTGACAGCTGTCATGTATAAAAATGGTAGTAATACTGATCCGGCTGAAGACAGCTCATGTTTGTATTTTTCTCTAACAAACATCCCTAACTTTGCTTCCACCCTTTAGGGACATAATAGCTATAATAGCTGCAATCTCGTGAATGCGTAGTAAGAAATAACTAAGCTTCCTTTAGATATAAAAGTTGCAGCAGTGCTGTGATTGAGAGGCTGTGCCAGGCACTAAGGATTACATTACTAAGGCATGGTGCTCTCGGCAATCACAGCACAGGCATTGTGCCATGAATAAACAACAAAATGTGCATCCATGAGTGGTGCCATTGGTCACAGCAGACAGCAATATTACCTAAATGGTGCAGATTTAGGACATATGAAATTTATTTACATGGGATATACTGTGTACTAGATGCCTTATGATGGGGAAAGTTGAAATTTTGTGTTTAATTTCAGCTTCAACAGACCCAGCTGTCCAGAAAAAGTTCCCATTAGAGTGATTGGGACAAACTATATTACACTGTCAGTAGTGCTTACAATGGTTAGCTTTTTTCATAAGGTTTACATCTTTGTATTCAAAGTTGAATTTAACCCCTAAATTTAACTGTTTTACAAAGCAGTTCCATTCAAGGCATGCCATGAATTATTACTGTCACAGTTGCTTGTGCTCTCAAACCAACCAAATTGTAAAGCCATCAGAAGGCTGCTGTCATAACTGATCACATGTGCAGCAGCATGGCAACTGCAGATCAGACAGAGGCTAACATGGCAACTTCCTTTCCTGGAAAGAATAGAAGGGTTTAGTTCCACTTTAGAAAATGGTTGCTGTAACTCCTTAAAACATGTTAGACTTTAATTAGTTCTTCTTTTTCATGAAGTCTATTTAAAACTACAAGTTCATGTTTACCCTATCCACAGGGTGACACAGCTACTGTGTGGTATTACTGCAGAGTGAACCAATATTGTAAAGTGAATAAAAAGGTATCTATTAACAAGATCAATTTGTAATAACTATGTCAGGCAGGAGACTCAAAAAACAAAACTGCCGTGTTAATGCTATTGAAAGACTGCGTTATATGTGTGATGTTTAATGTTGCCCATAGTTCCACTTTAATTCCTGGCCCGAGATCCCTACTCTATAGAAAGTCTATAGAAAGTGCATTAGGCCTGGTTTATGCTTCAGAATTTGGCATTTGACCCACATTTTTGAAGCACTGTTAATGTCAATCAAAGCAGCTACCACAAAATCCAATGGTTACCTTACAGCCCCGTGCTTGCTGTTGGGTTTGCCTTGCTTTGCTTAATAAATGATACCCCATAATGTTTTCTTGGTGGTTCACCGCGTCTCCAAGCCTCCATAGATATTTATCACAGCACTGCCTAACCGTGCCTGCAATGTTAGAGGGGCACTTCCGAGTTCTTCACTTTGGATTTCATTTATTCGAAAAAATAGAAAACCAATGTATGCAGGGCATTTGCCAAGCTACAATAAACAAAAGTATCAAATACACATCAAAAATGCATGTTAACCGGTTCCACACTGCCTACCGTCTATTTACGGCCGCAGTGTGGACGCTGGGCGCGAATCGCCGTAAATAAGCGTTGATCTGTGAGTGGCGCGCCCCTGCCGCACTCCTGAGGAGTGTGCCCGCGGCTCGGGCAGACCCGATGTCTGCCGGCAAGCCGCGATCAGCGGCCACAGGCAAAGAACGGGGGACCGCCGGCGGTTTCCCGCTCTGTTAGCGGAGGCATGGGAGATCTACTGATTCCTGTCACTGGGATCAGTTAGATCTCTCATGCCCATGGTAACCCAGCCCCCCCACAGTTAGAACACACCCAGGGAACATAGTTAACCCCTAGATCTCCCCCTGCAGGTTAACCCCTTCACTGCCAATGACATTTATACAGTAATCAGTGGACATTTAAATTTCTGATCGCTGTATAAATGTCATTGGTCCCAAAAAAGTGTCAAAAATGTTCGACTTGTCCGCTCCAATATCGCAGTACCGCTAAAAATCGCAGATCGCTGCCATTACTAGTAAAAAATAAATAAATAAATAAAAACCCCAGAAATTAATTCTCATCATCCATAAACGCGGCCACTTTTGCGCAAACCAATCAATAAACGCCGATTGCGATTTTTTTTACCAAAAATATGAGAAAGAATATAAATCAACCAAAACCAATGAAAAAAAATGTTTTTTTTATATATTTTTTTTTTTTTTGCATTTGTATTTTAGCAAAAAGTAAGAAATTTGTTTTTTTTTTGCTAAATTGTCGCTCTTCTTTTGTTTATAGTGGTGATCAGAAATGACGCAGAGGTGATCAAATATCACCAAAAGAAAGCTCTATTTGTGGGAAAAAAGGACGCAAATTTACTTTGGGTACAACGTTGCACGACCGCGCAATTGTCATTAAAGCGACGCATTGCCGAATCGCAAAAAGTGCTCTGGTCCTAACCTTGGAAATCTTTCCGGGGCTGAAGTGGTTAAGGTGGTAAGTGCTTTAATGTGTGCTATTAATCAATGCAAGTGTAAGTGAGCACTTAGAGCAGAAATAAAGTCCACGATATTTACCTCTTCTTCAATGGTACTGTTGTCCACCACCAGTACTGCCATCTGCTACCCAGCATCTTTTTTGGCTGGCACGGGATGACATCTTCTGCTTTAACAGTCTGGCACCTGCATGGTTCCCAGTTGGTCTGGCATTTTTTTTCCAGTCACAGATCTTCAGCCATCTTGATTGGCTGGCGCAGGATGGCATCACACCCAAGCATATGTAGGAGTTCGGTCATATAGGACCTGTACCAGAAAGTAAACTTGCTTATCTCAGCGTACATTCCAAAAAAGACTAAGAGCAGGCAGGTTTGTTTTAAAGAGCCTGCCTGGTCACAGGTATTTTTTAAAACTTTAGTTCCATTTTAAATTAAACAAATAACCTAATCATTTAATATCTTAAATAATGTTTTACTAAAACAATAAAGGAAATAGGCTGGAGTTGTACCCATATCACATCATCTCTGGAAACTAGAGTTTGGAGAAGGCACACCCACATGTGTGTGTAACAACTTTTTTTGGCAAAAAAATAATTTTGAATTGTAAGAAGTTCACTTACCCAACTATTTGCACATTTTTAATTTCTTGTGATTGGTCCTTTTGACATTAGGGTAAAGATTGCAAAACAGTAGCCAATTCTTAAATTCTGCACAATGCGTCCTCTTTAAAATCAATTCTTAAAAAAATATAGTTACTGAATACTTTTGCACTTGAGAGGAAAAAAAACAACATTTTGTTTAGTAATTTTCTTTGATAATGTGAGATCCGGGTGCAAACCAGGCTCTTTCTGCCATTAGGCAGAGTTACCTGGTGCTGAATTTATGACATTCCTGTAAATATACAGATTTATGGAGGCCCTGTGTGGCCCCTCTTAGAGCTCAGCACAACTCCCTTCCTCCATAATGTCAGTTTAGTCTCCAAGTTATGGGATCCTCTGTTCCTACTGCCATTAGCGTAGAGTTTCAGAAAAAGAGAAAGCACATTCATGTCTTTAACTACATTTACATATTTTAATTCATTAGTCATAGCATATTATAGTATACCAGATTCAGATTCCATTTCCAAAGAAATGCTTAAAAGAAAGGCATGCATGTGTTATATTCTGGTAATTGTGCACATGCTAGAATTCAGCATGAGTTTTTTTTTATTCCACATGCCTGTATTTATATATTTATCCACATGTCCATGCAGGCCAAGCTGTCCAGCTAAAGCAACAGTGATAAGAGTTGCGACCAGAGCTGTTAACATCTGGAAAAAAAATAAAGATTGTTCATTTTTGCTTGGGTAATAGGGAGGTTCATTTTAAGGTGGATGTCAAGGCAAAAAAAAAAAGCTTTGTCTCTTTAAAAGATGTTGCAGGTATAGGGAAAAAAATCTGTTGACCCTTCCAGAAACCAAGTGAACGTCCTGTGCATTCCACCTGTACTGCATTTGAATCCAAGCAGTGTTATCAGTCCAGCCCAGTACCCAAGAACACTTCTTTCTATGTTAAAGTGGCACTAAAATTTGTTTTAAAAAGAATAAATATGCACATGTGACAGTCCTACCCAAGCCAGGTAAAAATCCCCTGTATTGTACAAATTATAGACCCATTTCCCTGTTGAACTCCTACGCCAAATTATTGGCTAAAATTCTGGCTCTCTGCCGTCAGGACCATGTAACAGCTTTGGTCCATCCCAATCAGGGGGGTTTCATGGTGGGCCGAGAGGAGAGAGACAACACGATCAGGGCCTTGCATATTCTTCACTGGGCTTAATGTGGGCTGGAGCAAGTGCCATGTGTGGTCCTCTCAATGGACACCGAAAAGGCCTTTGACAGGGTTAATTGGGTCTATATGTTAGAAGTATTAGCAGTGTTACACGACGATGGGCTGGGTGGCATCCTTATATGGAGACCCTAAGGCTTCGGAGAAAGTTGATGGTGTACTTTCGGATTCCTTTATAATACGCAATGGGACCAGGCAGGGGTGTCTGCTTTCCCTGTTGTTGTTCGCCCTGGTACTGGAGCCTTTCCTTTGAATGGTGCGCGGTAATACGGATATATCCGGGATCCATATCGGCTCTATGGAACACAAATTCTCTGCTTATGCTGATGATTAGAGTTGAGCGAACCCGAACTATAAAGTTCGGGTTCGTACCGAACTTTGGGGTGTCCGTGACCCTGACCCAAACCCGGACATTTAAAAAAAAGTTTGGGTTCAAGTTCTGGGTTCGGGTATTTGATCATGCATGTTGAATAGCTGCAGGGTAGCCAATCAACAAGCGTGATTTTCCCTAGAAGCCATCACAGCCATGCCTACTAATGGCATGGCTGTGATTGGCCAGTGCATCATGTGACCCAGCCTCTATATGAGACTGGAGTCACAGTGCTGCATGTCACATGCTCTCTGGGTAGTGTAGGGAGAGGATGCTGCCGGTGCTGTGAGGGACAGATTGCAGATAGATAGATAGATAGGTAGAGATTACTACTACTACTGCTTTTAGGGACAGATTGCAGATCTCATCCTGCATTACAGAAAGATCTGACTGGACTAGGTAGAGTCTACTGCTTAGAGGGACAGATTATTGTTCTAAAATCATCTCCTAGTTCTATAGGGTCAGGTTCCTGCTGTTGCTGTAAAGGACAGATTATTGTTCTAGAATCATTTTGCAGCCCTCTAGCACTTTCCAGGACACTTTTACAGTAATTTTTGTGCCAAAAAGTTCGGGTCCCCATTGAATTCAATGGGGTTCGGGGTAAAGTTCGGGTCAAGTTCGGTACCGAACCCGGACTTTTTTCCGAAGTTCGGCCAAACCCACCAAACCGGAACATCCACGGGTTCGATCAACTCTACTGATGATCTATAATTTTATCTTTCGAATCCCCACATTGACCTACCTGTACTGATGTCTGAGGTATGGAAATTTGACCAGCTTTTGAATTTCAGAATTAATTTTGGGAAATCAGAACACCTGCCTATCCATGTCCCATCTGCCATGACGACCTCCCTACAACAACCCTTCACCTTTATATGGTAAATGGGCTCTCTACCCTACCTGGGGACCCATATCTCCCCTGACCCGACCCTTTTATATTACCTTAATTATTGCACCCTACTGAAGGGGATATTGAAAGACCTTCAGACTTGGAAAGCTTTATTCTATATGCCATACCAATTGCTCTCCCATAGGTCTTTTTCAAAAGATTGCGTAGAGCTTTTCTGGCATTCGTATGGTAAGACAAATATCCCAGACTGGCCTATGACCTTCTACGTAGACCCAAATCAGATGGCGGACTTGGTCTCCCGGACATGACCCTTTACTTCAAGGCCGTGTCTCTCGTATGTACCCTCAACTGGCACTATGACTCGGCTAACAAACTATGGGTTCCACTGGAAAAAACACTGGCGGGCAGGTATCTTGCAGGGGCCCCCTGGATTCAGCAGGGATCCAGGGGGCCCCTGCAAGATTCCTGCCCACCGGCATCTATGTGACTGGACTTCCCCCTTGATGCAATCCTCCCTAGCTGTCTGGGACCTACTGAACGCAACGGGTCCCTATACCCCCAACCGTCTCCTCTGGTGCCCCTGGTAGGTTATCCTTGGTTCCCATCAGCGAAAGAGCAGGGTTTCTTTGGGTCCTGGGGCTCTGAGGTAAAAGTTCTCTGCGCTAAAATTGCCCCATGGGGTACTTTATTGCCACTTACAACCCTACAGCCTTCCCTAGGAGTCATTCCCCTTGCAACTTGGAGGTAATTCCAAGTGGCAGATTTCCTCCATAAACTGCAATCCCCCCTACAATCTTTTGATACTCTTACTGTCTTTGAATTCCTGTGTGTTAATCTCCCGGACCCTAAGCATTTATTATTACAAATGTATCTGTTAGTGCTGGGCTCACAGTCTTTAGTGGTTCCATACTATATGATTTATATAGCGCCAACAGTTTGCGCAGCGCTTTACAATAAAGAAGGGACACAGTACAATTACAATACAGTTCAATACAGAAGGAATAGGAGGGCTATATATTAGGGAATGGGAGAAAGAATTGGGTCAGGAGTTTACTCCCTCTCAGGTTTAGAGAATATTTACATTTACACACTCCAGTTCTGTTTGCTCTCATATCCAGGAGTCCTCATATAAATGTATTACTAGATGGTACAGAACCCCATCTTGATTAGCTCAAATGTTTCCGATAGCAGGCGCTAGTTGCTGGAAAGGATGCAGTCAGCGGGGCATGTTTCTCCACCTCTGGTGGTCTTGTCTCAAGATTAGAACCTTCTGGGATTCCATGGATTAAAGAAGACAACTCTCCGACCCTTAGAGCACTCCCCGTTACACTTTCATTTCCACAGGGTGCCGTCCTCCCTTAAGCTATATAAAAGAAGTGTTACTCCTCATTTGCTCAATGCTGCCAAATCTCAGATTCCCAGATTTTGGAAACAAGTCACCTGTCCCTATCTTATAGACTTAAACAAGGAGGTAGCTGCCACTATGGAAGCGGAACGCTGGATATATACAGCTAGAGATCAATATGACAAATTAAATACATTTGGTCTGGCTGGATGTATTATTCTTCAGAGATCCCTACAGATTCATTGTAACCCCTGTATAACTTTTGCTATTATGATGGCCCTTGTCACACACTTGCCCCACTTTGCTGTCAGGCACTGGCTAGTTTCGGTTAGTACGTGATCGACTCTCCGCCTCCCAGTTTGGAGATTGTTTTCTCTTTTCCTTTCTTTGTTTCTTTTCTTTTGACACTCTTTGTTTCTTGTCTTTTTCTGTTTCTCTTCTGTTTTATAGAACCTGTGGTTTTTAGACAGAGCATTGATACTGTGCATACACCTGATACTCCCTGGGTCTACTTAGATGCAGTATATGGACATTGTAGTATTATTCGCAGCACTTGGGTCTATTCTTCCACACTCCTCCCATGCCCGTTGATGATGTAGAGGGGACGGGTGGTAGACCCTAGTGTTTTCTTTAACTTGTTCTCTGATAGTTCCATTGACTATAGATGGACCATGTTAGACCTGTCATGCTTTGTAAGCCTGTCATAGCATGTTTGTTTAATTTTGTTCTCTGTATCTTTTCAATTCTTTGTATGAAACTAAATAATATTTTGATTGCAAAAAAAAAAAGAATAAATCTATTCAAGTATGTATTTTTACTCAAGAGAAGCCCCTTCTATTCCTCTCAGTCTCCTCCAAACCTCCAAATTTTTTTTTCTGTGATCTCACTTCCTGTTAGAGGGTGGCTACATTCATTCTCCATGGTTCCATTGTATAGTGCCTTTAAAAAGTATTCATACCCTTGAAATTTTCCACATTTTGTTATGTTACAACCAAAAACGTAAATAAATTTTATTGGGATTTTATGTGATTGACCAACACAAAGTGGCACATAATTGTGAAGTGGAAGGAAAATGATAAATGGTTTTCAACATTTTTTACAAATAAATATCTGAAAAGTGTGGCGTGCATTTGTATTCAGCTCCCCTGAGTCAATACTTTGTAGAACCCCCTTTCTCTGAAATTACAGCTGCAAGTCTTTTTGGGGATGTCTCTACCAGCTTTGCACATCTAGAAAGTGACATTTTTGCCATTTCTTCTTTCTAAATTGCTCAAGCTCTGTCAGATTGGATGGAGAGCGTCTGTGAACAGCAATTTTCAAGTCTTGCCACAGATTCTCAATTAGATTTAGGTCTGGACTTTGACTAAGTCATGCTAACACATGAATATGCTTTGATCTAAACCATTCCATTGTAGCTCTGGCTGTATGTTTAGGGTTGTTGTCCTGCTGTGTTCAGGGTGATTTGCAGTGTTAGATATCCGCCACACATAGCTTTTTTGATTTTAGGCCAAAAAGTTCAATTGTGCTCTCATCTGACCATCTTCTTCGACATGTTTGCTGTGTCCCCTACATGGCTTCTCGCAAACTGCAAGCGGGTCTTTTTATGGCTTTCTTTCAACAATGGCTCTCTTCTTGCCACTCTTCCATAAAGGTCAGATTTGTGGAGTGCATGACTAATAGTTGTCCTGTGGACAGATTCTCCCACCTGAGCTGTGGATCTCTGCAGCTCCTTCAGAGTTTCCATGGGGCTCTTGGCTGCTTTTCTAATGAATGCTCTCCTTGCCTGTCAGTTTAGGTGGATGGCCATGTCTTGGTAGGTTTGCAGTTGTGCCATTCTCTTTTTCCATATTCGGATGATGGATTGAACGGTGCCCCGTGAGTTTTTCGAAGCTTGGGATATGTTTTACAACCTAACCCTGCTTTAAACTTCTCCACAACTTTATCCGTGACCTGTCTGGTGTGTTCCTTGGCCTTCATGCTGTTGTTTGTTTACTAAGGTTCTCCAACAAACCTCTGAGGGCTTCACAGAACAGCTGTATTTATACTGAGATTAAATTACACACAGTTGGACTCTATTTACTAATTAGGTGACTTCAAAAAGCAATTGGTTCCACTGGATTTTAATTAGGGTTATCAGAGCAAAGGGGGCTGAATACAAATGCACGCCACACTTTCCAGATATTTATTTGTAAAAAAAATTTAAAGCCATTTATCATTTTTCTTCCACTCCACAGCTTTTATTAAAGTTATCTAGTTTTTGCAATATCACACGATTGAGCCTTTCTTTCATCTAACACGGCTGCGGAACGGGGAGTAGAGGAGTTGCCAGTGGAGGCTTATCCACAAAGCGTTTCTTGACCCCCCGTGATAGGTGGTCATGGAGCTCTGGTAAGAGCACATCTGTTGTGATGGAAGGCTTTTTTTTCACATTGGTGGAGGAATATGGTAATTGTGTACTTCTATCAAAGAATTTCACTTCACGTGGATTTTCTGTGATATATCGGACTGTTACTTTGTTTCACATATTTATCACATAAAAAAAAAAAAAAAAAAAAAAGTTTTTTTTTCATAATTTATTTTGTTAACGCAACAAGCTTTCCTATTTACTTATATTAAAGCGGAGTTCCACTCGTTTTTTTGTTTATTAAAAGTCAGCAGCTACGAAAAGTGTAGCTGCTGACTTTTAATAAACAGTAACTTACCTGTCTCCCGGTCCAGCGATGGCTGCGCCCGAAGCCTCGCTCGTCTCCCCCCTCCTCCCGACGGCCGCGCCATTCCAAGTGTGGGCACCCGGCCCGGCTTCACGGCCGGGCACCCACTGCGCATGCGCGAGTCGCGCTGCGCATTCTTAGTGGCCAGGCAATCTTCTGGGACCTGTGACGTGTCCCAGAAGATTGCCAGGAGGGAGGGGCCGCCTAGGAGGAGAGGAGGAGTCGCCTAGGCGGCCCAGAGGCAGAAGGTGGAAGAGGGACAGGAAGTCCCTCTGAAACCTGGGTACACACTCCCCCCCCAAAAAAATTACATGCCAAATGTGGCATGTAAGGGGGTGAGGAGTGCTTAAAGCGGAAGTTCCATTTTTGGGTGGAACTCCGCTTTAAGAAATTTCACTTCACATGGATTTTCTGTCACATATCGGACTGTTACTTTGTTTTACATCATTTATTACAATTATTTTTTTCACAATTTATTTGAATGTTAGCGCAACAAGTTTTTCTTATTTTTACTCACAGTGATTATACCTCACTTTTTGTTTGCTGCTTACATTTTTGATGTGTTTACTATAGTTTTAGCGTGGACAATCAATCTATTTATTACCAAAATTATGTGCCACTTTGTGTTGGTCTATCACATAAATCCTAATCAAATACATTTACGTTCTTGATTGTAGCATGACACATGTGGAAAATTTCAAGGGGTATGAATACTTTTTCAAGGCACTGTATGTAGGAAGGTAGCCACTCTTTCTTGCTGACTCCTGAGATGGACTAGACTAGAGATTATGGGATTTGTAGTGTGCAAAGAGCAGTGCACATGACCACAGCTAAAGTGCACTGCTAATTCCAAACATATGGAAATGAGGAGGAGTCACGAAAGACATTTAGCCCTCCATACCTCCCAACTTTTTGAGACAGGAACGAGGGACATCTATTAGCAACAGTATGTAGGCATAGGACACACCCCCTTAACCCCCCTGGCGGTATTCCAGAGTGTGGCTCAGGGTGGATTTTCTGTACGAAGAGAGGTAACCCTGAGCCACACTCGGGATCGCATCACTGGATCCAGGCAGCGTTACTCACCTTGTCCCCTGGATCCAGTGATGTCCCCCGCTGTGTCTGCGGGCTGTGTCCGCCGCTCCAATGCCTCTGTGTGCCGGGCTCCGTTCCCTGCGAGCGTTGCGTCGGACGGGGGCGGAGACCGGCGGGAAATTCAAATAGTGAAACACACAGTAAACATACAGTACACTGTAATCTGTAAGATTACATTGCTGTATGAAATCATTTCACATCCCCTTTGTCCCTAGTGGTTTGCCCAGAGCCCTGCATGCACTTTTATATTATATATGTCATTCTTTCTGCCTGGAAACTTGAGAATGTCCATGGCATCCAAAAAGCGTCCCTTTACGTCAAAAGTGGTTTTTGATCAGCTAGTAAACACCGATAGTAAATAAGAATGATTTGCAGAATTGAGTGATACTGATTTTTGGGGAAATTTATCATCAGACACTGAAAGTAACGACAGCGACAATTCTGCAACTGAGCAAATTTCAGTGTTTTTGGTTTGATTAAATTATTGAATACATTTTACTGCTATTATGTTATTATTTTTGATAATTATTTATAGTTATTTATTATATTATAATTTATGATTTCATTATTTCAAACTTTATCATACCCGGGATGTCTACTAGACTCTTGTTTTGGACAGATTTAAGTGAGTTATTCCTAATAATTTCAGGCCTACAATATAAAACGCCAAATTTCTATGCAAAACAATGTACCACTTTTAGATGCAAAAATCTGACATAATCAAACCGCCAGGGAGGTTAAAGGAGAATTTAAAAAAATGATTTGTTAAACCCACAAGTGCTTTTTATTGGCTTTTGCAATTTACAAAAGCAGGAATTAAAAAGTGGATGAAAAGTTTAGCACTGGGAAACACTTTTTGAAAGCTAAAAAGTGCATTTTATATACAACTATACAGATCAGACCAAAATGAGGGACTAATGAGGAGGAAAGAGAGACAGAGGGACTGTCCCTCTAAATCAGGGACCCTCATGCACACAAAAAAACTTTTTTACAGGCATTTGCCTTTTTTTTTTCAGCCTGTAAAACCCTCTTTATGTTAGCATAAAACCCATCCCAAGCACAGGCTAGAGAGGTGCTTGTGAGCAGAAAAAAATGCATGAGACGCTTAAATGCATGTACACATGACTAAGTGTATTAAGATGCATTTAAATGGTAATGCAATAGACAGCCAATGGAATCTATTAACACTCAAATGCTTGACATGCCTAAACGAGTTTGCAATACATGGCTTTAGCTGTGTTTATTAAAGCGGAGCTCCACCCAAAAGGGAAAGCTCCACTTGTTTGCATCCTCCCCTACACTGCCACATTTGGGGGGAAGGGGGGAAGGGATACCTGGTTTTGACAGATAACCGCTCCCACTTCTGGGTCAGATCTTTGCGGTGATCTACGATGAAGTTCTGCTCCTCCTCCTCCCCCCCACAGCCTTCTGGGACACACGCAGGTCCCAGAAGACTGCGGGACCATTCACAAAACACAGCGTGACTCACAAGGCTTTCCCTTACCTAAGATGCCTTGTGCCAATTGAAGAATCAGCTCAAGTGCCGACATCTCTGAATCCCTCAACAGGTAAGTGTCATTATATTAAAAATCAGCAGCTACAGTAGCTGCTGGCTCCGCTTTAAGCAGCTTTTCTACTTCCAGGAGTTCTGGCATTTAGAGGATAAAAGCAAACACCCAGTGTGCATGAGACCTTTCAAGAAGGCATAGAAACAATAATAATAATAAAATAAAAAATAATAATAAAAAATAGATTTCAGGGCTATTAACCACTTCCCGACCAGCCGCCTCAGTTTTACTGCAACAGGTTGGCACGGGTGCGCAAGTTGCTATCATTGTACATTGGGCACGCATGTGCGATTTGCGGGCGCGCGCACGCCATAGGGGGACTCGGCTGGCGACCTGTGATTACCTTCTACATGTAAACAAGGCAAATCCCTGTTCTGCCAGATGACATGAGAGAGATCTGCTGTTCCCAGTAATCGGGAGCAGCAATCTCTGTCATGTCCCTGCTAGCCCACCCCCCTACAGTTAGAACACACCTAGGGAACACAGTTAACCCCTTGATCGACCCTTAGAGTTAACCCCTTCCCTGCCTGTATCATTTTTACATTGATCACTACATTTTTATAGCACTGATCACAGTAATAATGTCACTGGTCCCCAAAAAGTGTCATTTGGGGTCAGATTTGTCCGCCACAATGTCGCAGTCCTGCTAAAAATCGCAGATCGCTGCCATTAAAAGTAAAAAAATAAAAATAAAATAAAAGTCCCTAAATCTATCCCATAGTTTATAGACACAATAACTTTTGCGCAACCCAATCAATATACGCCTATTACGATTTTCTTTTTTTACCAAAAATGTGTAGAAGAATATATTTTGGCCTCAACTGATGAATAAATTCGTTTTTTTATATATTTTTTTACAATATTTATTATAGCAAGTAAAAAAATTTTTTTTTTTTTTTTCAAAATTGTCACTCTTTTTTTGTTTATAGTGCAAAAAATAAAAACTGCAGAGGTGATCAAATACCACCAAAAGAAAGCTCTATTTGTGGGGAAAAAAGGACATCAATTTTGTTTTGCACAACGTCGCACGACCGCGCAATTGTCAGTTAAAGGGACTCAGTGCCATATCGCAAAAAATGACCTGGTCATTAACCACTTGATGACCAAGGGCGTGTATATATGTCCTTGGGTTTAAGTGGTGATACGTGAATGGTGCCTGCAGCCGCAGGCACCATTCAGATATCGTTTTTTTCAGCCGGCAATTCTGAAGAGGATAAAAGTGGTCTTAGCGGTGGATTCGCAACAAGATCACTTTTATCAGCAACGGGAGAGGTGCCCCCCCTCCCGCCGCTTTCCGGTCATCTCCGCCGCTTACCAGACCCGGAGATGATCGCATCCATCCCCCCCAGTGTCCGTGAGCCGAGTGAGTGACTTCACTTGGCTCCATAGTACAGCAGGGAGGAAATGACGTCAGAAGTCACGTTCGCCCAACGGTCTTAAAGGGCCCGTTTTTTTTTTTTGAGATGTCATTTTTTTCAAATGTTTTTATTTTTTTTTTTTTGCATTTTAGTGTAAATATCAGTGGAGGCTCGTCCATAAGGGCTGGGGGGCTACGCCCCACCAAAAAAATAAGTAAGAAATAAAAATAAAAATGAACTATAATTATTAACCAACAGCCAGCACAGCTAGATAGAAACTAGAAAGAAAAAAAACCTTTGGAATTTCTCTCTAGCTGTGCTTCTGTTGCTAATTGCTGGAATAGACAGATTAGATAAGAAAGAGAAGTGTAATCTGCCTAGTAACAGGGCAGACGTCCCAAATCTCACTAAAAAACCCTATCTAGAACACAGTAAAATGAATTATCCACCATCATTGGCTGCTTTCCAACATTCCATTCTAAATATAGGAGCTATTAGGGACGTCTGAATGTGCAGACCTTAAACTGCCTAGTCCATTTGGTCTCTGCCTGGGGGGGAGCCAAGATTTTCTCTGCTTGCAGTTACACATTCTAGCCTGCTGTCTAGTCATGTCTCCCCCTCCACAAGTCGCACTCCGACACTTAGTCTCTACCTCCAGCAGTGCTTCCTCTCTCCACAGGGACCCTTCCCCCACCCACCATGCTGTACAGAGCAGAGGGAGAGGACATGGAGGAGACTTGCAAGGTAAGATTTCTGGGCATACATGACAGGGAGCTCCCAGCAATACACAGGCAGTGATTATTCTGCATCCATAGATAACAGATAAGGCTGAACAGGTCTTTTGCAAACTCAGCAGTAGGATAAGAACTCTGAGCTGGCATGTAAGTCACAGGGAGTTCTCAGGGATACACAGGCAGTAATCTGCAATCAGTCTGCTGACATTAGGGAACCACAGAGCTCAGCAGCACCGCACACCCTGAGCTCTTCATGCTTTACTGTTTAACAGGCAGCTTTTATCAACACAACTCCACTCCTGGTCACTTCTTCATCTCTGCCATTTCTTCACTGGTCCTCACCTCAACACAACTATTTTCGACGGACAATTTGTCATTTCGTACTTCTCG
>BLSH010304172.1:376316-392518 GCA_018402905.1 Glandirana rugosa | reverse complement strand
AGGCCAGGGGCAGTTTTTTTTTGTGAAAGGCCAGCATGGAAGAGATACTGAGACAGCTTGCTGTAGCAAATGCTAACCAACAACAAACGAATGCTAGTCTACAACAAGCAAATGCTAATCAGCAGCGAGCTCACCAGCAAAGTATGGAAGCACAGCAACGAGCCCAGCAACAATCTGAGGCCTGTTTAATTGAGCTGTTGCAGAAGCAAGAGCAGAGACTTCCACAGCAAATGAATGCCATAACACAACAGCATCGACAGACCAGTGAGGCGAGTGGTTCCAGTAATACGTCATCATCATTTTGTGTGAGCTGTTTATTGCCTAAAATGACTGGGGTGGATGATCCTGAAGTGTTTCTGACCACATTTGAAAGGACTGCAGAAAGAGAAAAGTGGCCTAAGGAGCAGTGGGTTGGATTGGTGGCTCCTCTATTGGCTGGTGAATCGCAGAAAGCATATTATGACTTAGAGCCAGACCAAGCAAAAGACTATGTTGTGCTAAAAACAGAAATATTGGCACGGCTGGGTGTCAGGTCGTAAATGTATGATCTCATTCACCTGGGCAGGAAGTGGCTGCAACCTGAAACTTTGACAGCACCAAAGATTGTGGAACATGTGGCAATGAATCGGTTCCTGAGATCTCTACCTACTGCTATCCAAAAGTGGGTAAACCATGGAAACCCGGATACGGCCGACAAGCTTGTGGATCTGGTAGAGAGGTACTTGGTTACAGAGAACCTGACCTCCTCTCCCAGGGACTCACGGACCTTCCACCCTAAGACCAGACCATCCCCAGCGGCGGGTAAGATGACTTCAAGGGGTAAGGGTGGAGAGAGTGAGAGGGTGGGAAGTTTGCATAATGTATGGTGACCGCAGTCAAAGTCGCAGGAAGCAGCGAAAAAGTTTATTTGTTATCGTTGCGGGCAAGAGGGACATATTGCAACCAATTGCCCAGTTGTGGATGAGCCTATGGAATGTGGCTATCTAAGAGACAGACGTCAGTCGCTGTTTGCAACAGTTGCATGCACTGCCACTCGGGCAACTGAAAAACATTTATGCAAAATGTGTATTAATGATAAAAATGTTGTTGTGTTGCTAGATTCAGGTAGTCTGGTAACATTGATCAAAGCTGAATTAGTACTACAGAGGTCTCTAGGACTAACAAGGTGGCTGTTCTTTGTGTACATGGGGACACCAGAGTATCCTGTGGCTAAAGTGGTTTTTGAGACCCCCAAAGGTAACATAACTCATCAGGTGGGGTTGGTGCCTCACTTACCACATGATGCTATTGTGGGGAGGGATTTTCCAAAATTCTGGGAACTCTGGGATGGTCCTGAACCCCCCACAGAGGCCCCTAGGGACCAGGAAGAGGAATCCCAGGTATCCTCTGAGAACGGTGAGACTTCTCCAGATTTTCCCTTGTCAGTGTTGGCAGGAGAGACTCAGGAAACTGGGGAGGAACCAACATCTTCAGACGAAAACATGCTGTCTGTAGAGTTCTCTGATTTAGAGGTTCACAGGGAAAATTTTGCCACAGAACAGGTAAAAAACCCCACCCTGATAAAGGCGCGGGAAAATGTGGTAAAGATAGATGGTGAATTAGTGAACCCAGATCAATCTTGCAGTTACCCATACTTTATGGTGGAAAGGGATCTGTTGTATCGGGTTGCCCAAAAGGCGGATGAAACCATTGAGCAACTTGTGGTACCCAAACCCTATAGGAAGTTGTTATTGGAATTAGCCCATGGGCACAGTTTGGGGGGTCATTTGGGGGTGGAGAAAAACAGAGAGAGAGAGTATTGCAAAGGTTCTATTGGCCTGGGGTCATGAAGGAAATAGAAAATTATTGTTCCTCCTGCCCTGTGTGTCAGAAATCGGCACCTTTGTCGCATTTCCGTAACCCACTGGTACCTCTCCCCATCATTGAGGTTCCCTTTGAGAGGATCGCAATGGATTTGGTTGGTCCGATACTGAAGTCCGCTAGGGGGCATCAGTACATTTTGGTCATAATGGACTATGCCACCCGCTATCCTGAAGCGATCCCTCTTAGAAATACCTCCGCCAAGACGATAGCCAAAAAGCTATTTCTGGTCTTCAGCCGTGTGGGTATTTGTAAGGAATTGCTTACGGATCAAGGTACCCCATTTATGTCCAGGGTAATGAAAGAGCTGTGCAAGTTGTTTAACCGGTTCCACACCGCCTACCGTATATTCACGGCGGCAGTGTGGACGCTTAGCGCAAATCGCCGTAAAAAAGCTGCAATCTGCGGGTGACCGCTAGGGGGCGCGCACCCCCGCCGTACTCCTGAGGAGTGTGCCCGCGGCTCGGGAGGACCCGATGTCCGCAGACGAGCCGCGATGAGCGGCCACAGTCAAAGAATGGGGAACCGCCGATGTAAACACGGCGGTTCCCCGCTCTGTTAGTGGGGGCATAGGAGATCTACTGATCCCTGTCACTGGGATCAGTTAGATCTCTTATGCCCATGGTAGCCCAGTCCCCCCACAGTTAGAACACACCCAGAGAACACAGTTAACCCCTAGATCGCCCCCTGCAGGTTAACCCCTTCACTGCCAATGACATTTATACAATAATCAGTGGACATTTCAATTTCTGATCGCTGAATAAATGTCATTGGTCCCAAAAAAGTGTCAAAAATGTCCGACATGTCCGCCCCAATATCGCAGTACCACTAAAAATCGCAGATCGCCACCATTACTAGTAAAAAAAAAATAAATAAATAAAAAGCCCAGAAATGAATTCTCATCATCCGTAAAAGCGGCCACTTTTGCGCAAACCAATCAATAGACGCCGATTGCGATTTTTTTTTTTTACCAAAAATATGAGGAAGAATATATATCGGTCAAAACCGATGAAAAAAAAATGTTTTTTTATATTTTTTTTTTTTTTGGATTTGTATTTTAGCAAAAAGTAAGAAATTTTTTTTTTTTTTTTTAAATTGTCGCTCTTTTGTTTATAGCGGTGATCAGAAATGATGCAGAGGTGATCAAATACCACCAAAAGAAAGCTATATTTGTGGGGAAAAAAGGACGCAAATTTCGTTTGGGTACAACATCGCACGACTGCGCAATTGTCAGTTAAAGCAACGCAGTGCCGAATCGCAAAAAG
This sequence comes from Glandirana rugosa, assembly GCA_018402905.1. Classification (NCBI taxonomy): domain Eukaryota; kingdom Metazoa; phylum Chordata; class Amphibia; order Anura; family Ranidae; genus Glandirana; species Glandirana rugosa. Next base: position 389,393 of record BLSH010304172.1, on the reverse strand, counting down.
TGCACTGGTCCTAACCTGGGAAATCCTTCCGGGGCTGAAGTGGTTAAAGTGACACAATTACGTACATCCGTGTATCACCCTCAAACAGATGGGTTGGTTGAAAGGTTCAACAAAACCCTAAAACAAATGTTAAAAAAGGTGGTGGATCGAGATGGAAAGGATTGGGACTGTTTAATACCCTACTTCAGTGGTTCTCAACTCCGGTCCTCGGGACCCACCAACAGGCCAGATTTTAAGTATTACCTTGGGGAGATGCAGACTAGAATACTGCAATCACTGAGCAGCAAATTATATCACCTGTGATGTATTTCAGTTATCCTGAAAACCTGGCCTGTTAGTGGGTCCCGAGGACAGGAGTTGAGAACCACTGCCCTACTTGATGTTTGCTATTCGGGAAGTACCACAATCCTCTACCGGGTTCTTGCCATTCGAGTTACTCTATGGGAGACACCCAAGAGGGCTGTTGGATATCGCCAAGGAAACTTGGGAAAGTGAGAGTTCTCCCCACCGGAGTGTGATTGAGCATGTTGCTTTAATGCAAGATAGAATTGCACAAGTAATGCCAATCGTCAAGGAACACTTGGCCCAAGCACAGTTAGCACAGCAAAGGGTGTATAACCGCAAGGCCAAGACCCATACTTTTTTCACCGGGGGATAGGGTGTTGGTACTAATCCCTACGGTCGAAAGCAAATTCCTGGCCAAATGGCAGGGCCCTTATGAGATAACTGAAAAAGTGAGTGAGGTGAACTACAGGGTCAGACAACCAGGACGGCGAAAGCCAGAACAGATGTACCACATTAATCTGTTGAAAGCCTGGAGGGATAGGGAATCCCTAGTCGCAGAAACCTTGGTGTCGCAGACTCAGTCCGATTGCTTAATTCCTGAGGTGGGAATAGCAATAACCTTATCAAAACCCCAAAAACAGGAGGTGAAAGTTTGTGCTCCGCAACAGAGAGGTGTTCTCTGAGCTGCCGGGACAAACATCTGGGGTAGTGCATGACATTATCACCCCGCCAGGTGAAAGGGTAAAACTAAAGCCCTATCGAATACTGGAGGCCCGAAGGGAGGCAATATGAGGGGAAGTTCAACAAATGCTTGAATTAGGTGTGATAGAAGAGTCCCAGAGTGACTGGTCCAGCCCTATCGTTTTAGTGCCCAAACCCGATGGGAGCTGGTGACTTTGTAACGATTTCCGGCAGTTGAATAAAGTTACAAAATTTGACACCTACCCCATGCCACGCATAGATGAACTGATTGACCGGCTGGGAACAGCCCGATATATGACGACCCTTGATCTCACCAAGGGGTATTGGCAAATTCCCCTAGCTGAGTCAGCGAAAGAGAAAACGGCATTTGTATCACCAGAGGGGGCATTCCAGTATAAAAGAATGCCATTTGGGTTACAAAATGCACCAGCCACGCTCCAGCGGAAAATGGACAAGGTTCTGAGGCCCCATCAGAAATATGCTGCAGCCTACTTGGACGATGTGATCATCCACAGTACGGATTGGGCCTCACATCTGCCAAAAGTGCAAGCTGTACTGGACTTCATAAGGGAAGCTGGGTTCACGACAAACCAAAAAAGTGTACCATTGAACAGGAAGAAGCCAAATATTTGGGGTACACTATTGGGAGGGGAGTGATAAAACCCCAAATCAACAAAGTGGAAGCCATAAATAGCTGGCCACGCCCCAACAGCAAGAAACAGGTTCGAGCATTCCTCGGAATTGCTGGATACTATTATTATTATTATTATTATTATACAGGATTTATATAGCGCCGACAGTTTGCGCAGCACTTTACAATATTAGGGCAGACAGTACAATTACAATACAATTCAATACAGGAGGAATCAGAGGGCCCTGCTCGTTAGAGCTTACAATCTAAGTTACTATCGGTGATTCATTCCCCACTTTGCTTCGCAGGCTGTGCCCCTAACCAACATGACAAAAGGGAAAGAGTCTTTCATGGTGAAATGGACTCCGGAGGCTGAAGCAGCCTTTCAGGCTTTAAAGAAAGCCTTATATAGCTAACCAGTGCTGTACTCACCTGACTTTGCTAAGGACTTTGTGGTACAGACTGATGCATCAGACGTAGGCTTAGGAGCAGTGTTGTCCCAGGTCTGGAACGGAGAAGAGCACCCAGTCATTTATCTTAGCAGGAAACTGAAACCCCACGAAGAAAATTATGCCACAATTGAAAAAGAGTGTCTAGTGGTGAAATGGGCACTAGACTCCCTGCGATACTATTTGCTGGGTAGACACTTTGATCTGATTACAGATCACGCACCCTTAAAGTGGATGGCCCAAAACAAGGAGACCAATAGAAGGGTAAATCGTTGGTTTCTGGCCCTGCAAGAATACAACTTCACCGTAAAGCATCGCCCTGGGGTTCAAATGGGGAACGTGGATGCTCTATCTCCGATACCTGCGTACCTGGCTGCGTGTGTCCCAAACCCCAGTTTGAAACATGAGGGGGGGTATGTGACAGCTGGCAGGTAAAGGTGCCTGGTTGCGTGCAGGATGGCAGGTACATCTGCCCAAGATTCAAATTGTATACAGACTTAATCTACTAGGGGGAGTGCTGAGTCTTGCAGGTGTAGAGGTAATGAGTCCAGCTGGGTTGAGCTGGCTCATTAAGACCTCTACATAAACTCCCAGCAAGCATAGGTGAGTGCTCCACCTTGGAACCAGGTTCTGTGTCAGGTCAACAGACTGGGGAGTGTAACAGCTTGTCTTGTAAGAAGCCTGTGTGGCTGACTGTTCAGTGAGAGATAGGAGCTAGGTACAGAGGTAGGCTGTGCCCAGCTGACAGACAGGGAAACCTATTGTGTAGTCAGTGGCCAAGGGGCCAAGGATTTATTTTCTTGTTTGTTTTTGTTTTGCTGTTTTTCACATTGTATATAGTGAGAATAAACTACCGTTTTTTTTGTTTTTTCTCTGAAACTGCTGTCTCGCTGTGCCTAAATTGTGTAGTGTACCCTTCCAGGGGGTCAAACACACTCGCTGCTGAGTTAACTCCCTTACAGTATGAATAAAATTGACCAAGGAGAGTATATGGGGATCAAGGGGGTATAGAAACATTGTTGTTTTGCCATTAGCAAGGTGATGAAGTTTCTTTAACCACTTTAATACCTGGGATTTTCACCCCTTTTCCTGCCCAGGACAATTTTCAGTTTTCAGCGCGGTCGCACTTTGAATGACAATTGCACAGTCATGCTACACTGTACCCAAATGACATTTTTAGCATTTTGATATTGGTATTTAATCTCCGCTGGGGTTTTTTTCTTTTGCTAAACAAACAAAAAGACAGAATTTTTTTAAAAAAATGTATAATTTCTTTTATAAAATTTTGCATTTGAGTAATTTATCTTATTCAACGATGGGCACTGATGAGCAGGGCCACTGATAGGGCAGCACAACCAGCCCTGATGTACCGGGCCCGGGTCCTATCAGCTCATCAGGGGGGCCCGGATAACTTTATAGTGCATTTAAAAAAATAAATCAATAAATCAAAATAGGGCTCACTTATTACACCCCCCTGCTCCTACTTGTTTAAGGGGTGCATAAATATATTTTCCCAGGCCCCATTAGGCTCACGAGGTGGGAGCTGACTAGGGACTATTTTCTCATTTTCGGGCGGAGGTATACCATCCTGCGCCCAGTCGCATTCTTTAGTGTTCTGGCCGCTGCTCTGCTTCCCTGATGGTTGGCAGAGTGATCTGTACTTCACTCGCTCCACTGTTTAAGGAACTGAGGTGAGACAGCTGACAGGGAGGGAGCGGTGAAATGAATCCTTGTGGCAGTGGCGGGTAGCGCGGCAGGCACTGGGCAGCACAGTGAGTTGAGGTGTTACAACACCCATTGTCATTTTTAAAGACTCAGCCACATCCTCACAGTGCCTTATAATTCTCAGCATAGGAGAATCATTCACACAGCACAGGAGGTGCTCCATGGCTCTGTCATAGTGTCACTGTCACATAGCTGGTGTGTGCTGACTTTATGGCTGTACTGTGTGTTACAGATTGTACCGCTGTACAGCCATAGCAAAGTCAGCACACACCAGCTATGTGACAGTGACACTATGACAGCCATGGAGCACCTCCTGTGCTGTGTGAATGATTCTCCTAATTTTATAAGACATCATGCACACAGGATGCATTAAAAATGCCCTCCTCCTGGCAGCAGCCTTTTGCAAGGAAAAACACCCGACGCTTGTAAAAGAACGCTTTTACAAGCGTTTACGCTCATTTACAGGCATCAAGCACTTGGGCGTTCATTTGATTGGCCAGAATAAGAAGTTATTCTGGTCACTGAAATGAATTATCACTCAAGCATTAAACATGCCTAGTATTAACATCCATTTTGGAGCATTTACATGCATCAAGCATTTTTTTTTATGGTAAAACACTGCTGCTCCTGGATGCACTGGCCCTGTATTTTTTTTCCTGCTTGTAAATGCCCCTGGCTCTAAAAGATTCTAAAATTCTGTGTGTGCATAGACATAGATAACATGAAGGTGGAAGCAGTAAAAACAATGTGTGCATGAGGCCTAAAGATCACAAGGCACTGTGAGATGCTTCTGTACACTAGTGCTGGGGGGGCAGTAAAATCTCACAGCTGAGCTGCATTTTTTCAGCCCCCAACTTCTTCCCTTTAACCACAGTGTTTTATATCAGAGCTGAGGCCATGCTGCAAGCATGACTTTCCAAACACATACATACATTTCCGACTGGGGCCAAGAGTGTGTGTATATTTGTAAAAGCAACTCAGCTTTCATGTGGAAGTGATAACAGCATTTCTGAAGTCACTGTTTACAACTGTTGCACGATACCCCCCTACCCCAACTCTTGAGGCGGGGAGGGGCCAGGGGTGGGGTCGAGGGCCGGGTTGAAGGGGGCCCTATCAGGTCGGCTGTACGGGGCCCCATGATTTCTAACAGCTATTGAGGCTGCACTGATGGGCACTAATGAGGCTGCACTGATGGGCGCTGATGAGGCTGCACTGATGAGCACTGATGGCCACTGATAGGTGACACTGATGGGCACCGATAGGTAGTACTGATGGGCACTAATAGGTGGCACTGATATGCTGCACATATGGGCACTAATTGGCACTGATGGGGCTGCACTGATAATCGGGGCACTGATGATCTGTGTAAACAATGTACTCACTGTGCCCTGTCAGACTTGCCAGTTATTGGCTCTCCTTTCCTCACATAGAGACAGCACGTGAGGGAAGGAATGCTGATAGCCAGCAAGTCTGTTTAACATGTGACCAGCTGTGATTGGACAAAGCTGATCACATGGTAAAGGGTCAATTTGTTTGGCCCTTTACCGCAATCTGTGATCAGTGAACGGTCATAGTGCGCCCAATGCATGCCCCCAGGGGGTTCACAGAAAGCACACGTGTGGGAGGACACTCATGGACATCGTCCCAGAAATAGACAACCGCCCTGTATCTTCCTTTCAGCTCCAGCAGAGGCAGGAACCAGTTATAGTAGTACTAAATGCTCAGCATTTGGTAATTTACTGGGGAAGCAGTGAAACATTACCAAAAATGTTTTTTAATCGTATTTGTCCTCAAGGATCTATGCTATTCATCCGCCAGGTCGAACCGAGCATGGATGTATCGATGGATATATGGAGACTCATCCACAGTGCCAGCCAGAAGTGCACACAAATAGGTGTCTCCATGGGACCCTGTAAGGGGATGATGTTAATGTTTTATGCTTGTTCCAGGTAAGGGTCATAGAAATACCGAAGCCAGAGGCAGCCACACAATTAGCATTTTAAGCAAAGACCAACCCCCACATTCCTTTCATGAGTGTACGTCAATACTTATGAAGATCCCACATCCCACATAATGACTACATGGTAAACAAATATTGGGAAGGCTATTGGGCTAAAATGGAGATCTTTCAATGCCTGCTATGGTTGGTATGAGAAGGTAGTGTTGATTTGCATTGACCTGTCAGCAGCATTCAGGACATGGTAAACCATTTACTTCACTGTCAGCTATTTGACATGCCACTTCTGGCCAGATCAGGCTCCGCACTCCGCAATCACATTTCAGGTTCTGACTTGGCTCGGCTCTACCAAAGCAATCAACTGTTACAGCAACAGGAATATCCTTGAATTCTATGACTATTCATTATTCCCTGTGAGTAGACACTGCTGTGTCACACATTTCACAGATTCTACCTTCTGAACTACAGAGGTGCAGAGAGGAGTAGTTTCAGAAGGCAGAGTCAGTACAGGATTGCAGCCAGCAGCAAAGTACCATGGGACATATAGTCCTTAGAAATCAAAAGTAAAATGCAAAAGCATGCAGGGAATCCAGGAAGCTGTGGAATAGGATGGTCAGCAAATGATTGTTTGTATTGGTAATACAATAATAAAGATGTTAAAAAAAAGAAAGTGCTTAGACTTCCATAGATGTATATTCAACTTTTCTCTCCCCAACATCTCTGTTCAACCACTAGGAACAAAAGGAAAGCACAGTGTAAGTTACAAGTCCCCAGGCCTATGAGCTGATTGGCCCACCACTGTCACATTGCAGAGTAACATGTTACCCGATACCTGCAAGTATTTGGCATTTTCTGCTGAACAGAGCAGTGGGGGAGTTAAGGAAAGATAAATATAGGTTGAGGAAGTCTAAATTGTTACTTCAGAATACATAACTAAAGCACATGATAGGGTTGCACCGATGCCAGTATCAGTGCTGACACTAAGCATTTGCACGAGTGCCGGTAGTCATGCAAATGCTCCAATACCTAAAACCCATACTTTCAGGCTCAGTTCTTTCAGCTGTCAGCGGGATTTCCCCACTGACAGATGAAATGTAAAAAAAAAATAAAAGCGGCAAGTATCAGTTGTTAAGGAGCGGGGTCGCCGTATCCTTAGCAACCGATGATTCATTCAGCTGTCAGTGGAGTTCTCTTGTTGGCAGCTGAAGTGTAAGTGAAATCCCGGCAATTGGAGCTGTCAAAAAAAAAAACAGCAGCAGTGCACTGTTTATCAACAACATTGCTCAGCCAATGAACCAGAAAGATAGAGAAACATTGTTTCTTTTTGTATCCCTCTGTTTATTCATCTACAGATTAAAGGAATACCTTTGATCTGCAGATGAAGTCAGCTTAAAACAACTTGTCAAGTAAAAGAAACAAAAATGTTTTTGTTTTTTATTAAATGTTACTCTGTTTAACCCCTTATTAACCCTTAATTTACTCTAATCAGCCTTAATTAACTCCTTATTGTCCTTCTCCATTTAATTATTATTTTCCTGTTGAGTTTATTTTGTTCACTTCTATATTATAAACTATTATTATTGACATTTTTATTGTTTGCTTTGCTTGTTAATATTTTTACACCTTAAACATACAGTATCTCACAAAAGTGAGTACACCCCTCACATTTTTGTAAATATTTTATTATACCTTTTCATGTGACAACACTTAAGAAATTACACTTTGCTACAATGTAAAGTATTGAGTGTACAGCTTGTATAACAGTGTAAATTTGCTGTCCCCTCAAAATAACAACACACAGCCATTAATGTCTAAACCGCTGGTGAGAAAAGTGAGTACACCCCTAAGTGAAAATGTCCAAATTGGGCCCAAAGTGTCAATATTTTGTGTAGCCACCATTATTTTCCAGCACTGCCTTAACCCTTTTGGGCATGGAGTTCACCAGAGCTTCACAGGTGGCCACTGGAGTCCTCTTCCACCCCTCCATGATGACATCATAGAGCTGGTGGATGTTATGGCCTTGCGCTCCTCCACCTTCCGTTTGAGGATGCCCCACAGATGCTCATTAGGGTTTAGGTCTGGAGACATGCTTGGGCAGTCCATCACCTTTCCCCTCAGCTTCTTTAGCAAGGCAGTGGTCGTCTTGGAGGTGTGTTTGGGGTCATTATTATTTTGGAATATTGCCCTGCGACCCAATCTCCGAAGGGAGGGGATCATGTTCTGCTTCAGTATGTCACAGTACATGTTGGCATTTATGGTTTCTTCGATGAACTGTAGCTCCCCAGTGCCGGCCGCACTCATGTAGCCCAAGACCATGACACTCCCACCACCATGCTTGACTGTAGGCAAGACACACTTGTCTTTGTACTCCTCACATGGTTGCCGCCACACACGCTTGACACCATCTGAACCAAATACTTTAACTTGGTCTCATAAGACCACAGGACATGGTTCCAGTAATCAATGTCCTTTGTCTGCTTGTCCTCAGCAAACTGTTTGTGGGCTTTCTTGTGCATAATCTTTAGAATAGGCTTCCTTCTGGGATAACAGCCATGCAGACCAATTTGATGCAGTGTGCAGTGTATGGTCTGAGCACTGACAGGCTGACTCCCCACCCCTTCAACCTCTGCAGCAATGCTGGCAACACTCATACGTCTGTTTCCCAAAGACAACCTCTGGATATGATGCTGAGCATGTGCACTCAACTTCTTTGGTACTGTATGGTCGTGCTGCAGGTCAGTTTCAGGGTCTTGGCAATCTTCTTATAGCCTAGGCCACCTTTATGTAGAGCAACAATTCTTTTTTTCAGATCCTCAGAGAGTTCTTTGCCATGAGGTGCCATGTTGAACTTCCAGTGACCAGTATGAGAGAGTGAGAGTGATAATACCAAATTTAACACACCTGCTCCCCATTCAAACCTGAGATTTTGTAACAATAAACGAGTCACATGACACTGGGGAGGGAAAATGGCTAATTGAGCTCAATTTGGACATTTTCAGTTAGGGGTGTACTCACTTTTGTTGCCAGCGGTTTAGACATTAATGGCTGTGTGTTGAGTTATTTTGAGGGGACAGCAAATTTACACTGTTATACAAGCTTTACACTCACTACTTTGCATTGCAGCATAGCGTAATTTCTTCAGTGTTGTCACATGAAAAGATATAATAAAATATTTACAAAAATGTGAGGGGTGTACTAACTTTTGTGAGATACTGTATATTTTCACTTTTCACATTGAAAAAAAAAGCACAAAATAAAAAAGAAAAATGTAAAAAAATTACTTTTTGATGCTTTGTAGAACTGCTGACAACTAAAGTGAAACAAAACAGTTGCAGCAGGCATCGGTAATTGGTATTGGCGAGTACTAGAAAAAGTATCAGTACTCGTACTGGTAAAAAAATAGTATCAGTGCCTCCCTAGCACATGACTTGACTAGCGACTGTAACCAGTGACTGTAAAACCACAGTCATTGGAAAAGTCACATGCCTTGCTGCATTTATTTGCACGTTTTGTAAAAAATGAACTATCTGTCCGACCTATAATTAAGTCTAGCAGGTAAGATGCAATCTGAAAGGCAGGCACAAGAAAGTATTAAAAATTCTGTAACGATTTTTATTAAATTGAAACAATTACTTTTAGGGCCGGTTCACACATAGGCGATTTGTAAGGTGACTTGAGTCGCCTGACAAGTTGCCTCCATGCATTGCAATGGTACCATTCTAAATAGGAGCAACTCAAGTCGCTCCGACTTAGAAAAAAGTTCCTGTACTACTTTTGAGGCGACTTCAGGCGACTTGAATTGACTTCTATTACAGAAGCCGCGCTAAAGTCCCCTCGTGCGGGGCGACCTGTAAGTCGGATCGCAGGCTTGTGAAAAAATAGGCACAAATATGTTCAAATAAATTGGTCATATCACAAGAGTTGTTTATAACAAACTATACCAGAATTAACCCAGGGTGAGCTGAGTCCATCGCACAGAAACACTTTGTGGAGCTTGTCATCACACACTGCAGCTAGACCTATAAATACACTTTATCAAAGGTGACGTTATCAGACCTTCTCACAAGCCACTTATAATAGACACATTGCCAACAATATCAATAAAGCCACGTTATTAATGTTTTGGAGCTTCAATGACATTTATTTATTCATCTTAATTACTAGTTACTCATCATTACTCAATGCCAGGAGCCATAACTGATTATTTCTATACTGAATTGCACACAAGTAATCCCTGTTGTAATGTAATTCACTGTTAGAAACACGTAGTCTTGCATATATTCAGCTACAGTGTAGAGGGCACACGTCTGCAGACCAGGACTAAGAACACCACTTTTCAACTACAGTCACATTGGATGGCACTTGACCAAAAGTTAGCTAGCCCACATGGGCGGCAGGGGAATCCCCCTGTAAGTCCAGCGTATGGATCTGCAAAATTAGAATATAAAAAAACATGGGCGGTGTATATTTTTTTTAGCTGAAATTGTACCTAACATTTTCTGTCAATGTCATGCCCACCTCTCTGCGCCAATCTCTCCACTCACATGTGCCTCCAGACACATCATTCATGTAAAATCACTCTCTGCACTACATGTTTGTGCAAAGTGGGAACATACGCAAAATTGTGCGCATTCCTGTAATTCACAAAAAAATGCATATCCCTTTTCCAGGTGTGGCAGTGCCATTAATTCCTAAAGGCATCCCAACACACCTTACTAACATGCGTGGCAAAACACATGGTAATAAAGTACCATGCTTTTGGTGCACCATGGTTTAATAAACATGTTTGCACTTTTTCTAAAAATGAGTAACCCAATAAATGAAAACAAAACCCAAACTAAACACAATGCACCAAAACATGCACAGAGCTACCCCCTTGGGGTATTTTGGGTACCCTGTTCACTACTGAGCCTTGAGCAGAATATTGCTCCTGCTGACACCACCAAAATACATTGACCAGGTGATTCCCTGGCTGTCACACAAAGGATAAACATGTACACACTGATTAGAAAAAGGTTTAACTTGAATTAGTGTCACAGAAATGGCAAAACATGCAAAAGAAAACAATCCACTGAGTCTCTCAAATGGCAAAATGGGAAAAATGCAATATAACACAATACAGTACGACTTTAAGCCACTCCCACCCATCCTGCAGGACTGAAGATTTAAACATGAGCTCCCAAACCAAGAGATTTTTCCCCAAGTGAGCAAAAGAGAATGGGACAAACTGCAGGGCTAGCTCACTTGTGGGTTCCCAGTGAGAAGAGTCAGGGTTTAATTCTCAGTAATTTAGGCAATTAACTTTAGCAAATACTCCAAGTACATGATGAACATCTGCCGGCTAGGTGGGGCCCTTACGTAGGTGCACAATAGGGAAGCAGTCTCTCTGAATAAAACAGAATTGCCCAAAGGATGGTAAACTGGCAAACTGAGTTCCCCTTTAGTAAGCACTGGTAAGGTGAAGAGTCACTCTAAGGATGTCAGATAAAGAATCACAGAGATTGCTTTTGAAGAACAAGAAGGGAAAACAGGTTTCGGCTAGAGTATGTCCCTTTAAATGGACACCAACTCATAGCGCTGCGCAAACTGTTGGCGCTATATAAATCCTGTATAATAATAATAATTTGTTCCTTGGATGGCTCAAGTCTAAGTGGGGGTATCTAGAATTGCTGTCTAGCAGGGAAGCAAAAAGGTGAATCCTGGTATCCTGCAGGCAGTTTTGATGAAGGCAATAAGGAGGTTAGCGTGCAGCACTGGATGGGATTTAATGTCTGTGCTTACAGGAATAGACCTGTACTGTTCTAGCAACTGGATGTGACAACCAGCCTGTCACCCAGTTCCACAGTGCAGTAGGGCGAAGTGATGACCCTACATGTGGACGGGGGCCTGCTTTGCCCTCCTATGGGATGGCTGTGAAGGTGGTGATGACTCAGCGTGTCTGCCTGCAGGTTCCTCTACCTGCCTCCTCAGGATGATCAGCTTCTCTGGCAGTCTGAATAATTGACTGCCTAGAATTTAAAACAATATATCCTGGGGCACAGTATGAGTGGTATAATTTTTTTAAGGATCAATCACTCACTTCTGGCAGGACTGGTAATGTTGTTTGCTGGGATTTTATTACCTTCTGACAAACTCTGCAAAAGTAACTGCTTTGCTGCACTGCTGTTGCTGCAAGTATTTCCACATGCCAAGGCTCCTCCAACCAGCAGATATTTCTCTTTTTAACAACGTTCCTCTAAACCACACCCAATATGCAGTGCTTTGTAGTCATGCACAATTTTCACTGATGGGCCCTTGATAATCATACCTAATTTTACCTGGGGCACAATTTTTCTCCCTTTCTCTCTGTGGGCCCTGGGGTTCAAGTTCACTTGACATCAGACAATAAGCTTTATATAGGAAGGTCACACCGATGCCAGATGTCTCGGTTTGTATACAATTATAATAGACTTCATTCACACTAGTAGCATGTGTTAATGTGCAGTTTACTATAATAAGTGTAATTTTAATAAATGGTGCCATTCATTTGGTTAACAACTTTGTATGTCTATGTTTTGTGAGTTCCCGCGGTGTACAAAGAAACAAATGTGTGCATTTAATGGGCAGATTATTTTGTAGGAAATGCATACTGTTACCTGACATTAACTGTTAAATGCATGTGAACCCAAGCAAGCAGACATTGGATTAAACCTAAATCAACATTTGACTTTAGGTTCATCATTTTGGAGAACCTCATTTGTTAGGAAGCAACAAATTGAGGTATCCATATACATTTTAATTAGCCAGTAAGGTCTTTCTTCAGAGGTGCTAATCCCTGTAATGTTCAACTCTCAGCAATAGTGGGTTCGATGTCAAGCACTATTTTAGAATGAGGCATCCAATCAGATCCACTGTGTGACACCAAGCTACAGTTGTGTTCAAAATTATTCAACCCCCACTGAAATTGATTGTTTTGGTCGGTTTGACATTGATTATGATCATTCAGTCATCCTGCTTACAATTAAATCAAAGAGGTTTTGTTAGTTAAAGTCACCCCCAACTTATTAAAACTTGTGTTGACATCGAACCACAGTGTGTCACCTAGACTAACCTACGGAGTAAGATTTTATCACGAACTGTAGCTTGGGTGATAACGACTCTCAACTTGTAATGTCCCTAATCGTGGAGACTTCTTTCTGGAATGACCGATTAATTTTACATATACCTATGGAGTTAAACAACGAAGGATTGTTTACTCCAAGAGGTTTTACTACTTGGATTTCAGTTTACAACTAAATCCAAATTAGGTTACAGACGAACGAACCCAAGTGTACGTAAATTGTCAATTA
>BLSH010304172.1:340779-353284 GCA_018402905.1 Glandirana rugosa | reverse complement strand
GTTTCCACTTTAGCAGCCAAGCAAAGGTTCTTCCTGCATATTAGCCCCCCACCCCATCCCCTTCCCCTCACCGTGCAAGAGAATGCAGAACTGGAGCTGGAAAAAAGAAATGGTTGCGGCATGTTAAACATTACACCCTGTTCCAAATTATTATGCCAATGATATTTTTCTCATTTACCTAAATAATTGATGTAAACCACAGTGAGCATAATTCTCATGTTATCAACTATTAAGAGTACAATTCAAATTTTATTCGAACAAACCTCCTAATGATAACAGTATTTTTTTTTCAAAATAAAAAACTTACAATGCACTGTTCCAAATTATGACGCACAGTAAGTTTCAAAACACTTTATAGGTTGTAAAGAACTGAAAATTGTCATTTGTTGTGTTTGCAGCATATTTACTGAAATCAAAAGCTATTTCAATCAAACTTTGAACAACACTTTAACTTTTTAAACATTTTAACAGGTCACATTACATTTTAACATAGGGCCCCTTATTTGATAGCAGTGTCACAAGTCTTGCATCCATTGAACTTGTGAGTTTTTGCACAGTTTCTGCTTGAATTTGTTTGCAAGATGTCAGAATAGCCTCCCAGAGCTGCTGTTTGGATGTAAACTGCCTCCCACCCTCATAGATCTTTTGCTTGAGGATGCTCCAAAGGTTCTCAATAGGACTGAGGTCAGGGGAGGATAGAGACCACACCATGACTTTCTCTCCTTTTATTCCCATAGCAGCCATTGATGCAGAGGTATTCTTTGCAGCATGAGATGATGCATTGTCATGCATGAAGATGATTTTATTATGGAAAGCATAGTTCTTCCTTCTGTACCAGGGAAGGAAGTGGTCAGTCAGGGACTCCACGTACTTTGCAGAGGTCATCTTTACACCTTCGGGGCCCCTAAAGGGGCCGACCAGCTCTCTTCCCATGATTCCAGCCCAAAACATGACTCCACCACCGCCTTGCTGAGGTTGCAGCCTTGTTGGAACAGGGTGGCCGTCCACCAACCATCCACTGCTCCATCCATCTGGACCATCCAGAGTTGCCCGGCACTTACCAGTGAACAGGACTGTTTGAAAATTAGTCTTCATGTATTTTTCTGCCCAGTGCAGCCATTTCTGCTTGTGAACATTGGTTAGTGGTGGCCGAATGGAAGGTTTATGCACAGTTGCAAGACTCTGGAGGAGTCTACACCTTGATGTCCGTGGGACTCCAGAGGCACCAGCAGCTTCAAATATCTGTTTGCTGCTATGTAATGGTGTTTTAGCAGCTGTTCTCTTGATCCGATGCATGGATCTGGCAGAAATCTTCCTCAATGTGCCTTTATCTGCACAAACCCGTCTGTGCTCTGAATCAGCCACAAATCTCTTAATAGTGCGATGATCGCGCTTAAGTTTTCGTGAAATATCAAATGTTTTCATATCATGTCCAAGGCATTGAACTATTTCACTCTTTTTGGCAGCAGAGAGATGCTTTTTCTTCCCCATATTGCTTGAAAATGGTGCTCTGCTTAATAATGTGGAACACCCTCCTTTAGTCGTTTTTCCTTTAATTCTGCTCACCTGGCAATCTAATTATCACAGGTTTCCGAGATTGTTTTCAGTGATCAAAAGAGCCCTCAGACACAATGCCATCCATGAGTTAAACTGAAAAACAAAATATTTAATCTTTGTGGCACTGAAATAGAATTTGCATAATAATTTGGAACAGGGTGTATAGGGCTTATTTTATCAAATTAGATTACAGGATGAGAGGGGAAGATACGAGGTGAGGGTTTTGTTTTTGCTTTTGCTCTAATAATAGCTGCAGACATGACATTAGGAGCATGCAGTGTTCCTCAATTTGTCTCTTTGATGAATGGTCTATCATTTTTTGTTTTAAGTAGTGGTGGTTTGCAATTATATTCACAATTCTTTGTTAAATGTACCAGAGACTGTAGCTGCTTTAGCAATTTTGACCTTTAAAAAATGACTGTGACACTTGCTGCCATGACCAGACAGGAATGTTGCAGAGTTTAATATATTGTAGCAAAGTTATTTATTTTTGGTATTAGAGCATTCTGATATTTGACTTAACATGTGTTAAAACATTACATAAGAAAATAAAGATGGTGCAAGAAATTTTTTACAGAAAAAAAAAATTACAAAACAGAAAATAGCAACAGTATAATAATAAAAAATGAAAAGTACAAATTTTGCCTGGTCCTTGGAGACCATGCAGAGCACAGTTCGATTGCAGAGTAGACCAGTCTGATAGATCAGAGTCACTGACAATCATGAATGACAGCATTTCTTTATAGTTTCAATGAAGATAAGAGCTACAACTGCCAATGGCAATCGTTTTTTGTTGACCCTCTAGAAGGTGTTGCTGAGCAAATCCCCACCCACTTAAGAGTTGCAGTTTTTTGGGAAAAAAAAGTGTTGCAGGGTGTGATGCAAGGTTTTTCATTGTACTTCAGCCGCCACTGCCTTAATGCCAGTTATTCTAATTATATATGTATTTCTAAAAAACAGGTTTTTACAGGCTGACAAGCAAAATTTTATTGAATAGAATGAAATTCTGATTTGATAGACACCAAATACATAATACATTGATTGCCTATATTGCTTATGACAGTAAGAGCTCATTTACACCATCTGCCAGACCCACCAGGACAGGGGTTTTGGAGGGGAATGCAGGGTAGCCTCTTGACAACTAACTATGGGCCCTGGCTTTTGAGGGGGCTCTATTCTTGGGAGGTGTGTGCCTGGGGGACCCATGGAGTGGTTTTGCTTCGATTTCGGGTCAATGTCTCCTCGAAAACACACAGATTCTGGGGATCCAAGACTGGGATACAGATTTGGGGCCTTTGTGCCCAAACCAGCAATGCCTGTTTTAGACTGTGAAACTCAGAATAGGTGTTAATATAATCAGCTTAAAACAACTTGATACTGGGGTCTCCTGCTATAATCTGTTTAAGGTGTTATGTGTTGAGTGTCTTTGCCTCATTGTGTGCCTCCTAGGTGTGAATTCCCATCGTTAATTGTGTCACCTATTGTTTCTGTCTGCCTGATCATCTCTTTGTGTGTCCAGGGTTGTGGGCTTTTTTGATTCTCTGGGTACCCACTGACTAATTAAGGCTTGTTGTGAATTAGCGTACTGTATATGTTTATGTTGGATGCTCTTTAGATAATGCTAATTGGCTAGGAAATGTGACCAAGCTATTACCTGATCTTGCATTGTATATATTCTGTGTGAATTTACAATAAAGTCAGTTCCCGTTTCAGTTTGCACCTAAGCAAGTGTGGTCTAGTTCTTGGGTGTTCAGCTATAATACCCGGTTCCTGTTTCCAGACTGGAGGAAGCTGTGTCTTGGCAGAGGCACCCAAGCTGGGTGCTGAATGGTCCGTCAAACACCATATGCAGACAAATGCACAAATGCATATGCAAGAAAAGAGACATAAAACAGAGACGTGGCGAAGAACAGGGTCGGGGACAGGAACTGGCAACAGGGGAACAAGCAGAGTAATAGCAGGAACAGCTGAAAGACCAGTCAGCACTGGAGCATGAGCAGGAGCCCCTTTAAATAGTCCATGTGGCGCCAACATGCATTGGGTGTGCGCCCGTGCACATTCCGTGCGCACACCTATTCACCATGCTACCGAGAATTCTGCACACATGCGACTTATTGCAACATCGCTGTAAACTTGCCAAATCATGTCAAAAATGCAATGTATAGGACGCACTACAAGACCTTTATATAAAAGGATTAGGGAACACATTAAAAACATCAGAAAAGGATTCCCCTAGCACAGTGTCTCCAGACACTTTAAAGAGTATCACCAAAAAGATCCTTCTGTATTGTCCCTCTGTGGGATAGACAAAACCACAAGCCACTGGAGAGGAGAGGATTTGACAAGGAAAGTCTCACAAAATGAGACCAAATGGATATTTTTAATGAACACTCTTCAACCTGAGGGGATGAACATTGAGATCGATTTAAATTGTTTTATCGCAGATTTTTAATACTTTTCACACACATAACTTCACAACTTTCACATTTGTCAGCTCTCCTTTTCCACATGCCCCCCCCCCCATTTCCCTTTCCTGCCAAGGGCAGCCAATCAACAAGTGTTTCACTGGTTTGCCCTTAGAAGCCATCACAGCCATGCATACTAATGGCATGGCTGTGATTGGCCAGTGCATCATGTGACCCAGCCTCTATATGGGGCTGGAGGCACCGTGCTGCATGTCATATGCTCTCAGGCTAGTTTAGGGAGAGGATGCTGCTGGCTCTGTGAGGGACAGATTGCAGATATTATATAACATCTCATCCTGCATTACTGAACGATCTGATTGTGGACTAGGTAGAGATTACTAGTACTGCTGCTTTGAGGGGCAGATTGCAGACCTCATCCTGCTGCACAGAACGATCTGACTGGACTAGGTAGAGTCTACTGCTTAGAGGGGCAGATTATTGTTCTAAAATAATCTCCAAGTTCTATAGGGAAAGGTTCCAGCTGTTGCTTAGAGGGACAGATTATTGTTCTAAAATCATCTCCAAGTTCTATAGGGAAAGGTTCCAGCTGTTGCTTTAAGGGACAGATTATTGTTCTAAAATGATCTCCAAGTTCTATAGGGAAAGGTTCCAGCTGTTGCTTTAAGGGACAGATTATTGTTCTAAAATGATCTCCAAGTTCTATAGGGAAAGGTTCCAGCTGTTGCTTAGAGGGACAGATTATTGTTCTAAAATCATCTCCAAGTTCTATAGGGAAAGGTTCCAGCTGTTGCTTAGTGGGACAGATTATTGTTTCTTGCACAAAATTAAAAAGTGCATCTACATTGCTGGTTTAAAAAAAAAAATATTCCAAAAACTACATTTGCGGCCAACGGTGCATTTCTTGCACAAAAATAAAAAAAATGTCTACATTGCTGGTTTAAAAAAAAAAAAAATCTAAAAACTACATTTGCGGCCAGCGGTGCATTTCTTGCACAAAAATAAAAAAAATGTCTACATTGCTGGTTTAAAAAAAAAAAAAAATCTAAAAACAACATTTGCGGCCAGTGGTGCATTTCTTGCACAAAAAAAAAAAAAAAAAGTGTTGGCTACCTCCTCCTCCTCCACCGCCACTTTCACCGCCTCCTCAACCTCCAACTCCACAACCCACGTCCATGTTTTATTTTTTTATGTGATTTTAGCTTCAAAATTATTTTAAGTTATTTCCCTGTCCCCATTTCTTTGTAGGGCACTTGTCCGACTCTTACCCCCATTTTCCTTCCTTTTGCAGACCTCTAGGACTTGTCAGGACTTTGTTACAGCCCTTTTAGTGCCTAAAAGTTTGGGTCCCCATTGATTTCAATGGGGTTTGGGGTCCGGGATAAAGTTCAGGTCAAGTTCGGTCCCGAACCCGGACTTTATCCCGAAGTTCGGCCGAACCTGTTGAACCCGAACTTCCAGGTGTTCGATCAACTCTAGTGATGTTGTCACATACAATGCTAGACCAGAATCCGCTGCAAGGGTCAGCTTTTGGTCTATGTGGTCGGTGATTTATCTCTGCAATTGTAGAGCACATGTGTAGAGCACCAGGGCACCAACCTTTTGTCAGCAGGGATTCCTGTTCATTCATTCACCCCTCATTTATGTCACAGAGGAATGTTTCCCTGCATTTTTTGGCTGTAGGGGTCTGGCTGGCACTTTCACACAGTGAAGGAATCATCTTACTGAGTGATGCAATGGCAAGAATGATATTAATAAAGCAGGCTCAGAGCTTCAGCATAGCCCTGCTTCCATGACTTTTCTGGGACTAGTGATGAGTGGTAGAGAGAGCAGTGAGAGTGACCCAAAGAAACACGTTTTCCATTGCTGCCATCACTAAAGAGATGCAACCCACTAGAAACATCAGAGGCGATGGGAGATTTTTATCATGCTAGGAAAGTAATTAAGCCTCCCATTCCTGGTATGATATGTGAACAATGCACATGATTTACACAGTGATATAGACTTTCTTCTCACCATACAACTTTTAAAGGGAAACAGCTGTCAGCATATTGCTTTTTAATAAACTGTAAAAAATTAACAAGGTCCATTGTAGTTGGAAAGCAGGAAATTATTTTAAAATGAGAAAGGGAAATAAAAAATGGGAGCAAATAAATTTGTTCACACGAGATTCACCAATTATCACCAGAATTCTCACATTATACCTATTGGATCTTATTAGAAAATAAGTAATGGCAGAAAAAAAGACCAAGTGGTCTATCTAGTTTGCCCATATTTTTTATATATATGTTTTTGTGGTCCATCGAATGTGCCCCATTTTTTTTTTTTTCAGCTAAAAAGAAACTGCTAGTGGAATAGTGCAAAATAAAATGGAAAGCAGCTGACACACTGAGATATTTTCCAAAGCTAAACAATACTGGTAAATACATTATGCTGTGCTACATACTACATAGATGCATACCCCAATATCAAAAAACAAATATAATAGTGATAGTCCAAAAAAGTCCACACTGGTAACACATGAAATGACACTCCAAACACCAAATGAAGAAAGTAGTGCTATGAGTGCCCCATCAGATGAGTCTCCGCCACTAGAAAAACACAGCAGAGGGCGTAAAGGTGAAATAAGAAGTCATATAATGCTCTACAGGCATAGCCCACTTTTAACCACTTCCAATCCGGGCCAATTTTGGCACTTCGCTCCTACATGTCATTTTTTGCTAGAAAATGACTGAGAACTCCCAAACATTATATATGTTTTTTTAGCAGAGACCCTAGGGAATAAAATGGCAGTCATTGCAACTTTTTGTGTCACACAGTATTTTCAAACGTGTTTTTTAAAAAAAAAAAAAAACAGTTTCATGAATTAAAAAAAAACAGTACAGTTAGCCCAATTTTTTGTATAATGTGAAAGATGTTACGCCGAGTAAATAGATACCTAACATGTCACACTTTAAAATTGTGCACACTCGTGGAATGGCGCCAAACTTCAGTACTTAAAAATCTCCATAGGCGACGCTTTAAAATTACAGAGGAGGTCTTGGGCTATAATTGTTACTCTTGCTGTAACGCACATGGCAATACATCACATGTGTGATTTGAACGCCGTTTACATATGTGGGCGCGAAGTACGCATGCGTTAACTTCTGTGCGTGAGCATGCGGGGACGGGGCCACTTCAATTTTTTTTTTTTTACACTTTCTCTTTCATTTTTTTTCGATCACTTTTATTCCTATTACAAGGAATGTAAACATCCCTTGTAATAGGAATAGTGTGTGACAGGCCCCACATCTCTCCTCCAGGCTGGAAAAAGCGAGGTAAAAAAAATAAATAAAACTGTCTCTGTCTTTCCAGCTGAGTCCCCTGCATTGTTTACTTCCATCGGCCTGGACGTGATGTCATAATGTCAAGCCCCGGGCCTCCGAGGGTCAAAGAGATGAATAGGGACCATCTGGCCACCAGAACACCAGAAATCTGCCGCCTGTAAGAACATTTGAGAGGCTGAACTGCTGCTATGATTGCTCCTACAGTGCACAGAATCGCCGGCTGAAAAAAATGATATCTGGATGATGCCTGTAACTGCAGGCATCATCTAGATATCCCCCACTCAAAATCCATGACGTTATATGACTTACTTTGGGCGGGAAGTGGTTAAGTACACAATGGGACCAGAGCACCTATGTAAAACTAATATGTACTTAAAGTGAAGCAATACCTTTTTTCACTTCTGGGGGGTCAGGGGCTGTAGTGGGGGGGTCAGAGGCTGTAGTTGGGAGGGATCAGGGCCTATAGTAGGGGGCCATGGGCTGTAGTGGGGGGTTAGGGAGTGACGTTTATAGTACTGTACAGTACTGTACAGTAGTCCACTTATGTTTAGGCAGCAACTTTGGGCTGGCTGGTGGGAACTTTCTCTCTTCACTTGTGGCCTCTTCACTGGCGACAACTCCGGGGGGCAGCTCCGCCTCTTGCAGGCCATACTGCTGCACGGCACAGGAATGTCTGTACTGGCGAGCCACTTTACGTACACTCGCGGGTATGTCCATACTCGCGAGTGTACGTAAAGTGAATGTACATAAAGCCAGGTATGCCTGTATAGGGTTATGGGCCATGTCCAATGTTTCTCTCAAACTTCATACTGCCATCCACTAAGTTGTCAACAAAGGGGGAAATGTTGCTTTAAGACTTCATCTCCATATGCGTATCAAAAAGAAAAATGAGACAAAGCACCCCCATGGTATCAAACCAAATAAATTCATTGTTGAAAATACATAGTATACACTCACAAGTATTAAGTATAAAACCAGACTGTCAGTAATGTGATCCAAACCAATTGGGGTACACTTCTGGGGACACTTCCGGGAATGTGATGAAATCACGGCACACGTAGCTTCGGATACGTTTCATCATATATGACCAAATGCTGCCCTGGAAGATGTCATATGTGATGAAAAGTATGGAGGAGTAGAATTGTCAACCTAGGGCCGATGGAATTTGTTACGGCTACAGAACACCTCCCCCTCTCCTCATCTCTATAGCAAAGGGGGGAAGAGTTTTGTAGCTCACACATAGGGCAGCCAGAGATTGCCAGAATACCTCTTTAAAGTACAACTATAGGCAAAACTTTTTTTATTTTATATTTTGAATAGAGTAAGGGAGGGTTATAACCCCTGCCAGATTCTTTTTGCCATCTGTGTCCCGTTGGGGAGATCTCCTTAGGAGATAGGAGCATTCACTCTAAGGTAGAAGTACTTTCATTGTATTTCCCTGCACATGAATGGGCGTCTGGACTAGTAAAAAAATATTGTGTTGGTACAAAATTATTACACTATGTAGACCCCTTCTTTATTGAGGCATATTGCTGTATGGTGGTACCGGAATCTGAGATCTGGTTGTGGACCCTCAAAAGTTCCTGGCAGACGGTGGAATCGGAGCCACACAGCACAGTATTGAACGGAGGTACCGGATTCTGGGATCTGGCTGTGGACCCTCAATAAGTTCCTGACAGACGGTTGGATCGGAACCACACAGTGAGGTCCAGTGGAAGTCGCCTTAAGATCCACGTTATGCGCTTATTCCTCTTATCGCTGGTAAGAGTACCCTTTACTCACTTGATGGGAGAGCACAGTGCTTGATGCAGCTTGTTCATGGTTGTTGAAGAGCTATTTTCACAATATTGGGTGTTTTGATGGGACTGAACAATATTATATACACATATATATTTGGACATTTTGCTCATTTATATCCACTTTAATTGATTTTATTATTGTGATTTTAACATTGCAATTTATGCGGAGTTTTTTTCGTTAGCGCTACACTTTATGGTTTATGTACACATGCACAAATTGGAAGTTTTGTTGTGTTAGCTTCTTTAGTTTTTTCTTTTCTCCTTTTTTCTTTTCTGGGTTAGCGCAATATTTTTCTTTACTATCATGCATGTAACATGAAGAATATATCTCATGCTAGGTCCCGCTTGATGTTTTAGCATTACACATAAAGTAAAATGATTAGGAAATCACTGACAGCTCAATGTGCAGAACGAGGACTCAAGAAGCCGAGATAAAAGATACGTCAACCCAAACCTCCAGTGGCTGTCATGTCCCCGACAATGTAGCGCTAGCTCAGTTGCTATTTGTCATGTGTTTTAGAAACAATCATTGTTCTCATCTCCACGCTAACAAGCCTGTATCACTTTTCTTTCTGGGAAAAATATCCAGCCAATGCTTGGAGCCTAATACAAATATTTGTCTTTCATAGAATCGTGAACGGACATGGAGTAGATGTGTCCGTCAAATGTTGAGTTCTGCAGGCAGGGAAAAATAACTCTGCAAGCTGTCACAGGCACTTTGTTCAATGGCGCTGCTACAACTTGAATGACGTGCATCAAAGGATGCTAAGATCTGTGTTGTTATTTACATACAGAGACTTGTGCAATTTGTCCAAATATGCCCTTTAAGGATTACACACAGCTCTGAGCGACATTTATTAAAGGACCACCATGGTGAAAAATATTGTACTCTAAGAGAAGTATCAGGTTAATACGTGGCTGTAATAATATAATGTAGGGTTTTTTTTATTACAAAGGCCTTTATTTATATTTTATTTTTATATGTGACAAACTTTATAAAACTGCCCCGGGTGCTTTTAACAGTCAACTTTTATTCATTTGGTTTAAAAGAAAAAAACCTGTGTCTGTAACTGCTTAAAAGGTGTTAGCTAGAGTAGACTTTACTTTGTTATTACTTACTTACTCTATCAGAAGTGCATCCTCAGTAACTGCTCTGGCTTGTTCAAACATTGCGCATGCGTAGTGTGTTCTCTTAGCCATTCTCAGCGGCTAAGTTCAGCTACCGCTTTAGAACAAGCCAAAGGGACCACTGGGGGCTCACTTCCAAAATCCAGCCTGTACGGCAGGGGTAGGCAACATCAGCACTTCAGCTGTGGTGAAACTACAAATCACATCATGCCTCTGCCTCTAGGAGTTATGCCTGTGATTGTCAGGGCCTTGCAATGTCTCATGGGACTTGTAGTTTCACCATAGCTGGAGGGCCAAGGTTGATAAGTAAGTGACAACAAATTAAAGTGATACTAAATTACAAAACATGTTATACGTACCTGCACAGTAGTTTTGCACAGAGCAGCCTGGATCCTCCTCTTCTCAGGCCCCTCTTTGGCTCTTCTGGCCCCTCCCTCCCGGCAAGTGCCCCCACAGCAAGCAGCTTACTATGGGGGCACCTGAACCGCAGCTCCCTGTGTCCATTCAGACATGGAGCCCCGGTCCGGCCCTGCCCCCTATCTCTCCTGACTGGCTAACTAACTTTGATTGACAGCAGTGGGAGCCAATAGTGCCGCTGCTGTGTCAAAGCCAATCAGGAGGGAAATGTCTGAGGGACGACTGAGGGACTCGTGGACGTCACTGCATAGAGAGGAGCTCAGTTATGTATTAGGGGGGCTGAGGACAGCTGCTGCACACAGAAGGTTTTTTTATATCTTAACGAATAGAGTAGAATGCATAAAAATAAAAAAAACCTTCTTCCTTTACAATCCCTTTAATGTCTAACTCTAGCTAGCACTTTTTAAGCAGCTGCAGTGATACATTTTTTTTGGAAAAAGGTTTAAACAAAATTAATAAAATCTGAATAAAAAAGTGATATTAAAGTCTTGTTTTTTTTTTTTTTTTGTTTGTTTAAAAATAACAAAGATGTCATACTTACCTGCTCTGTGCAGTGGCTTTTCACAGAACAGCCCAGATCCTCCTCTTCTCGGGCTCCCCTTAGGTGCTACTGACCCCTCCTTCCTGCCGAGTGCCCCCACAGCAAGCAGCCCACCCCCCCTCCTCCCCCTCCTCAATGGCTCACTGACTTTGGTTGACATCAGCGAGAGCCAATAGCACCCATTGCTGTCTCAACCAATGAGGGGGGAGAGTCTCAAACAGCCAAGGCTCTCATGCAACATCGCTGGATCAAGATGGGGGTCAGGTAAGTAATAGAGGGTCTGAGGGGGAGCTGCACACAGAAGGTTTTTATCTTAATGCATAGAATGCATCAAGATTAAAAAAAAGCATTCTGCCTTTAAACTTTAGACCACTTTAAGCCCGGATTCACACTTATGCGATGACAGCGCAGGTAACAATCACATGCGATGTCTGTGCAATGCGAGTTCAGCCACACAGTTGTATGGCTGAACTTGCATTGGATTCGCACAGAAAAAGGCGCAATCTGATTGCATGGGAGTTCTCACCCTTGCAATCCGATTCCTGTCTGAATCCATAGTTCGGCATGCAATTTGTAAACCGATCTGGGGGTGTCATTAACTTTGTAATGACACCCAGTAACATGCAAAATCTGGAATACTGCTGCACTCCTTGGTATCTTTAATGAAAATCACATCACAGATATTACAGGAACAAGAAAGGTAACGCGTTTCGCGCTAAAGTCAGCGCTTACTCAAACCTCATATACACATGCATTGCATGAAATATATATATATGTATGATACAAGTAAGCACGGTGTGGCAATTAACCAATAAATCAATTAGAAATGCACTCCCACTACACTAATGAGAGTCCATGCTCCTTGCCTTCCCATACTAACATGTTATATAACATATAAATAGTGTTGAGCGAACCCGGACTGTAACGTTCGGGTCCGTACCGAACTTTAGGGTGTCCGTGGCACGGACCCGGACCCGGACATTTCAAAAATCGTTCGGGTTCCCCAGGCACGGTGCCTGTGGGATTTCAAGCCATGCCTGGGCTTGCAATGTCAGGCCCAAGCGAGTTGTGATAAATATACAATATATTGTACAATCATACCCTTCCGTTCCTCGTACCTGAGAGTAATCACATCACCCTCACGTAAAGATTAACTAAATAACCAATTAACGGTGTGGCACGAATGAACATAGTATGTATATATATATAAAGTACGTTACGTACACATATACTCCAAACTCATTCGCGACTGAAATCGCGCTTTGCGCAATGGAAAGAACAAGGACATTATAGACACTACACTAAAAGTAATTT
>BLSH010304172.1:321140-336255 GCA_018402905.1 Glandirana rugosa | reverse complement strand
TTTACTTGATTTTAATTTATTTTCCCTATCCCCATTTATTTGTAGGGCACTTGCCCTAGTTTGAAGATGATTTTAGAACAGTTATATGGCTTCTACCGTTAATTAATACTTTTCAGACACAGTTTGAAGATGATCCACATTCACCTCCATTTTTGCTTTTTTTATGTTTTTATTTTTTTAAAAATATTTACAGTTATTTCCCTGTCCCCATTTTTTTGTAGGGCACTTGCCCTACCCTTACCCCCATTTTACTTCCTTTTGCAGCCCTCTGGGGCTTTCCAGGACTTTCCTACAGCCATTTTTGTGCCTAAAAGTTCGGGTCCCCATTGATTTCAATGGGGTTTGTTGTCCGTGCGATCGTTCGGGTTCCGTCCGGACCCGGACCCGGACTTTGTCCCGAAGTTCGGACGGACCAGCAGAACCCGAACTTCCAGGTGTTCGCTCAACTCTACATATAAATCAAAAAACAAAAAAATCACAAACAAAACAGGCACACAAATCTCCTCCAACCTGTCACCCTCCAACACAGATCCAGCAGCAACTGCTGGATGACCGTGCAAGAGAGCACAGGGAAGCAGACAGTCAGCCAACTACAGCAGGACACCCTCACAAACTAAGTGCCTATAACGTCACAATATGAGAGATATACATAATGTTGTTTCCTCCTCTGACAGGCTGTGTGGCTAACGGTTTGGAAAATTTGAAATTCAAAATTTTGAAAATTCAAAAACGAACAAAAAAAAACATAAAAACAATGTAAGAATAAAAGATAAAAAAAAAGGTCAAAATAATCCAACAAAAAATGGACCCCTGGGAACCCTATGCAAAAATATACAGTTGGACAAAAGGAATGGTACAGTTGGAAGAAGAAGGAATAATCCCTGTATGAACCAAACACAGATATAACACCAATCCTACTTACTGACTCAATATAATGTGCTAAATGTGGTGTAATCTAAACTTACCATAATGGCTGTTCACATAATTATTCAAACTAAAATGCCACTATGTTCTTATGTATGTCACACCACCATACGAGGATACAGACCACCACACCCTCCAGATGGCGCTAACAGCTCCCTTGTTTATTCATAGAAATGTGTAAGGTGCCACTCATAATTTAACCTCTCTGGAACTCTAGAATGCAAATGGAAGATCCAATAGAGATTACAGAGAGATCTAAAGCTGTCACCACCACGTCTGGGAGTACCCACCTTCTCTACAGCTTGCACATGGAAGGCCATTGTGTTCCCCATATGATGTTCATTGAAGTGATGTGCCACACTTGTATCCCTATGTTTAAAAGTATCATATACATGGTCTCTCAGGCGGTTGTGTTACCGCCTGGTTGTTCTTCCAACATACTGGATAGTATATATAGCACAAGTGATGAGGTATATTACATTTTTTGTATTGCAAATAATGAAAGATTTTACACCATACTCTCTTCCACTTCTGAATTTATCCCCCCCCCCCCCCCCCAATAATTCTCAGGCAACATGGACAATCATTTGCACCACATTTGAAGTTGCCTCTGAAGCTTAACCAATGTAAGTTACCAGGTCTTTTAGATGAAAAATAACTAGGGGATAAAGACTGTCCTAAAGCAGGGGCTCGTCTTGACACCACTTTAATCCCATTTTTAAGAACTTTGGTGTAGACCTCATCCTGATATAGCACTGGAATATACTTCTCTACAATTAACCTCACTTTGTAAAATTCTATGCTATAATCTGTGGAAAATACTGGTGCACTACAGTTACCAGCCCTTTTCCTCTTACTCTTCAGGAGGCTCGCCTTGGGTGTGGCCCCAGCGATGTCCAGCGCTCTGCTCAAATCAGCAGTAATATAACCGCGCTGCGTGAAGTGCTGACACATTTGTTCAGACTCATACTGGTAATTCACTTCCTCAGAGCAAATGCAGCAAATCCTCAGCATCTGACCCACTGGAATACCCCTGATGGTATGTCTGGGGTGTCCATAGTCAGCTCTGAGAATGGTATTACCTGACAATGGTTTCCTGTACAGATTGGTTCCCACTTTGCCCCCATTATGTGATAATGCCACATCCAAAAATTGTATAGTATGATCGTTGTGTTGTCCTGTGAATCTTAGGTTTAAATTCATTGCTATTAAGATATTCCATACATTTTTCCAAAACAAACCCAGATTCATCAAGGTCAAAAATCAGATCATCTATGTAGCGATAGAACAATTTAATGCTAGACCTGAATGGGTTACCCTCGCCATAAATGTGAACCCTCTCCCACCAACCCATATATAGGTTGGCGAAAGAGGGCACCCATAGACACACCACACCATTGATGATAGTAAATCCCAACAAGAGAAAAGAAATTGTGTGCAAGAAAATAACCTAAAGAGTAAAAAATGAATTCACTTTGGATGCATGAGAGACCACTATACCTGTCCAAATAAAACTGAACTGCATCCAGCCCAACCCATGTGGTATGCACTGGACAAGTCACATGTGGCCCAAATGAAACCATCCTGCCATTGAAAAGTGTCCATAATGTCTAACAAATGCTTGGTGTCTCTAAGGAAGCTGGGCAATTCTCTAACTAGAGGTTGTAATTGAGCATCAAGCCATTGTCCTAGCCGTTCATTGAGGGAGCCTATTCCTGACACAACAGGTCTACCCATAAGAGAATTTAACCCCTTATGGGTTGTAGGAAGATGATGAAATATTGCCATTACAGGATACCGTGGAATCAATATCTCACACTCCTCTATAGTGAGAACTCCTGATGTTACCCTCTTTTCACTAGTAAACTCAACCTTACTTTATATGATTTAGTGGGATCACTTTTCAACACCTCATATGTGGCCCCAACTGCCTCAATGCCTCATCTCTGTAAGCTAATGCATCCTGCACTACAATCAGTCCCCCTTTATAAGAGTTTGAGATTATAATGTCATGAATGTTACTGAGTCTAAGTAATGATTCACGCTCACCAGAGGTCATTCACAACCCCTCCATGTGCATGCATACAGGGGGCGAGCCTAGTTAAATCACGTTCCACCATATTTTGATACTCATCCATTGCTTTCCCCCTAGAGCTGACAGGATAAAAGTCTCACAGGGATAACAGTGGCAGAGCCTTCCTTCTTAATAGTCTCAGACTCACACATTAACTCTTCCAGGTCCACAACACCACACTGATCCCATCTGGAGATCTCTCCTGAGTTATATCCTCTCTATCTGTCTCAGGTGCTGTATCTGAAACTAAAACATCAGAGTTGTAATGTTTGCACAGTCATAGCTTTAACAAATTTATTCACGTATAATATGGTATCAAGTGGATTAAAATGTGTCTCTTAGGAGAGAAATTGAGTCCCTTAGATAACAATGTAATGTCCTCCGTACTTAAATTCAATACACTGTGGCTCACCTCCGACTGGCCCCTCTCAGAGCATAGCTACCTTTCCCGCCTAGTTTTCTTGTGCGGTTGTGTTTTTTGTTTTTCTTGTGATTTCCACTTGGATTTCCGTTTAAATGGGAATCAACTGATGTACCTATGGGCGCAGCTTCCGGAAAGCTTACAGAGGACTCATAGCCTGAAGTGGCCCATGTGCAGATTAAATTGTCGGTTTCGGGATCAGAGAAGCTAACCCGCTTGCCTGCACTGCCAGGTCGGCTGTATCCCCTCCCCCTGTGTCTACACCATTGTAGCTTTCTCCACAGATAAACGGTATTAGTTTTATAGTCCTCCTTATCCCGCATTAATTTGTCTTTTTTTTGTAGCAATAATGTATTTCACATTTTTGTCCAATTTGTTGTTAAAATTAATGTCCAAGTCCCCAAAGACAGGTAAATGCTGTAATTGTGTTATTTCATTCTGAATATCTGTTATCTCTTGCTGTAACTTCTCAAGCTCTTGGGTTTTGGCCACAATAATGATCTACATTAGTTCCAAGTAACAAGTGGTTATGGTGTCAAGCCATCTTTTCTTTAAACTTTCATTTGTAATGACAACCGCAGCGGTTCGCAGAAGGCAGTGTGAACTACCTGCAGGAAGGATGGGATGGGGGAACGGGCTCTGGAATTGCACCAGTTTCCGCATCACTACACCTGGGCTTAGGCAGGACAGAGGGAGGTCATGTACTAGTCATATGTCAGACAAGCTTCTCACACCCTACATGTATGAAGGGGGCAGAAGCAACCATTTGAACAATGAGGGGTGGTATGCAGTGTGTGTGTAGCGTCCTCTATCTTAGGTAGGTGCTAGAGAGAGATTTTTGCTAGGTGAGGAAAATTTAGTCAGGCCTGACTGGAAGTCAGGCCTGATTGTTTTGATTCTGGACTGGGAGTGGCTCAGGGAGTGGTTGGTGACTCACAGGTAGTGACACCTCTGGGTTACCTCCCCTTTCTTCTAGAAGGTTCTAGAAGAAAGGGTGTGGAAGAGGGGTGTAACTGCCTGAGGTTTTTGGGAAGCCCTGACCAATCCCCAATCTGGATTGGCAGGGGGAATGCCTTCTCAAATACCTGGGCTCAGCCCAGCCAGGGAGGAGAGTTCCGGTGGAAAAGATGGAGATGGAGTAGTACGGAGGCTGTCAGGGCTGTGAGGTAGCCCCCAATCTGGGGGGGTGACTTTGGTCTGGGGCTCGGGTACATCCAAGAGGAGTGTGAGATCCCAGAACAGAGGCCCAAGTGAGAGAGCAAGAGAAGGACAGCAGGAGAGAGTACTGCCAGAGAGATCTCCAGGAGAAGAACTACAAGTGTCAGGTGTCGGTGAGTGATACACACCCTGGGAAGCTGGAAGAGGCACACCGGAGAAGATTGGGGTGAGAGACAGTCTGAGAAGGGTGCAAGAGCCAGTCTGAGAAGGGTGCAAGAGTCAGTTGGGACTGTAGTGTCACGGTGACAGTGGAGAGGGCCATTGCAACCAGGAGGGCTGGCAGGGCCTGGAAGAGGATGGGTTGGGAGCAGTAGTCCATCATGGCTAGCTAGCACTTCAACTAACTTTCCTACACCATAAGGGTCCGCGGTCCCTGCCTGTAATGGGTGGTTCTGAGGTTGTGCTAAAGTAACAGCAGGTCTCACCATGTGCTAGCTAGGCTGAAGAAATTTGTGCAGGAGAGAGCAAGAGGAAGTAACTGAGAAGCAAGATTGTGCTGGAGGAGGAAGAGGAGTGTACATACTGGAGTGTATATAGAAGGTCCTGTGTAAGAACTGTTAATCCTTGTACATCCCATAATTACCCTTTCACCATGCAAGTTTAATCCCCTAATAAAACAAAAAAACAAACTTCTGGTCTGCTCTTGTGACTCCGGGTGTGTGGAAGAAGGTGATTGAGGGCAGTGTGACAAGTGGAATCACTACTTTTAGCAACCCCCAAGGAGGAAATGGCTACATGTGGAAAAGATGAAACAGTTAGATGCTGTCCTGGCTGGGAGGGTAAAAGTTAATGCTATGCCTGGATGCTTGGTGTTTTTGGTGGGTTCTTGTCTGGGTCCAGCACACTTGTCCTGTGACATATAAATTGGTCAGTGGTCCGGCTCAGAGAGCAAAGCACTTTGAGCGGCATTAGGAGAGAGTTCTAATACAGTGGTGGGTTGCGAGACATGTAAGGGATTGAGACAGAGGATGAGACCCGGAGTGGCAGAAGAATGTTGTGCATCACTGCCTGCATGTAGAGTCATTTAACTTGGAGTTCGCACTAAAGACTCCAGCACTGGAGTATGCCTCTGAAGGATTTTCATCTGCAATGAGAATTCCTCTGAATGATTTTTATTTGCGTGAGAATGCCTCTGAAAGACTGTAATTGCTTTACTACACCTTAGCAGGAATGCCGGGGCAGAACAAGCCTGTAGTTAGAAGTAGGGATGTAAGAGTAACTTTGCACTTTAATGTTGGTCTTTGGAATGTCTAATTTGCACTTTCTTAAGTAAAGTACTGCAATACTGGTCTGAGGTTCCTAAAGAGGTGTATCGCAAGTAACCGGCACACAAACTGTTAGCAAGTGGGTCTTAACACATTAAGGTATTTGTGTGGAATAGAGTAATGCAAAGACATAAGTAGTTGCCAAGAGTAATGGAAGTGTAACAAGCAGCCTGTCGATACCACGTACCTGTTATAGGTTGCACGGCCTCTAGCAGCGAGGGAGATGTTATCGGCACTCCTTCTGCCAGCGGTCTGTCTCCCATAGCAACAGAAGTGGATTGCACCACTGAGGTTCCCCATCTTGTACAGAGGTTCAAGTTAAGTGCATGTGTGGAGACCACACAGAATGTACAGCGGGGCCCACTTTGGTACTGGGGAATTGTAGTGGGAAACGATGGACAGGTGGATGTGGACATTAGCTCAGTGTGCCCCTCCTAAAGCAGCTTACAGAGAAGGTGTACATTTCATGAGTTAACAGAAGAACAGTTGCAGTGCAAGAGCACATGGTGTATGTTCATGTCATTTTTCGGATACTTTCAGTTATAATGTTGTGACTGTCTCCTGCGTTGTCACCCAGTAACATGCACCCTTGGTTGAGACTACAGGTGGCTGTGCTGATACACCATTGCAGGCATGGTCCAGCATCGTCACTGCCAGTAAATTAATTCAGAGCAATGATTTGCAGTTGGCACTGGAACAGTGTACAATTGTCTGAAAGAAGTTAGAGTAGGATGACCAGACATCCCCGGTTTCAGGGGACAGTCCCCAGATTGAGGACACTGTCCCGAGACCAAATCTGTCCCCGGTTTTGTCCCCTGATTGGATTTGAACAAGCCCAAGCCATTTCAAAGACAGTCAGTGCAGAATTTTAAAAAAAATCTGAATTACACCCCCCCCCCCCACTCTGCTGCTCTTACTAGCTTGGAGCGGGGGGTGTAATTCCCGCTCGCATGTTCTTCTGCCTTGGCTCAAGTCCCGGCCAGCCGCCTGCCTTCCTACATTCTTGCCTTCCCCAGCGCAGTAATCGTCCTCTGCTCAGTTCCGCTCCCCATCCAGTAGTAGCCGGGGCCCGAAGAGAGGCTGTGAGACGGGCAGTGGTGGTGATCGGCAGAGAGAGGCAGCTGAGCTCAGCTGGTAGTGTCCAGCAGCAGGCACAGAGGGGAAGCAGATCTGATCATGGGGCTGTCAGTGCCTTCAAGGCTTCAACACAGGTGTGCTTTGGGGGTGTCTGTGAATAGACTACATTGCACTGTGTCTGTCTCTCTGGCATAATGGATGGTATCATAGCTCACAGGCAGCAGGCATTCTATCATGGCTCTGGCTGGTATTGCACTGCCACAGTGTGTCACATAACATGGTTGCTGGGACAGGGATCTGCACCTTCCCTTAGTAAAAGCAACCTCTCCCACAGTGAGAAAACACTTGTTAGGCACACATTTAACCCTTCCCCTTACCAGCCAGCGTCATTAGTACAGTGACAGTGTATATTTTTAGCACTGATCACTTTATTAGTGTGACTGGTTCCCATAAAGTGTCACTTAGTGTCCGAGTTGTCCGCCGCAATATCGCAGTCCCGCTATAAATCGCTGATTGCCGCCATTACTAGTAAAAATAAAATATGTTCCCAGATTTCATTTTAAAAACCTGGTCACCTTAAGTTAGAGGAGATCAACAGTGGCGAGAAAAAAAGTGGAAAATAGTATTTCATAAGCCATAAGAGCCATAAGAGTCAAGTATATCTCTGTATACTTGACTCTTGTAGCGGTTGTACTCCGAATTCTGCACAGACATTTCTTCCAGTTCCCAGTTGATTTATATATTTCATTACAGGTGGCCTAAAACCAATGCATCCATCCATGAGGCACTGAGGTGTGTAGGTCTCTCAAGATGCATCTATAAGACAGTTATATGCTTAGATTTCCCAAGGTGCATCTATGAAGAAGTAGGATACCTATATCTCCCAAGATGCATCTATAAGGCTGTATGATGCATTTGACAGTGTATTTCGAATGTATCATACAGGGCTAGAGCTTCTGTCAAAGAAGTATTTTTCATGTTTTCTAATTTTGGCTGTATTGGGAAGACTTTGGAATACATAGACAATATGAAAAACACATTCTTATTAGAGTGAGAGAGAGTTATAACTTCTGACATTCTTAAATTGCTGTTTGTGCCTTCCTCCCCAATTTTTGTATGGGTGTCTTGTACGAATAAGGATTTTCCCAATGGGGGTCACAACAATTAAACCTGACAGAAATTTTTTTTTCCAATGTTTTATATTATTTTTAGTAAATCACAAAGAGTTACAAAGAGTTGGCAGGGGACTGAGTAAGGCACAATAGAGTAATTGTACAAAGAACGTATACATGAAGCATAGCAATACTTTGTTGTAAAACACCCCAAATTGTTTCGTCCATTCAGCTCTGCAAAATGGGGCTTGATGTAAAATCCTTATAATGACAGCATAAGGTGAATCCTAAATGGATAACTACAGAATCTTTATACCGGAAAACCAATAAGAGACTATGGGGTTGACTTACTAAAGGCAAATAGACTGTGCACTTTGCAAAGTGCAGTTGCATTCTGCAATTGCAGTTGCTCCAGAACTTAGTAAATGAGCAGAAGCTTTGTTGACTTCCATCATCCAATAATGTGCAAGCAAAAATGCTGTTTTTTTGCTATTTTCCTTGCACATGATTGAATATTCTTTGCATAGTGAAGCCTTACCTCTTTTATTAAGCTCTATAGCAACTTCACTTTGCAAAGTGCACAGTCTATTTGCCTTTAGGGTCCTTTCACACGAGCGGATCGGGTCCGCCTGAAAAACTGACAGGCGGACCCAAATGGACACTCCGTTGTCCTCTATGGAGTGACGGATGTCAGCGGTGACATATCCGCTGACATCCAATCCGCTCTGATCCGCCAAAAACAGACGGATGGAAACCCTATTTTCCATCCGTCTGGCGGATCGGATCGGATGAACATGGACAGACGGTCCGTGTTCATCCAATCCAGCATAGAGGAGAACAGAGACTGTCCTGTCACCCACCGGCTCAGCAGGGATAAACGGATGGATCCCCACTGAGCAGCGGAACCTGTTAAAACTTGTGTGAAAGGGGCCTTAGCAAATCAACCCATATGTCCTTGAGTTTAAGCCTTGCAGGAATATATGATAAATATTTCTGTAACAAGAAACCTGACAGAAATTGTAATTCTTCCCTATGCTATTTAGAACAATATTTTATATAGACTTTTAAAGTTGTTGTAAAGTGTCTAGTTTTTTCCCCTTAATGCATTAAGGTGAAAAACCTTCTGTGCTGCAGCTCCCCCTGACCCCCATTTTTCTTACCTGAACCCGATCCGATCCAGTGATGTGCATGAGCGCGGTGGCTCCAGCTGCTATCTTTCTCCTTACTAGACAGATTGATAGCAGCAGGAGCCATCGGCTCCCACTGTTGTCAATCAAATCCAGTGACATGGAGCAGGGGGCCGGACCTAGTCCCTCTGTTTGTGTCAATGAACTCAGGAGTGAGCCCGCATGGGGGCCCCCAGGGAAAGCGGCTTTCCGTGGGGACACCCAATGAAGAGGAGGGGGTTGCTCTGTGCAAAACGATTGCACAGAGCAGGTAAGTATAGGCAGGTTTGTTATTTTTATTTTTTTAAAAACAAGGGTTTACAACCCCTTTAAACAATATTGGAAATTGTGCTTGATCTGCTAAAGTAGACTAAAATAATGTTTTCTGGGGTGTTTTTTTTATTAAAAATATGGTGTATCCCCATATCTGCAGAACATAAATACACTCTTAAATAAAGTTTACTAAAAATGTGTCCAAAGTTTTATTTAATTGGTCTGCAGATTGTTGTTGTTCCTCAGCAATAACTGGATTTTCACTTTAATAATTCATAAATATCACTCAATGTTCACAGGTTTTGGAGATGCTTTTCAAGCTTTGTAGTTGACAAAGCCTGTGGTTTACTGACAACTCCATTATCTACAGCCCTAAGCTACCGGGCTACCAGGACCTAGATAGCAAAATGACGAGTTTAGAAAATCCTGAAAGAGTACAGAAACTTTTATATTTACTTTACAAAAAAGGGCATAACAGAGGAGAAATAATAAACATGATTCAGTAATAGTCATAAAAACTGTCTGATGAGCTTTTTATTTTGTACCATGCTGAGCTGTCGCTTTAAATCTTAGGCCTCATTAGCTCACACAGCCTGTGGTTGCAAAATTGTTGTGGTTTTTAGGCCCTGTTCTATGTATACACCATTGATCTGCCAGTGTGCCTTCAGTATATGAACCATCTCCTGAGCTCCTGAACACCTCTAGTTACGTACAGCAAATGGCCCATGTATAAAAGCTACATGTTGCCAAATTGTTATGAGGAACTCTTCTTTTTGTTAACTGCAAATTTATAGATGTTGTTTTAATAAAAAGCTATGCAACAAATATGATAGTACAAGTTGTGCCAAATTATATCAGTCTTTGTTATCACTTAGGACTTGAGGCAGACGTCCCCCCCTCTCCCACGAGAATGAATCAGTTGGTGGCGGCCATTTACTATAGAGTTGACCAAGGACCAGATGGTCCCCAGCCATCTCTATGACCGTCGGAGGCTGGGTGTGATGTTATGACGTCACTTCTGGCCTTGGCAGATCTAAACACTATCGTGTTTTTAGCAGGAAAGGCTGAGATTGTTTTTTCTTTTTTTTTTATCTCAGGCCTAGAGGAGAGATGTGGGGTCTTATAGACCCCACATCTCTCTGTAAAGAGGACCTGCCATGCCCTATTACTATTACAAGGGATTTTTACATTCATAGGTTTGCGCACAGGGTGTGCCACGTGTGTCTGGGCACACCCTAATCACCCCATGTGCATAAACATTATCGCTCTGTGTGCCAGCAGGAAGATGGGAAACATCCCGCTCTTACCGGCTCTGCCATAATAAAAATGTTTACACACTTCTCTTGCACTGTGCCAGCAGGGAGAACAATGTACCGGGATCATATATATGTAGACACGCACACACACACAC
This sequence comes from Glandirana rugosa, assembly GCA_018402905.1. Classification (NCBI taxonomy): domain Eukaryota; kingdom Metazoa; phylum Chordata; class Amphibia; order Anura; family Ranidae; genus Glandirana; species Glandirana rugosa. The sequence goes on along the minus strand of BLSH010304172.1, from coordinate 325,314 downwards.
GTGTTTGAGCTTAAAGGTGCACATCCTAATGCAATAGGCTGCACACACCTATGTTTACATTCCTTGTAATAGGAATAAAAGTAATCAAAAAAAAAATACAAAGGGAAAGTATAAAAAAAATAAAATAAACAGTAATAAAAAAAAAATGTAAAGTGCCCCCGCATAGTCACATGCAGAAGTGAACTTAAAGCGCCCCCGTGTGCTCGCATGCAGAAGTGAACACATATGTACATTGCGCCCGCATATGTAAACGGCGTTCAAACCACACATGTGAGGTATCACCACAGACGTTTGAGTGAGAGCAATGGTTCTAGCCCAATACCTCCTCTGTAACTCTAAACTGGTAACCTGTAACACATTTTTAAAGCCGCCTATGGAGATTTTTAAGTACTGAGGTTTGGCGCTATTCCATGAGTGTGTGCAATTCTAAAGCATGACAGGTTAGGTATCTATTTACTCAGCGTAATATCATCTTTTACATTACGCAACAAAAATTGGGCTAACTTTAGTGTTTTGGTTTTTTTTTTATTCATGAAACAGATTTATTCTTATTTCTTTTTTAAAACGTTTGAAAATCGTTGCACAAATACCACGTGACATAAAAAGTTGCAGCGACCGCCATTTTATTCCCTAGGGTTTCTGCTAAAAAATATATATAATGTTTGGGGCTTCTGAGTAATTTTCTAGCAAAAAAAATTATTATTTTTTTGCTGTGGGAAAGGAGTGCCAGAATTGGCTTGAGCTGAAAGTGGTTAATTTAAATATATTCCTCAATTGCAACAGATGATAGAAATCCATTTTGCATGCTCCTAATGCCTTTGCAAACACAGTTTTTACCTTGTAGAACAATCAGTGACATCATCACTGTGCTGTATATAGCCTATGCAGAGAGCAGAGCTGTGGGAGGGACCCAACAGTCCCAACTTCTACTGGCTGCCTGCAGATAAATACAGGAGGGGGCGGATACAAGACCAGTCACCCTGCACAAGGAGAGAGAGCAACAGTGACCGGTCTTAACCACAGGAAGCTCCTGCACAGAGGTAAAGTTTCACACTGGATTACTGCACAGATCTGGAAGAAATCCACAAAGCTCCTCAAGAAGATTCAAGTAAGAATACACATGCTTTTTGTATTTAGACAATATTTGCAGATCCCAGAGTACAGCTTAATGAAAATAAGTAGCAGGCAATTAAGTATGTTAAAAGGTTTATAAAAAAGTGTTCCTCTTTCCAGGCTTATGGCTCTGCTGCCTTGCAGTGCCCCCGACCTTCAAGATCTAGGCCTCATACACACGGACGTTTTTTGACGCCGGCATTTTCTGGCGTTTTTTGCAGCTCTCCATGTTAGTCAATGGCCCCATAAAAACGTTGGCGTTTTTGAGCTGTAGGTGGCGTCGGCGTTAGTGAGCAGAAAGTAGAACCCATGGCCATCGCGTTCTGAGGCTGTAACGTTTTGACGTTTTTTGACGCCGACGCCACAAAACGCCAACAAACGCCACCTAATATTGTACCGGCGTTTTCTGGCGTTTTTTGACGCCAACGTTTTTAGGTTGAAAAATAGCAGAGGGATGATTTTTTTTAAAAAACACCTATTGACGCCGACACTCACTAACACTCAAAAACGTCAATGCATAACGCCAAAAAAGTGCGACTTTTTTTCCTTGACGTCAGACCCGACGTTTTGTTTATTTTTTTAGATACGCCCGTGTGTATGAGGCCTTAATCTTTTGTGTTTAAGGGTAGATGTGCATGGCCGAAAAATTAGGTTTTTTTTTGTTTGTTTTCGGGGGGTTTTTTTCTGGGGGGTTTTTTTTCGCTTTTTCCGTTTTCGTTTTTTCATATTTTTTTGAATTTTTTTCATTTTTTCGTTAGGATCGAAATCCATTATTTTGAATAAATTTGTAAATTCGGAAACATTCTAATTCGGTTTGTTCTATTCCTATAGATGCAGTATTCGTTATTATCGGTAATTCGCAAATTTGGATTTGGTTCATTCCATTTGTATTGATGCGGTATTCGTTATTATCGGCAATTCTGAAAAAACTTAATTTGGTTTGTTCCATTCATATAGATGCAGTATTTGTTATTGTCGGTAATTCGGGAATTCGGAAAAGTTTGTTCACTAACATGCAGACAAATTTGACAGGAAATGCCTATACCTAACTAATTTAATAGTCTATAACTATGATTATAGTTTTTATTATTATTATTCATGATTAATAAATAATAATAATAATTTAAAAACCTATAATAATGGTTAATAATTCATTACATTCACTAACAGCCAAATTTTAAAGGAAATTCCAATACCTATATATGATTTATTAGTTATAACTATTATTATAGTTTTTATTATTTTTATTATTATTATTATTAATAATAATAATAATTATAAATAACTATAATAATGGTTATAAACTACTAAATTGTAGGCAGATATTGGAATTTCCTTTCAAATTATATTATTATAATTATAATATAAATTATCTGAATGTTTTGTGTTCTTTAGGATTTTCATATTTTCGGATTTCCGTTCTTATTTTCGGATTTTCGTTCTTTCAAATTTTTGTTCTTATTTTTGGACTTTCATTCTTTTGAATTTTTGTTCTTTCGTATTTTCTGATTTTCGTTCTTATTTTCGTTCTTTTGAATTTTCGGATTTTCGTTCTAAGGGTCCTTTCACACAAGCGGATGGTTCGAGTCCGCCTGTCAGTTTTTCAGGCGGACCCGAACGGACGCTCCATTGTTCTATATGGAGTGACGGATGTCAGCGGTGCATGTCCGCTGACACCCGATCTGCTCTGATCCGCCAAAAACAGACGGATGGAAACCCTATTTTACATTCGCCTGGCGGATTGGATCGGATGAACACGGACAGACGATCCGTGTTCATCCGATCCTCCATAGAGGAGAATGGAGCTGTGACAGGTCAGTCTCTGCACTAAGTGCAGAGACTGTCCTGTCATCCGCTGGTTCAGCGGGGATCAACGGATGGATCCCTGCTGAGCAGCGGAGCCCTTTGGGATTTTCGTTCTTTCAAATTTTCGGATTTTCATTCTTATTCAAACATTTTGGAATTAATGAAAATTCAGAATTTTGACGAAAAACGAATGCTGAACGAAACGAACTGCACATGTCTATTTAAGGGTAATTTGCTAGAACTAGTGTAATAGCCACAATCACAAGATGATTTTCTAGCGTAGATACCGCATGAAAACAGTAAAGAGTAGCAAAATTGAGATCACTTAATTGTTACCAAAGTGTAATTGGAAGCTGAAAGCAATTGGAGGCCATGAAGCAAAGTTCCACAATATTGACAGCAGTGCAAATAACAGTAAGGCCTCATACACACAGGTGTATTAACAAAACGTCGGGACCGACGTCAGGAAAAAATCGCGAGTTAAAAACGCGATTTCGTCTGCGTTTTACAAAGGCGTTAATGTTCGTTATTGAGCGTCAGCGCTACGTCGCGTTTTGTTTAAAAAAACATTCCTCTGCTATTTTTGAACGCACGTTAGTGAGCTTTTTGCCGGTTCAGCGTCAAAAATGCTCTAACGCTGCAGCTTCAGAACGCGCCTTTAGAGCCTTTACTGCAGCCTCTCTGTTGCTCCCCTGCTCCCTTGTGCTGTTCCTGAATCTCTCTTCACTCCTGGCTGCACCTGAGCCATCTGGCCTCAAGGTCACCCCCCCCCCCCCCAGATCCACCTTCTCACCTCTACATCGTCTCCAACAAATCCGGAGTGGACCCTAGTGGGTCAGACCCCCCCCCCCCCCACTGGAACTCCGGTCTACCGAGTCCACGTCGGTCCTCACTTCTCTCTAAGTCCTTGTCGTGTTCCCTCGTCCCCTCGTTGTCTCTCCGACGTCATTTCCGAGATTTCCGCGCAAGACTTCGACGTCGCAATCTCGTAAAAACTGCGACTTGGCCGTTTTTCGAGTGATTGCACGCAAGTTTTTATCGTCTCCTTACAAAAAAATTTGTTTTGCGCTGCATCGCGACTGCGAGTTATTGCTTGTAATTGCGGAAACATTTTGCGTCTGCTTTAGCGCAAAAATTGAGCGCTAAAAAAGGACTGCAGCCAGGGCTGCAAAACAATTATGTGGACACACATACTCCGGAATGACAATAAACGTGACGACAGTTATAACACCTTGAAACGAAGTACCGGAGGTTA
>BLSH010304172.1:236746-254113 GCA_018402905.1 Glandirana rugosa | reverse complement strand
CTCTCCTTCTTCCACAGTCCCCAATCCATCTGCTGAAATACAGAGCCTTGGGGCACTCTGCACATGCTCAGTTTGGTGTGTATTGCTTGAGAATTTTTTTTTTGGGGGGGGGGGTTTCTGGAAGGGTGCATGTGATCTGCACAGGGCCAATTAGCACGGTCCAGACAGAGGATCAGGAATCATGCAGCCTCATACAACAGTCAGAGGAGAATGAAAACTCCTCCTACAAGCTTTAACCAGTGCTCGGCCAGACACTGATAGAAGGCACAAGACTGCTATATACTGCTGATGAGAAAAGGTATTTAGCAGTTTATATTTACTAAAATAATAGCATTTCCATGTTCTGTGTATTGTGGGAGACCAGATATAGTGAATGCAGGGTCCTGGGTTCAATAACACCTTAATATTCCAACCAGACACACATCTAGGCATTCAGCCTGAGTGTCCAGAAAAGGACTGCCTCCTCCCCTTTGGAATCTGAAAGCACCCATTATAATAAGGGGAGCTAAGATATCCACTTCCCCCCTAAGCAAGAAATCTATGGGTACATAAGAACCCCTTGTGCACTGCCACAAAGAGTTACAGGCAAATAAACACACCATGGAAAAGTCCTTTTATAGAAATAAAACACAAACACACAAAAATATATTTTATTTTAGTCCTCTTATGTAATCTATTGTCAATCCTGAGGTCCAACAATGTAAACCCATCGTCAATTACAGTGTTTAGCAATGTAAATCTATCATCAATTAGACAACCTGACAGCCACTGATGTGTACAGGTCACACTCCTGTGGCTATATGACAGATCCTTCAGCAGTAATATAAAAACAAATGTCATGATGTCATGGCATTTGGTCATGGCATCATGACTAAATTTGGCTTCATGCCTAGATAATGCTCCGAGTGGAACGTTAAGGGTGACCCTACACCAGATTTTTTCTTTTTTTTTGACAGTGAACATTTATTTAACAAAAAACACAGCTTTTAAAATGGGAACATCCAAATAAATAAATCAGATTGAGGTGCTGCTGTTTGTAAGTCAAGCAAATTGTAACAGAAAAAAATCTACACCCAAATACATATCTGTTGTCAGAGGCAGCTCTAGGCTTTATGAGGCCTTAGGCAAAACCTAGACATGAGGCCCCACTCATGCCCATAATGGGAAAAATAATTGAAGCGATAAAAAAATTAACTTTATAAATTGCATATATTAAGAGCTTTAAAGTGCTGGTGTTAGTACTCTCTATCTCGGTGTTGGTGTCAGTGTCAAATTAGGTGGTTGCGAGGCCCCTGTGAGTGCGAGGCCTTAGGCAACTGCCTAATGTGCCTAATTAGAGAGCCGCCTCTGCCAGTTGTCAACGTTTGCTGTCACTGAGGCCGTCTGTGAAAATCGTAGTGTCCTGTAAAATGAAATGCCACTTAAACCATCCTCCAAGCATTTTATTTAAAGGATTTGGGTATTTTATTTATTTATTTCAGGTACTTATAAAGCGCTGTCAATTTACGCAGCGCTTTACATATACGTATTTGCAATGTTACCCTTAAAGCTGCACGAAAAGACCCTCTCCTCACTATATGGTATTTTCATTTTTTTATTTTAATTGCATTGGTACATGTCCCCCATGGAAATGCCAAGTTCCTCATGCCCTTTTGTTCAAAATTAGCTTGCCTATTAACCTTAAAATTGGGCAGAAAAAAAATAACAAGATTCGCCTCCCATAGACTTCACTGGGGTTCAACGCTAAGTTTAGGGTTTGAGGACTTCACAATGGGTTCACCCAACCTACCACAAACCAAACCAGCATAGATTTGCACAATCCTACTGCACTTGTTTATGGAAAGTGTCAACACAACCTTGTTGTGTCTTCTGTGCGCTTTCCATTCTCTTGCTTGTTTTTTAAATGTCCCTCTTATGAAATTAAAATTTGCTCATTTCTACAGTGTTAATAGCTCCCTTGCTGTGATCTGTGATTACACTTGCAGGGTTTTCCCTGGAGAGATAAACTGTATAGAGTATTACTTGTTGAGAATTTCTCCTGTGGAGCAGTTCTACCTTGATGATTGACGTTATATGACTATCTCACACTTAGGATCTCTCTAGAGAGCCATCATTTGGATTAAATAGAGCATTCACTGCTTACACGAACAAGCTCAGTCAGGACATAGCTACACTTTTGAAGAGTTTGCTCCTGACTCAGAATCCCTCTCTGCACTCCTAGCTACTTCTAATCTTTCAGCTATATTGAACTTTTTAAAGCTAAGTTCACCTCTTGAAAAAATAAATAAATAAATAAAATAAATGCACATTATTTTGAAGGTAAAAAAATGTGCATTTATTTATTACGCTGCAGCCTGCAAAGCAGACTCGGGACCAGGGGTGGGCGGGAGGGATGTCTGCCTTGGGCGCAATGGTTTACTGAGGGCGCCTTCCTTCTGTTGTAAGGCTGACAGGAGTAGTGACAGCGGTACTGATTTTGACAAGCAAGAGAGTCCATGAACTTTCTTCAGGCATGGTCCATCATACTTTCTGTCCAACAAAGTCCTCTGAATCTACAGAATGCCAACTGCAGTCAACAATTTTGAGTCTGATCTGAATATCCTGCATACTTTTAAAGGTAGGTTCGGGCACTGAAAAGTTGCTCATATTTGACCGTAAAAAAGTTTCTGGCCCCTATGCCCTAATCTGGACATCAATGCCCCAGTTATGCATTTGATTAAGTAATTGTAATACGAGTGGGTACTGAAAAGGTTGGAGGCTTTAACCTTTTCGCTGCCATGGCTGTTTTTGCCCTTTGTTTTTTTTGCACACATTTAAAAAAAAAAACATATTAAGCCTGAAGATTAAGTAAAACCCTCAAAAACATTTTATATTTTCTGAAAGCAGACATTCTAGAGAATAAAATGCTGTAAGTTCAAATGATTTATGTTACGTAAAATTAGCGCACTGGTTTACGAAACACAAAATGTAAAAATAAAATACACTACAATAAATTGTAGGGCACATAAACGCAATATATTAACCAATTTTTTGGAAAAATATAAAAGATAAGGTTGCATTGAGTAAATAGATACTGAACACATAAAACCTTAAAATTGTGTACACCCGTCAAATGACAACAAATTTAGCACCCTATATTTTTCATAGGTGACACTTTAAGAGCTCCTACAGGTCACACATTTAGAGTTAATGTGATACTAAACCCAGTACCCTGCATTCGCTATATCTGGTCCCCCACAGTACACAGAACATGGAAATGTAATTATTTTAATAAATATAAACTGATAAATACCTTTTCTCATCAGCAGTATACAGGTGCTGGTCATATAATTAGAATATCATCAAAAAGTTGATTTATATCACTAATTCTATTCAAAAAGTGAAACATGTATATTATATTCATTCATTACACACAAACTGATATATTTCAAATGTTTATTTCTTTTAATTTTGATGATTATAACTGATGACTAAGGAAAATCCCAAATTCAGTATCTCAGAAATTAGAATATTGTGAAAAGGTTCAATATTGAAGACATCTGGTGCCACGCTCTGATCAGCTTTTAACACAAAACACCTGCAAAGGCCTTTAAATGGTCTCTCAGTCTAGTTCTGTAGGCTACACAATCATGGAGAAGACTGCTGACTTGACAGTTGTCCAAAAGACGACCATTGACACCTTGCACAAGGAGGGCAAGACACAAAAGGTCATTGCAAAAGAGGCTGGCTGTTCACAGAGCTCTGTATCCAAGCACATTAATAGAGAGGCGAAGGGAAGGAAAAGATGTGGTAGAAAAGTGTACAAGCAATAGGGATAACCTCACCCTGGAGAGGATTGTGAAACAAAACCCATTCAGAAATGTGGGGGAGATTGACAAAGAGTGGACTGCAGCTGGAGTCAGTGCTTCAAGAACCACTACGCACAGACGTATGCAAGACATGGGTTTCAGCTGCCGCATTCCTTGTGTCAAGCCACTCTTGAACAACAGACAGCGTCAGAAGCGTCTCGCCTGGGCTAAAGACAAAAAGGACTGGACTGCTGCTGAGTGGTCCAAAATTATGTTCTCTGATGAAAGTAAATTTTGCATTTCCTTTGGAAATCAGGGTCCCAGAGTCTGGAGGAAGAGAGGAGAGGTACACAATCCACGTTGCTTTAGGTCCAATGTAAAGTTTCCACAGTCAGTGATGGTTCGGGGTGCCATGTCATCTGCTGGTGTTGGTACCACTGTGTTTTCTGAGGTCCAAGGTCAATGCAGCCGTATACCAGGAAGTTTTAGAGCACTTCATGCTTCTTGCTGCTGACCAACTTTATGGAGATGTAGATTTCATTTTCCAACAAGACTTGGCACCTGCACAGAGTGCCAAAGCTACCAGTTCCTGGTTTAAGGACCATGGTATTCCTGTTCTTAATTGGCCAGCAAACTCGCCTTACCTTAACCCCATAGAAAATCTATGGGGTATTGTGAAGAGGAAGATGCGATATGCCAGACCCAACAATGCAGAAGAGCTGAAGGCCACCATGAGAGCAACCTGGGCTCTCATAACACCTGAGCAGTGCCACAGACTGATCGACTCCATGCCACGCCGCATTGCTGCAGTAATTCAGGCAAAAGAAGCCCCAACTAAGTATTGAGTGCTGTACATGCTCATACTTTTCATGTTCATACTTTTCAGTTGGCCAAGATTTCTAAAAATCCTTTCTTTGTATTGGTCTTAAGTAATATTCTAATTTTCTGAGATAGTGAATTTGAGATTTTCCTTAGTTGTCAGTTATAATCATCAAAATTAAAAGAAATAAACATTTGAAATATATCAGTCTGTGTGTAATAAATGAATATAATATACAAGTTTCACTTTCTGAATAGAATTAGTGCCTTGTGAGCACTGGTTAAAGCTTGTGGAAGGAGTTTTCATTCTCCTCTGGCTGTCCTATTTGGCTGCATCACCCCGACCCTCTGTCTAGATAGTGCTGATTGGCCCTGTGCTGACCACATGCACCCTCCCAAAAGAAAAACTTTTTAGCAATGTACATCAAACTGAGCATATGCAGAGTGCCCTGATGTAAACCATTGGTGAGCCTTAAAAACAGGAAGGCCAGATTAGAGTTTGCCAAACAAAATCTAAAAAAGCCTTCACAGCTCTGGAACAGCATCCTATGACAGATGAGACCAAGATCAACTTGTACCAGAGTGATGAGAAGAGGAGAGTATGAAGAAGGAAAGGAACTGCTCATGATCCAAAGCATACCACCTCATCAGTGAAGCATGGTGGTGGTAGTGTCATGGCGTGGGCATGTATGGCTGCCAATGGAACTGGTTCTCTTGTATTTATTGATGACATGACTGCTGACAAAAGCAGCAGGATGAATTCTGAAGTGTTTCGGGCAATATTATCTGCTCATATTCAGCCAAATGCTTCAGAACTCATTGGACGGCGCATCACAGTGCAGATGGAAAATGACCCGAAGCATACTGCGAAAGCAACCAAAGAGTTTTTAAGGGAAAGAAGTGGAATGTTATGCAATGGCCAAGTCAATCACCTGACCTGAATCCAATGTATTTCACTTGCTGAAGACAAAACTGAAGGGAAAATGCCCCAAGAACAAGCAGGAACTGAAGACAGTTGCAGTAGAGGCCTGGCAGAGCATCACCAGGAATGAAACCCAGCATCTGGTGATGTCTATGCGTTCCAGACTTCAGGCTGTAATTGACTGCAAAGGATTTGCAACCAAGTATTAAAAAGTGAAAGTTTGATTTATGATTGTTAATCTGTCCCATTACTTTTGGTCTGTTAAAAAGTGGGAGGCACATATACAAACTGTTGTAATTCCTACACCGTTCACCTAATTTGGATGTAAATACCCTCAAATTAAAGCTGAAAGTCTGCAGTTAAAGCACATCTTGTTTGTTTCATTTCAAATCCATTGTGGTGGTGTATAAAGCCAAAAAGATTAGAATTGTGTGGATGTCCCAATATTTATGGACCTGACTGTACTTGTTTTACATGTCACTTCCAGGTCAGTAACAGGGAGGGAAGATCAATGAATGGACGTTTGCTAATCTCTCCTAACGGGGATGTGTGGAAGTGATCTGGCAGCTGCAAAACTGTTTAATTGCTTCCATCTGACAGCCTATAGTTGGATTGTCAGACTTACACACACTCCTGGTGGTTGCAGTTGCTATTGCTGGGAACACATGTGCACAACCCACCAAATCCATCAATGTATACAGTGATAGTAAAAGGGTTAAATTGGGGAGAGGGGGTAAGTAATGAAAGAAAGAGTCTGGCTATACACTAGTAGATGAATGTTGATGAATGTGCTTTGAAGGTACATCAGTATTTTGTTAACTTGTAACATTTGATTTTGGAATAAATGGACTTTCCCAAAGGAAAACCACATAGAAATGTGTTTGTTCAAGAAACATTTTCCATCCTGCCCTTTTAGCATATCTTTAAAGCTGAAGTTTAATCCGCTTATATTTTACCAACCCTGGTTCCTCTTTTTCTCCCCTTACCAACATGCTAATGACATTTTTAAGTAAAACCTTTCCATTTTCATTACATACCTTATTTAAAACCCTGTGGTGTCTTCATTGGATCTCCGTGCTTCTTTATGCAATGCAGGAAGATCATCCTCAGCACTCCTCTCAAGAGAGATCAGTCCTGAGACAAACAATGGGGTGGCTCTTAGGGGGAGTTATGCACATAACAAAATGCCACCTTGATGGGTATATGTCTGCCTGGAGAAGTGGGCATTCCTGGATTGGCTGCTGTAACTAAGACCCAATTTTGATGCTGAACCTTTATGACTGAAGGGACTGCAAACCACTAAGACAGTGGTCTCCAAACTGCTGCCCTGGGACCAAATGTGGCCCTTGGTTTCACTTTATCTGGCCCTTGGTACACCATTCCACCCACTGACACCACAGATAGGGCATAATTTCTGTCGCTGACACCGCCAATGGGGCACTATTCCTCCCACTGACACCATCAAAAGAGCACAATTCCTCCCACGGACACCAATAATGGGGCACTATTCCTCCCACTGACATCATCAAAACAACACAATTCCCCCCCACTGACACCAACGATGGGGCACTATTCCTCCCACTGACACCATCAAAAGGGCACACTTTCTCCCACTGACACCAACAATGAGGCATAATTCCTTCCATTGATACAAACGATGGGCCCCTATTCCTCCCGCTGACACCAACGACGGGGCATAATTCCTTCCATTGATACCAACAATGGGACACTAGGCCTCTCACTGACACCAAAGATAGAGCATTGTTTACTCCCACTAGTCCAGTACCCCTAAAATCTGAAGGACAGTAAACTTTCTCCTTGATAAGAAAGTTTGGAGACCCCTGCACAAACAGAAAGAGGGGCTAAGGACAGTATGCTGAAAAGGGAAGAGGTAGATGATGCTGGACATCCTCCAACCAAGAAATGAGAAGGTCACAGTGTGCAATGAAATCAAATTAAGCAATTTCAGTACAGGAGGAGAGGCTGTAGAACTGTGCAGGGGCGGCCCGTCAATTAGGATGCACGGGTGCCACCCCCCCCCCTGTCCTCGCCACCCCCTCTATGCCATGGATAGATTCATGCATAGCATGAATCTATCCATGGCCGCCCGTGACCACCCCTGCCCTATTCATGCGGCCGGCCCCTTTGAGGCACCAGCCGCATGAATTACCGCGGTGGGGGGTGTCTATGAAGCATCTCATTAGAGTCATAAGCTCTAATAGAATTCAATACAGTGTCGCTTGTGGCACAAAGCGTGCCGCCACAAGCCCTTAGAAAGGCAAATGAACATTTGCCTTTCTAACACTGAGCCGCTCTCCGCCAATCAGGAAGCGCCGGTATGTTACCGGTTTCACGATTGGCGGAGAAGACAAGTGATCCTATATGACGCCTTTCTCGGAGGAGGAGGGGGATGCAGCCACAAGCCCTTAGAAAAGCAAATTAACATTTGCTTTCTAACACTGAGCCGCTCTCCGCCAATCAGGAAGCGCCAGTATGTTACCAGTTTCACGATTGGTGGAGAAGACAGGTGATCCTATTGGACGCCTTTCTCAGAGGAGGAGGGGGATGCCGCCGGAGCACACACAGCATGCTCGCCGGACTCTGCTCGCTGCCAGCATGCTCCCTGCTCGCCGGACTCTGCTTGCTGCCAGCACGCTCCTCGCTTGTCAGACTCTGCTCGCTGCCCGCTCCTAGATGGGGTAAGTGGGGGACTTTGATGTCCTGACTGCCCTGGGGGGGAGTACTGTCAGTGCCATTGGGTGGTAGATGGATGCTGATACCCTTCTGGTCATGCTGCATTGCTGCATATACTCCTCTGGTGATATGCTATATACTCCTCTGAGTGATACTGTATATACCTCTGTGGTGATATGCTATATACTCCTCTGGTGATATGCTATATACTCCTCTGCGTAATACTGTATATACCCCTGTGGTGATATGCTATACACTCCTCTGAGTGATACTGTATATACCCCTGTGGTGATATGCTATATACTCCTCTGGTGATATGCTATATACTCCTCTGGTGATATGCAATATACTCCTCTGAGTGATACTGTATATACCCCTGTGGTGATATGCCATATACTCCTTTGGTGATGCTGCATATACTCCTCTGGTGATACTGTATATACCGCTCTGGTGATGCTGTATATACTCCTCTGGTGATGCTATATATACTCCTCTGGTGATGCTGTATATACCCCTCTGGTGATGCTGTATATACCCCTCTGGTGATGCTGCATATACTCCTCTGGTGATACTGTATATACCGCTCAGGTGATGCTGTATATACTCCTATCTGGTGATGCTGGGCTGTATACTCCTGACACAATGGATGGAATCTATAAGGGGTGGGGCTTATGAGAAGTGGGGGGGGTCAAAAAGGAAGGGCGGGGTCTGGCGCCCCCATCCTAAAATTTCACCAGCCGCCACTGGAATTGTGCAAGATTGAAGGTAATGCTTGAGTTGAAGGCAAAAAGTGGAAGCTCTGCTTATCTGCTCCCCCCCAGTGCAAAATTTGGCACCTTTCGTAGGGGAGGGGGGAATGGGTACCCATCCCCACTTCCGGGAGACCTGGCTGCTGCGAGACGCGGCGGTCCCCCTCCTCCTTCCCCCACCGTCAGGCCATTCACAGAGCACAGAGAGCTTCATGCATGCACAGTGGGGAACTGACTGTGATGCCGCAAGGCTTCACTGCCGGTCTCCATTACAAGCAATGGCAGCATCAGCACATGAAAGCCGATGGAGACATTGGCTGCGGTGCTGACATCGCTGGATTCCAGGACAGGTAAGTGTCCTAATATCAAAGGTCAGCAGCTACTGTATTTCATTTTTTTGTGTGTGTGGGGGGATGGACCTCCTCTTTAAGCTTTAAATTAGTTCAAAATAACTTTTTTTTTACACTCTTACAAAAGGTGATATTCATTGACGATCTCATAACAAAATGATCAAGCAATACAACTCCAATAACATCATAGGTGCCTTTGTAATGGGATTTGCACTGTAACCGTATACTGTTGTAACATCTCAGATATCATGTAATCTAACTGTAATACCCGACATTTTGCAGGAAATTGTATAGTCTTGCAGCTCTGTTCTTTTCTTCTTTCTATCCATGTGTTAGTGTACAAAGCTATTGAAGAATCAAAATGACACTTTTCATTTCCATAAATCTATTTCTATATCTGAGCGTTTAATCCAATCATTCTGCATTTTCAATTTGTTATGCGGCATTTCACACTGGAAAATAAGCAGTCGTGTTCGCTACGGTTCCTCCTAACAGTGGTGCCTGTTCCTAAGTGCAGCGGAGTTATGTAAATGAAGGTTGTTTAAATAAACGAAGCTGGCTATGGTATAATGAGCCTATTTAATGGGACTTATGCTCGATGTAGAGCTCTTCATACAGTGTTAAGATATCCTATGACTTATGTACTATAGTACGGATTCTTCCGTAACATAGGTATATCTCATTGGTTCCCTATACGCATTGCAAAGAACTTTTACCACCGAACATCTTGAATGTTTTATACATGTACAAAGATAAACTGTGTTTTAACAAACTTTTTTAATTAACGTCAAAAACCCACAAAAGCCTAAATACATGGTTGAAATGTATACATATGAAATGCTTGACTTGACAAAAGATTTTTAAGGGCTCATTTACACTTGCGGTGCCCTTACAAAATGAACCCGCAGTGGATTGCTTTTCAGAGGGCTTTTGACAGGCGTTATGTCAACTCCCTGCCATCTGTTTTAATGCCTAAAACCCACACCACCACCCCCATTCATTTGAATAGGTCACATTCAGAGGGCACTCCTGTCCGCTGAATGCAACAGGGCGAATTTTTGCTGCACCACATGTGTATACCGCCATCCACTGCCTTTGCAGCCTAAATCAGTACTAAACCCAAAAATAAAACATTTACTATATTGCAGCTTACCAATTCTTTGTTTTCTTTTTTAGGCTTCATTCCTTAATTTTCATCTGATGATCTGGCGATCAGAACATGCTGTCCTGCCAATGTAGCGGTTAGAGGGATGAGACAAGCCATTTACCACTGACAGGGGTGCTTACAATGCTTAGCTATTATTTATTTATGTACAACCTTTATCCCAAAAGGAACAAAACACAGGAGAACAGACAAAAATCCCACAATGTTTATTTTTAATGCAACGAGCCAGAATGCATAACATGTGCATTACAGTGCACTGCAACATGGGTCAGTTGGCACCTACTGTACTTGTACATTGGAGTGCCCTTCTAAATGAGGATCTGTAGGCCGCTGCATGTTTTGTTAATCACAGCTTCTTTCTAGATGTGTAGTTTACACAATGGGAAGCCATTTGTTCCACCTGGTTTGTGAACAATCACTATCTTAGTAATATAGCAGCTTGACCAAGCTACTAAAAATTATTCATGTAGCTCTACTCTAGGTAAAACAGTACAGTTGTAGGCAGGTGTCTAAATGTTATTTCATTCTGCACTAATGGGTTAATGTCTGGTTCTTCAGGGGTTAATGGTGTTCCTTCCCCCTGCATTTGTCACGTCCTGTTGAGAAGTGATATATGCAGGACAGGAAGAGGTGGAGCCTTGTGGTCTTTTTTGGGAGATGGGAGCGAGACCATGCATGTAACATGTAGTCACTGTACCCAGTGCGCCGTTATCCTGTAGTGGGACCCTGATGTGGGATGAAGAACTGAACCTTTATTGTCCATTTATGTGGGGCTCAATGAAGTAGTTTAGCCTCCATCATAAGGGGGTGCTGAACCCACACAAGTAACAATATTAAAAAAAAAACAGCATAAACAGCATATGGTTCCCCAATGCTAAACACTGATACTTCTCTAACAGTGAATTTCATAAAAAGATATCTTTAAAATAACGACTAGTTTGGTGGACATGGCCGGTCGTTCTGGGTTGAGATTTTCAACATTCTGACTCCTCTGCTCAAACGGCCTCCCACTCCTGACCTTACCTTTGCATTATTGAATCATTGTCCCCTGGATCTCACAAAAGCGCAATCAAAACTCATTGTACAAATCTTGACAGCCATTAAACTATAGCCAAGGCCTGGGAATCCATTTCATTATGTCTCTTGAAAACTAAGAACTAGGTTACCCAAGCCATGATTTATGGTAAGATCGAGGCGACCATCCAAGATAGAGTTCCACAATACCTAAATGGCAACCTTGGGTGGACCATTTTCTCCCACCAAACTTTGATATCTCCCTCTTAGAACCCTAATTATCCAGTTTTCGCCCCCAGCGGACAGATATCCCCCTGATCCTAGACAAGCCGACAGCCTCACTTCTTCCCCTTACCTTTTTCTCTCCCTTCTTCTCTTGGTGTTCTTCCTGCTCTCTTTTTTTCCTACCCTTTCCTTCTTTCTCTTCTCTAAGGACCTAGGACATATGGTACTGGTCATCCGTTTAATGTTTTATGTAGCTCCCTCATTATTTGGAATGTTACACACTTTGAGATAACATTTGTACCTAGACTAGGTGCTACCTTTGGGGGGTTGTTCTGCCCCTATAACCCATCTATTCTGGTATACTGCTAACATGCACAATTTAAGTACCTTTGTACTATGTGAACGGCTTTATTAACCCATTCCTCATAAACCTATGAATGATGTAAAGATTTTTGTAACATTGACCTATTCAAACTTTTGATGTTCTGTTTTCTGCTTCTAATGCAAATAAAATCTTTGAACAAGGAAAATAACTACTAGTGTACAATGCATCAACGCTTTGGCCCATCCTGTTGAGTGTATTGTTAATTCTACGGTATCCAAGGACATTGTAGACTATTGCACATTTCCAATTTCATGGTAACAGTTCGGAGAAAGTCCTTTTTTGTTCCGCATCAAAATAAAAATAAACAAAATCAGCGCTACACCCCAAAACAAAAATAGATATAAGAATAGCTGCTAGCAACAAGAGAAATATACAATCCTTAACACAATAAAGAGGGGAATCTGAGGACACACACTGGCTAGACAAAGCTGGGTGGAGCTGTCCATGTGACGTCATGCGTTTTGAATGTGAGTGCACAAGCAGCGTTTTAATTGCAATACTGGCTGGCTTTCATTGATGTTAGTGAACTGTTTTAGCTGCTGCATTCAGTTTAAAAAAAATACTACACTATGAAAACGTATTTCTCTTGTTTGGTGGTATCATTTGGTGGAATGAGCAGCATAGTGTCCCCTAAAGAACTTGGAGGAGAAGATCCCTACCAGAGGAAACGGTGATCATTTTCCAAGCATCCATCCATCCATCCATCCCTGAGGAGTGTGTTAGCTGATCATTATATGGCAGCACATACTTTTTGGTGAGTGTGCTTTGCATGTGGGGAAGGCAGCCTAGATCACAAGTGTAGATTATCTCTTTCATCATGGGTGTCTATTTTCACTTTCTTACACAGTGATTATCAATTACTACACTAAAAGAGCACTTTGCTTTCATGTTATCGCTTATTATCGTTTGATGTAACATCATGTGACTCCGAGGAGGTGACACCATTTGAGAACAGTTGCTGATGACTACACCAATACTCAACTGCATTATGTGTGTTTACTGTTCTCTTGATTGAGACAGCACCTGTTTCTGGTGAGTTGCCATTTGTCCTGATTTTTATACATGAGGAAATTATATTATTCAACTATTTTGGAAACACTTATGGAGAGTTTATGGACTATTGGACTTTTCCAATCATATAGTTCATTTCTTCAATTTCTTTTTCTTTCATGTATTAATTTTATTTTTTGAGCGCTGCAATTTTTTGGTATTTCTTTTTTGTTCCAACATGATTGTACCAGTGTTGCCAACCTCCCGCAGCGTTTTTTACTGGAAAAACATGGAAAATTTACTAAAGGAGCACATTTTTTACTGGCAACCTGAAAAATAACTGAACTTCTATTAAAAATTAAGAAAATTGATATTTAAACACAACATGGAAACACTGACAATACCCATATCAAGTAGTTTGCCTGGTTTACACTTAAAAAGTCAGCACAGCATGGCAAATTATCAGACCCTGATATTTATAGACAGTTGTAAAAATCACTGATTTTTACAAACTGTCAGTAAATTTACTGGCGGTTGGCAACACTGGATTGTACCCTTGTGTTCATAGAAAGGTCCATAAAGACATGGTTTGATGAGTTTGTTGTGGAGGAACTTGCACAGTCTGCACAGAACTCTGAACTTAACCCTATGGAACACATTTGGAATGGAATGAAATGAAATGTCCATAGTGGGCCAAGTCTTCTTATCAGTTCCTGATCTCACAAATATTAATTTGGCTGAATAAACACACATTCCCAAAGACAGGCTCTAAAATCTGATAGATAGATAGATAGATAGATAGATAGATAGATAGATAGATAGATAGATAGATAGATAGATAGATAGATAAATAGATACACTATATTACCAAAAATATTGGGACACCTGCCTTTATACGCACATGAACTTTATTGGCATCCCAGTCTTAAGCTGGTCATACACCATATCATTTTCTTATTCAATTTCCTTTATATTTACCTTCAATTTTGTATTACAAGGGCCTGCCTGATTGCACACAAATTGAAAGTGTTTAGATTTGACCTCCTATTATATGGTTTTGGTAAATCTAAAGGAAAGCTATAGGAGAAAATTGTATAATGTATGGCCAGCCTTAGTCCGTAGGGTTCAATATTGAGTTGGCCCATCCTTTTCAGCTATAACAGCTTCATCTCATCTGGGAAGGCTGTCCACAAGGTTTAGGAGTGTCTATGGGAATGTTTGACCATTCTTCCAGAAGTGCGTTTGTGAGGTCAGGCACGGATGTTGGTTGAGAAGGCCCGGCTGGCAGTCTCCACTCTAATTCATCCCAAAGGTGTTCTATCAGGTTGAGGTCAGGACTCTGTGCAGGCCAGTCAAGTTCCTCCACCCCAAACTCACTCATCCATGTCTTTATGGACCTTGCTTTGTGCACTGGTTCACAGTCATGTTGGAACAGGAAGGGGCCACCCCCAAACTGTTCCCACAAAGTTGGGAGCATGAAATTGTCAAAAATGTTTTACGCTTTAAGAGTTCCCTTCACTGGAACTAAGTGGCCAAGCCCGACCCCTGAAAAACAACCCCACGCCATAATCCCCCCTTTACCAAATGATTTGGACCAATGCACAAAACAAGGTTCATAAAGTCATGGATGAGCGAGTTTGGGGTGGAGGAACTTGACTGGCCTGCACAGTCCTGACTTCAACCCGATAGAACACCTTTGGGATGAATTAGAGCAGAGACTGTGAGCCAGGCTTTCTTGTCCAGCATCAGTGCCTGACCTCACAAATGCACTTCTGAAAGAATGGTCAAACATTCCCATAGACACTCCTAACCTTGTGGACAGCCTTCCCAGAAGAGTTGAAGCTGTTATAGCTGCAAAGGGTGGGCCAGCTCAATATTGATCCCTACTGACTAAAGGCCTGTACACATGGTGCGACGGTCGTATGAAAACGGTCGTACAACAGCTTGTTGTATGATCATCTGACCGTTAGTACGTGCGATTAGAACAGCCAACATGCGACGGTCGTACAACAGAAGTTGGATGAGCAAACTAGAAAACTTTGGTTGTACAACAAGCGGTCGTATGACCGTTGTATCGTGTGTACAGAGAAGTTGGTCCAACAAGTTGTATGTGCAAAACACGCATGCTCAGAAGTCAGGAATGGTCGGAAGTGTCCGTTCGTGTAAACCTACGTTCCTAATTCACAAATCACATTCACCTGAACTTCCTCTTTATACACTGGTAACACGTCAGTATGTTCAGCTTGGTCGTACGATCGCTTAGTGCACGTCAGTATGTGAGATACAACAGCCAATATACGATTTGGGCCGTATGTGCGTGTAAAGGCAGTGTAGATAGATAGATAGATAGATAGATAGATAGATAGATAGATAGATAGATAGATAGATAGATAGATAGATAGGGTGATAGATAGATAGATAGATAGATAGATAGATAGATAGATAGATAGATAGATAGATAGATAGATAGATAGATAGATAGATAGATAGATAGATAGACACAGATTCCCATCTGTACAGAAGTACACAGGAGTGGTATTCGGAGTGAAAGCATTCACTGTAATTTCATATAATATGTCAAACATGTTACCCCTTGATAATTAGAAAAAAATAATACTTAGAGGTCTAACAGAATATGTTCACTTGTTTACAACAAGCAATATAAAAATATGGATCTTTTTGCTGGGGCGGATTGTCCCTGGGGAAAGTAGATCCGTACCATTTTATTTATGAGGCAACATACAAATTTGCTTCAGTGACTGACGGAGAAACAATCGCACACTTTAAACTGGTCCTGAGACTCTAATTAAGAATCAATAGAACATTCTATTCTGAATTCTTTTTATTTTTTTTAATCCTTGAAAACATCCTGGCAATATATAGAGATACCTGTGCTTGCGGTGGAAGGTGAAGGCCAGTCATGCAATCAGTACGCATGCCAAAAATCCAGAGAACTCGCTGCAAAATCGTCACTTGTTCAGCAAAATGTCCTTTCCATAATCAGAGCTCCGGTCAACCTCCTTTTCAAACAATCTTCCTTGTAAAAATAATTGGCCGTACACTCATGTAAATAGCACTTAGACGTTACCTTTGATTAATGTAGTTAACTGACTTGGAAAATAAAACATCAAGTATTTCCCTTGTGGCTAAAGGGAATTCCCAGATTTGAAAGGTTCGGATGAATATTAGATGACTCTAAACACAATTATGAACACTTGAGTTAAACTTCCTGTTATCTTTTGCAATTGAGAACATCCTCATATCAGTGCGTTCTCATTTTTTATTTTGTTTCAGGATGTGTCCAAAGTACAGTTTTATATTTCTTATAGGGTAATGAATAGAATGGTTTGTGGGTGGAGGTAGAGTGTGACGTGGGAACGCTGATTTCCCAAATTAAAGTATACTTTTCATTTAAACCAGAACTCCAAGAATTAGGCCCCTTTCACACGCCTGTCAGTTTTTCAGGTGGACCTAAACGGACGCTCCATTCTCCTCTATGGAGCGACGGATGTCAATGGTGACATGTCCGCTGACATCCAATCCGCTCTAATCTGCTAAATTCACATGGATAACCCTATTTTCCATCCGTCTGGCGGATCGGATGAAAACGGACAGACGGATGCATTTTCATCATATATAAATTATGGGATGAAAAAGGAACTTCTTATAGCATAAAACCAAACCAACATGGCAGCAGCCAGCCATGTGCTCAGGCCAAAGGCTTTGATTAGTTGCACTGATGAGGAGGCACTAATATGCAGCACTGATAGGCGGCACTGATATGCAGCACTGATGAGCACTGATAGGTGGCACCGATTGGCACTGATAGGTGGCACTGATGGGCACTGAGAGGCGGCACTTATGGCAATGATAGGTGGTATGGATAGGTGGCACTGTCGGGCACTGATGGGCAGCACTAATGGGCAATGATGGGCACAGATTAGTGTCACTGAGGTACACTAACTGACACAGGTAAGTGTCGACATTAACCGAGAAGAACGGAGTGTGACTGTCTTACACTCCTCTCCTCTCGGAGTGTCCCCTCTGGACATGGGTAATAGTCACGTTGGGGTTGTCACGGGTCGTCACTACGGACAGACTCGGGTAGTCACTGTGATTAGACACGGGTAGTAACGGGTAATCACGACGGGTAGTCACGGGCTGTCACGGTGGATAGGTATGGTGGATAGTAACGGTATTCACGGCGGAGAGTCACGGGTAGTCACGGTGGATAGTCACGGTTAGCCACGGTGGATAGTCACGAGT
>BLSH010304172.1:216418-232786 GCA_018402905.1 Glandirana rugosa | reverse complement strand
AGCCAGCTACAATAGTCACTCAACAGTAAATCCCTCCCAGCTACATAAGACCAACTCCAGCAACAATAGATCACTCGCCAGCAACAATAGACCTCCCCCTGCAAAAACAGATTCCTTCCAGAGACAATAGGTCCTCCAGCAGCAACAATAGACCTCCCCAGCAGCCAGCATCAATAGACACTGTAGCACAACCCAGCACCCCTTGCCATTACATACATTCAGCGCTGGAGGTGCCAGAACTGCCTTCCCCCACGTTCCTGCTGAAAAAAGCCCTGATTTTAGTAAATATAAACTGATAAAGATATGGGGAGACACATTGAGATGATGAGGCTGCACACCTTATTTACAAAAGGACAAGAAGGTTCCCCCAGGGGTCTTTTAGCAGCAAAATAATTTGGTCAGTGACAATAAAATTATAAAAATATTTTTATTATACAAATCATTAAAACTCACAAGGTTTTAAAATATGAGCTCTGGTTACAAACTGTTAGGACATAATCCATCAAACATAGTGACACTAAGAAGTGGGGCTGATGCACTTGTGCAGTGCAATATACCAGCCACAGCTTACAGATTGGGTTTCCATCCAATGTAGTTGTGGTCTTCTTCAGGGGGATTATTTGTGTCTAATGATACATCAAAGACTTAGAATTTTATTTTAAATTCTTTTTATTGACAGAGTATAAAGTACAAACAGTACAGCAACCTTTACGCTCAACAGGAGCACTAGGTAATAAAACATGTGGAACATAAAACCAACTGAAGTCCATGGTACATATATTTCATGTGAATTGAACAATCAATGCATTATATGAGGAAAAACACTGCAGTCCTGCAGCAGTTAAACTGAGAATAATAGCTGTAGATGTCTGTACATGACATTAATACGTATGCATCTTGAAACACACTAATTTATTCTAAATTACCCAGGTATCATGAATCAGCGATGGTGAAGAGCACCATACGTCCCAGACTTTGTTATACTTGTGTGGACACCCTCTATGCTCAAATATTAGCTTCTATTAGAGGAGAATCTGATTCACCAGCTGCAGCCATTGGCGAACAGACAGTGGAGTAGACTGGTTCTATTTTAAAGCAATAGCCTTCCGGGCTAGGAACAGAGTCTCCAAGAGTAAAATTCTGCTATAACGAGGCCACAACTCCCCATCCAAAATTCCCAGCAGACAAATCTTTGGCATACAGGGCACTTATAGAATATTAGACAGCATCAACGTCACCCGCTGCCAATACCCAACTATTACAGGGCATGACCACATCACATGAGCAAAATCAACCCATGGATGTGTATACCTTGTGCAAGCCAAGTTAGGTATGCAGAGTCAGATAGGACTGGTGAAATATGTATAGTTGAATCAGTTTATTATTCACAGCCGGTGAAACTTTTAAATGTGATGAACATGCCTCCTCCCAGTCCTCATCCGACAGGTTTGGGACGAGATCCTGCCATTTATCCCATACCACCAAAAGAGCTTTATGATGGAGACAGATAGTAGGTGTGAATATATTGTGGAGATTAGACCTTTAGGGCCCTGTGACCTCAATACCCTGATCAGTGGGTAGTCCGAGAATCTGGCCCCAGGACCACCAAACTGTTTGCAGTACATGTCGGAGTTGTAAAAATCTATAGAAGGCCGTATATGGAATAGAATACTTGGTCTGGAGGTCAGTAAAGGAGGCCAGAACATTGTCCGTGTATAGGGATCCTAGAGTGACAATACCCCTATGCTCTCAAAAGGCACCATCCGCAAACTTCAATAAATGAGGGAACATCGGGTTATGCCACAGAGGTAAATCAAGACTGACATCCCGATGCCCTCAAGTTGTTTAGCTGCCCTCCACACACTGCGAGCCATGCTCAGAATTGATACATTTTTTTCCACAATTGCCCAGAGGGAGCCTTTAGTGCAATAAGTAAGTAGTGTAGGTCAGGCACATGAGCCAAGTGGAACTCCACTACAGCTGGGGTCACTGGCTCCATCCAATCGATCAAGTGATGTAATTGTCCTGCTAGATAATAGTAGTACAGATTGGTTAGTGCCATCCCAGCCTTGTCCTTTGGCCTTTGCAGGACTGACAGCTTTAGCTTCCGTCTATTGCTCGCCCAAATGATCGAGGTAAATAGGGTGTCAAGTGTTTTAAAGAAAGCCCTGGGCACCACAGTCGGTATGTGTGAAGTTCTGTATAAACATTTAGGCAAAAGGATCATTTTGATCAAATTAATTCTACCAGCTACAGATACAGATTTGTATTTAATCATAGAGAGTAGGGAATCTAAATTAAGATCTAGGGATGTCCTAGGTGATAGTGTAATGTGCACCCCAAGGTACTTAAAAGAGAGTACTGACTTAAGTGGGTTTGCTGGTTCTCCGTCAGGGAAGGCTTGAGGGTGTAGGGGCATCAGGGCCGACTTTTACCAGTTGATCTTGAGACCAGAATAAACACCATACACATTGATTATCTGCATTGCTGCATCTAGCAAATCCATTGCATCTTGCAAATACAGTATAAAGTCATCAGCATACAAGCCTATTGTGTCAGTCCTACCACCCAGGGAAATGCCTTTGACAAGGGCAGACTGCCGGAATCTCAAAGCCAACGTCTCTATAGCCACTGAAAATAGCAAAGGGGATAGGTGGTGGGTGCCTCTATGTAGGGAAACAGATAGTAAGCCGTTTACCAAAAGTTGGGACACGGGGTTCTCATACAGTATGGAAATCCAGCATTGGAATGCCTCTCCAAACCCAAAGGACTTCAATGCAGCTTGTAAAAAAGACCATTCTGTGGAGTCTAATGCTTTGGCCGTATCTAACGATGCCAACACACTAGACAGGTAAATAGTCACATAACTGTACAATGAGCTGTGTCCTTCGAATGTTGATAGAGGTGGACTTACTGGACATAAAGCCAGTCTGGTCAGGGTGGATAATACTAAGAATAACCAAAATGAGGCGTTTAGCCAATATTTTAGTGAGAATTTTGTAATCTATATTAAGACGGGAGATAGGACAGTAAGAAGATCAATCTGTGAGATCTTTGCCTGGCTTAGGTATTAAGACTACTGTGGCTGAATATATTGATGGTGACAGTCTACCCTCTCGAAGTGCTATCTGAAATAAACCTCCAGGGGAAGGCCAAGCGCACCTTTCCTGCTGCCATCTGCATCCAGCATAGATACAGTATCTCACAAAAGTGAGTACACCCCTCACATTTTTGTTAATATTTTATTATATCTTTTAATGTGACAACACTGAAGAAATGACACTTTGCTACAATGTAAAGTAGTGAGTGTACAGCTTGTATAATAGTGTCAATTTGCAGTCCCCTCAAAATAACTCAACACACAGCCATAAATGTCTAAACCGTTGGCAACAAAAGTGAATACACCCCTAAGTAAAAATGTCCAAATTGGGTCCAAAGTGTCAACATTTTGTGTGGCCACTATTATTTTCCAGCACTGCCTTAACCCTCTTGGGCATGGAGTTCACCAGAACTTCACAGGTTGCCACTGAAGTCCTCTTCCACTCCTCCATGACGACATCACAGTGCTGTTGGATGTTAGAGACCTTGCGCTCCTCCACCGTCCGTTTGAGGATTCCTTACAGATGCTCAATAGGGTTTAGGTCTGGAGACATGCTTGGCCAGTCCATCACCTTTACCCTCAGCTTCTTTACCAAGGCAGTGGTCGTCTTGGAGGTATGTTTGGGGTCGTTGTCATGTTGGAATACTGCCCTGCGGCCCAGTCTCCGAATGGAGGGGATCATGCTCTGCTTCAGTATGTCACAGTACATGTTGACATTCATGGTTCCCTCAATGAACTGTAGCTCCCCAGTGCCAGCAGCACTCATGCAGCCCTAGACCATGACACTCCCACCACCATGCTTGATTGTAGGCAAGACCCATTTGTCCTTGTACTCCTCACTTGGTTGCCGCTACACACGCTTTACACCATCTGAACCAAATAAGTTAATCTTGGTCTCATCACCAAAGTCATGGTTCTAGTAATCCATGTCCTCAGTCTGCATGTCTTCAGCAAACTGTTTGCGGGCTTTCTTGTGCATCATCTTTAGAAGAGGCATCCTTCTGGGACAACAGCCATGCAGACCAATTTGATGCAGGTTGCGGATTATGCTCTGAGCACTGACAGGCTGACCCCCCACCCCTTCAACCTCTGCAGCAATGCTGGCAGCACTCATACGTCTATTTCCCAAAAACAACCTGTGGATATGATGCTGAGCATGTGCACTCAATCTCTTTGGTCGACCATGGCGAGGCCTGTTTTGAGTGGAACCTGTCCTGTTAAACCGCTGTATGGTCTTGGCCACCGTGCTGCAACTCAGTTTTAGGATCTTGGCAATCTTCTTATAGCCTAGGCCATCTTTATGTAGAGCAACAATTCTCTTTTTCAGATCCTCAGAGAGTTCTTTGCATTGAGGTGCCATGCTGAACTTCCAGTGACCAGTATGAAAGAGTGAGAGCGATAGCACCAAATTTAACACAGCTGCTCCCCATTCACACCTTACCCTTATCACATGACACCGTGGAGGGAAAATGGCTAATTGCGTCCAATTTGGACATTTTCACTTAGGGGTGTACTCACTTTTTTTGCCAGCGGTTTACACATTAATGTCTGTGTGTTGAGTTATTTTGAGGGGACTGCAAATTTACACTGTTATACAAGCTGTACACTCACTACTTTACATTTTTGCAAAGTGTCATTTCTTCAGTGTTGTCACATGAAAAGATAGAATAAAATATTTACAAAAATGTGAGGGGTGTACTGACTTTTGTGAGATACTGTACCTGTTCCTGTGATAGAGTGGGAAATTGCAAATCTCCCAGATATTCAGTAATATCCTGACTGGTATATTGTAAAGTAGTTCCATACATGTCTGTAAAACTTGCGGAAGCATCTAAGTATATCCCCCCGCTACAATGGCATGCATCCCATCCGCCCTCACTATCTTGATCACTACAGAACTAGTGGCTGTCTGAGCTAACAGTTGGCTTGATTGGTTTCCACTTTCAAAGTATTTCTGTTGAGCATAGAATGCCTTCATCTTAGCATTGGAAGACAATTGTGTAGAGTAGAGCTGGGACGCCTGCTCCAAGACTTAGAATTTTAACATTTAAAATGTATATGAGTATCCTTTTCATTATCCTTGTGAATTTTAATCATTTGTATAATAAAAAGGATTTTTTATAAATTTATTGTCACTGACCAAATTATTTTGCTGCTAAAAACCCTGGGGAAACCTTCTTGTCCTTGAATAAACTGCTAAATACCTTTTCTCATCAGCCCTATATAGCAGTCTTGGGACTTTTATTAGTGTCTGGTTAAAGGCTGAGGAGTTTTCATTCTCCTCTGACTGTCCTATGAGGCTGCAAGACCCCTGACCCCTCTGTCTAGACAGTGCTGATTGGCCCTGTGCTGATTACATGCACCCTCCCAAGAAACAAAAAAACTCTCTAGCAATACACACCATGTGCAGAGTGAGCCAAAAAGCTCTGTCTTATCAGGAGATGGATTGGGGACTGTGGGAGAAGGGAGGAATCAGAGAACACAGGTTCGAACAACCTTTTTACACAATGCAGAAGATTAACCCCCTAGGTTCCACGGTGAGTATAACCAAGATGTTTTACTGCATATACACACTGATTTTACTATTGTGGCTTTAGTAACACTTTAAAGGAAATGTAAACTGGTTTTGTATATAGTTAATTTTTTTTATTATTGTCAGGACTATAAGTTACAATTTTAGAAATATTAAAAAATATATATTTTGCTGTTTTTCAGGTGCTCCTTGTTTGCTCTACTTGTTAACAGACCTACTTAGCTCAAACTTAAATTTACACACAAGTAAATAAGCCAGATCAGTGACTCCTCCCCTATCCCTGGCCCTCCCTCCATACAGAGACACAGTTGCCATGCTATTTCTTTAGAAAACCCACAGTACTCTGTAAATTCTGCTTCAAAGGTGCCATCTGTGTTAAATGTCTATTTGTAAATTGACAATTGCATATGTAGCAACAAAACTGATTAAAAACACTTTTGTTTAAACCTTGAAAAAAATGGACCCAAACCATTATACTTTTCTTTAAAGTGAAACTCTTAAAGTGGTTCTAAAGGCTGAAGGTTGTTGACCTTGCATTCTATGAATGAAGGTCAAACAAACTTCAGTGCGCACCTTCCCCCTCAGCCCCCCCCCCCATTCTTATAGTCACCTGAGCCCGATCCCGATCCAGCAATTTGCACAAAAGGAAAAGCTCTCCCGGGCCACTCCCTCCTCACTGGCTGAAACACAGTGGGCTTCCTCTACTGTCAATCACAGCCAGTGAGGAGGGAGTGGCGGGCGGGGTCACAGCTTGCTATGGGGGCACTCAGCAGAGGGAAGGGGACCAAAGTAGAGGAGGATCCAGGCTGATCTTGGAAAAGGAGGAGACATGCTGCATTGTATCACAGAGTACCATGCCATACATTTTGTACAATTCAAATAAAGTTTGTGCAAAAAAAAGGAAACATAGAAACATAGAAAAGTGACGGCAGAAAAAGACTGAGTAGTCCATCGAGTCTCCCCCTTTTTATTTTATTTTTATTTTTATTTTTTTACATTAACCTTGTTGTCTGACTATGGATTTATGTTTATCCCAAGCATGTTTGAAGCCATTTACTGTTGACTGTCTCACAACCTCTGTTGGTAGTTTATTCCAATCATCAACCACCCTTTCAGTAAAATAATACTTTCTAAGATTAGTTTTGAACTTCCCCCCAGTTAGTTTGAGGTCATGTCCCCGTGTTCTTGATTTTGGTTTCATATTGAAAAGACTGCCCTCCTGAACCTTATTCACCCCCTTGAGGTATTTAAAGGTTTCAATCATGTCTCCCCTCTCCCTTCTTTCCTCCAGACTGTACATATTAAGTTCCTGAAGTCGCTCTTGATATGTTTTATCCCCCAGAGCTTTCACCTTTTTTGTTACCCGTCTCTGAACTCGTTCTATTTTATCAATATCTTTTTGTAAGTGAGCTGTCAATGGACAGCTGTTGCAGCGGTAAAGTGCAATAGCAGCTGCCCATTGCGTGTGAATTCCCACTTAAAGTAGAACTATAGGCAAACATTTTTTTTTCATTTTGGATACAGCAAATGAGAGTTATTAAACCTGTCAGTTTTTGTTGTGCCATCTGTGTCCCATTTTGGAGATTTCCCTTCACTTCCTGTCCCATATCCAAACGGGAAGTGAGAGGAAATCCCTGCAAATTAAGGAAATTGCTTGGGGACCCCCAGGTCACCAGAACTAGTGTCCCCATTGGAAAAATGTACTTTCACTTTCAATGATAATGGTAAACAGGACAAAAACAGAGGGTGAATCTCCTAAACGGGGGCACAGACAGCAATAAAAACTGACAGATGTTCTAATCCATCTCCACTCTATCCAAAACTAAAGAAAACATTTTGCCTTTATTTATACTTTAAGATGGAGTCAAAATCAGTTACAGTAGAACAATAGGAAACACTTTTTTTTTTATTTTGGATAGCGTAAGGGCAGATTATAACCCCTGTTGGTTTATTTTTTACCATCTGTGCCTTATTGGGGAGATTTACCTTCACTTCCTGTCCCATAGGCAAAACAGGAAATTAGAGGAAATCCCTGCAAATTCAGAGAATCCCTTGGGGACCCCCAGTCCACCAGAACTAGTGTCCCCATTGGAAGATTACCAGTATGTATGATACTATTTTACTTACGTTTTAATGCTAATGGTGAACAGGACAAATAGAGAGGGTGAATCTTCCTAACAGGTTCTCAGACAGCAATACAAACTGACAGGTGTTCCAATACCTCTCCAATCTGTCCAAAACTAAAAAAAAAGTTTTGCCTTTGTTTATACTTTAACCGCTTGCCGACGGCTGATCGGCAATTGACGGCGACAGAGTGGCTCTGTAACGCGAATCGCCGTCATACGACGGCGGCCGCGATACAGAGCCACTGTGAGCGCGCGCGCGCGCTCACTGTGTCCGGGGGGGGCCAGGGAGCGGGTGCGGCGGCTTCGATTGCCGCCGGCCACCCGCGATGCCCCCCCCCGGAGTGAAGGAGCGGAGGTCCGTGTAAGTAAACACGGACCTCCGCTCTGTGTGAGGGGGAAGGGCTGTGATCACAGCCTTCCTGTACATGAAGGCTGTGACCACTTCCCTTCCCCAGCTAGGCAAGCCCCCATACAGTTAGAACACGCCCAGGGAACATAGTTAACCCTTAGCGCGCCCCCTGCAGGTTAACCCCTTCACTGCCAATGGCATTTACACAGTAATCAGTGCATTTTTATAGCACTGATCGCTGTATAAATGCCAATGGTCCCAAAAAAGTGTCAAAACGTTCCGACATGTCCGCCCCAATATCGCAGTACCGCAAAAAATCGTAGATCGCCACCATTTTTAGTAAAAAATAAAAAAAAATTAAAAACCCCAAAAATGAATTCTCATCATCCGTAAACGCGACCACTTTTGCGCAAACCAATCAATAAACGCCGATTGTGATTTTTTTTATCGCAAATATGAGGAAGAATATAAATCGGCCAAAAACGGTGAAAAAAAATTTTTTTTATATTTTTTTTTTGGATTTGTATTTTAGGAAAAAGTAAGAAATTTGGGTTTTTTTGCAAAATTGTCGCTCTTCTTTTGTTTATAGCGGCGATCAGAAATGACGCAGAGGTGATCAAATACCACCAAAAGAAAGCTCTATTTGTGGGAAAAAAAGGATTTTTTTGGGTACAACGTCGCACGACCGCGCAATTGTCAGTTAAAGCGACGCAGCGCCGAATCGCAAAAAGGGCTCCGGTCCTAAAGCTGGAAATCCTTCCGGGGCTGAAGTGGTTAAGAGTAGAGTCAAGTCAAGTGTTGTGCAAACCTGGCTCGCCACAAAGCGGGTGGTGGTTGGAGGAACAAAGTCACCCTCCGGGTAGGGTTGCCACATCATCCCTTTAATCCAGGACACATTTGAATTATACAGGTTATGAGGCTGATTGAATTCAGATGAGGCACCAAGCGAGTATAATTACCACCTTAATCAGCCACAGAACCTGTGCAATTAATGTGTGTCCTGGATTAAAGGGATGATGTGGCAACCCTACCTCCGGGCGGAGATCAATGACTCTTTCAGGCAACTCACGTCAGCTTACTCTGGCCCCTGTGTAACATGGGCCCCAAGTGTCCAGTTTGACTTTGGAAGCTCTGACCTAGAACATGGGTAAGACATAGACCTATGCAGGAGTGTGCTTTGGGTGCTAAGGGGTTAATAGACTGTGACCAGGAGGATGAGAGAGAGAAAGTGGCCTCGGGCCTGCACTTTGCGCGTGGTTAAAGTGTGAGCTTGGTGAGGGAACAACTAAATGCCTGAAGCTCTGTCTGTAGGAGGAATGCTCAGCTGCATGTGCTCGTCACGTGTATGGTAAAGAGTAGCTTGCCTAGAAACAGGTAACATATAATTTAGGTGTTATCCCAACTGGGCTGCAAAGGTGGAAATTCACTTTCAATACAGCTGAGAAAATAAAGAATACGCAGCAAATATTTTATAAGTAGATGTAGGTATGGTGGTAAAGAAAAACTTTAGATTAAAAAAATAGATACAGTATATTTAGGGGTTGATTTACTAAAACTGGAGAGTGCAAAATCTGGTGCAGCTATGCATGGTAGCCAATCAGCTTCTAACTTCAGCTTGTTCAATTAGGCTTTGCAGATTGGTTTCTATGTAGAGCCGCACCAGATTTTGCACTTTCAAGTTTTAGTAGATCAACCCCAATGTTTCTGTTTTTGTTACCTAACCAATCCCCTCACTTCTGAAAATACCTTTAAGCTTGACCCTTCCCATCTAGCCCCAGCATCCCTTTAACTGGGTTTATATGTCCAGGGGGTGGATTGACTTTCCTATCATGCGACCACTGTGATTGGCTGTCACAGTGGTCACATGATCAGGAACCCATCCTGCTGCCTCCCAATCGTAATGAGAGACTTTAGCACTCTGACAGCACAGGGACCTCAGCCATCCTTGGACACATATAGTATGTGCGGCATTGAAGCCATGGGTTACATTGGTGGCAAGAGGTTAAATGAGCGTTCTGCAGAATTTTGGTAAGAGCCTGCCCAGGATGAGGTTAAACTGACCATCTAGGCTTTACAGTCTAAAGTCACCACCACAATAGTATGTTTTTGGATTGTGGAAAGAAACTGGAGCATCAGAAGGAAACCTACCAAGACCCAGAAGAACAAAAGTAAACATTTTTTGTTGGTTTTCATTGCTCCACACCTCTTTAATATAAATATACTTTGACTTTCTGGGACATCCTAGGGGCTGAGCTATGAATGCCTATATAACCCTATAATTTATGACTTACTTGTGTCTTAGTAAGCCATTTAGTAGGAAGGAGGCAGACGTCTCCTTTGTCCATTTAATAAATAGTACTGTATGTAAAAGACATGTAGCCCATCCTACAATAGTGTTTCTCAAATAGAGTGCCGCGGCACCCTGGGTGCCGCCTGTGTTCTCCCGGGGTTCCGCGAGCATGGGAACCAGTTTGCACCAAATTAGCATCATAAATTGTCATAGTGCAGGCGGCCAGTGCAGGCCTGCAACTCTTATATGATCAGGGCCTTAGAAATGAAGAAGGGCCTCTGCTTTGGATAGTGGTACGTGCCTATTCCTGCAACAACACTGGCGAACAATGGAGAATCATCTGAAAAAAAAATGAAAAAAACTCTGCTTTTTCTCCAGCAGTTCTTGATTATCTTTTATGGGCTTTTGCACCCTTTAAACTGCCCTATTGTCACCGATGGCTTTTAATATCACAGTTATCAATCTGAAAGCGTATTCCCCACTGGGTCCCAGCCCTCCTGTGCTCTGTAAGAATGGGTATATGTATATACACTTTGCAATAAATAAAAAGTTACATTACTGTACTTCTTTGGCCAATTATAACTATAGTTACACTGAATATTGAGTACAGCATGTGTTTTGTCTGGTAAAACTATCATTATTGGGCGGTGTCATCTGTCAGGTCTCGACCTGGAAAATCAGTCTAAATGACTGTGAAGTTCAGTGCACAATTGTACACAACACACATAAACAGCCTACAGGCGTAATCGGTGTGCCTGTACGTGCCGTACACACTAGACGTGGGGCTATTTCCTACATGTAATTAGTTTAAGTTTGACACAGCTATGTTTTGTTTAATTGAATAATTACTACCTCCCATCTGACGAGTCAACCCTGTACAAAGCAACCAATCGAATTACTGTGTTCATGATGGGGGTAGTCCATGTTGAAAATCAGGACCGTTGGGTTAATTAAAATACAAAAATACGAATTTGTAAGGTGCAAAAGGCTTCATATAAAGATCATTAGATTGGGGGAATCAGCAAATTATTCACTTTAGGAGACCCTGCCACCTACTTGGAAAAAAAATGCAGGTAAAAGGACTAAAAACAAGCATTTTTTATATTCACTTGCAGTGTACCTTTACATTTGCTTGAAAATTTAACTAATCAATTCCTTAGAACAACCTCCTCCCTCTATGCATATCATTGCCCTCTCTTCTCCTGGTAGTGTCTAATTATTCGATGTGATGGCCCAGCTCTTCCACTCCTCCCTTCACCTGCTTAAATAAATGTTTATGTAGCTGCTGGGGAAGGAGCGAAGGGGGTTATTATAGAGTGTCTGCTGAGTGACAGCTCTGAGTTTAATGGGGTTGCTAAAATCACATCCAAGATGGCAACACCCAGAATTGATTTTAGAACTTTTGGATGTCCACACAAGGCAGGTTTATAAAGGAAAACAACATCCCTGATGCAATGTCTCTTTTGTAACATAGCCTGTCGGATGTTCCACATGCACAGTATATGGCCAAAAGTGTGTGGACACCTGACCATTACATCGATATAACCTGTTAGGACAATCCATTTCAAAACCATGGAAATTAATAAGAAGTTGGCCAACCCTTTTTCAGTTTTAACAACCTTTACTCCTCTAGATAGGCTTTCCACAATATTCTATCTATCTATCGATCTATCTATCGATCTATCTATCTATCTATCTATCTATCTATCTATCTATCTATCTATCTATCTATCTATCTATCTATCTATCTATCTTTCTATCTTTCTATCCATCTATCTATGCTGGATCTAGGGGGGTGCTAGGGTGGACTGCACCCTGGCTCCTGATATTGAGCCTGGCCCCTGAGCTCCTTTCCCCATCTCCGCACTCAGAGCCGGGACAAGGCAGGGGGAGGCAGCCTGGTGTAGTGAAGCAGTGGCGGCTGGTGTATAAGGGGCTCTTGGGCGCCGCCTTCCCGCTGCTGACATGAAGAAAAAAAAAAAGTCAGCCCGGCCCCCCTGCGGGAGACGCCGGTACATTGACTTTTCTCTTTTTTTTGTCGGCTCCTTGCTGTCAGCTGACAGCAAGTAGTGAGCCGATTGGCCAGGAATTAAACTCTGGACAGGCGCACACACATAGTCTGATTGGCTACCCCCTGATCCATCAAAACCAATGACTCTCTGTCATTGGCTGCTGTGGGTGGGGGCAGGGCAATGGTGGATGTGCTGGTTGCGTGATAAGTCACGCAGGCGCAGCACTCCGCCGGGACGTCAGACCAACGAGGAGAAAGAGAAAGAGAGGGGACACTAGTGAACTGCCGCACAGCACTCGTCTCCACCACGATTCCACTGCCAGCCAGGCCCAGGCAGCCAGCCACCACTGTACCAGGCCAGCAGCAGCCATACCAGACCAGATGGTCGAGCCAGAGACAGCAGGACATCCCCAGGCCGGCTGCAGACTGCACAGACACTAGTCACAGGTGGGTCATCAATACCTTATCTGGGACCCCTGTATACTGCTACCTGGCACCCTATATACTGCTACCTGGGACCCCTGTATACTGCTATCTGGGACCCCTGTATACTGCTACCTGGCACCCTGTATACTGCTACCTGGGGCTCTGTATACCCTATCTGGGACCCCTGTATACTGCTATCTGGGACCCCTGTATACTATCTGGGACCCCTGTATACTGCTATCTGAGACCCCTGTATACTGCTACCTGGCACCCTGTATACTGCTACCTGGGGCTCTGTATACCCTATCTGTATTCTGCTACCTGGCACCCTATATACTGCTACCTGGCACCCTATATACTGCTACCTGGGGCTCTGTATACCCTATTTAGGACCCCTGTATACTGCTACCTGGCACCCTATATACTGCTACCTGGGGCTCTGTATACCCTATCTGGGACCCCTGTATACTGCTACCTGGCTGTATACTGCTACCTGGGGCTCTGTATACCCTATCTGGGACCCCTGTATACTGCTATCTGGGACCCCTGTATACTGCTATCTGGGACCTTGTATACTGCTACCTGGCACCCTATATACTGCTACCCGGGGCTCTGTATACCCTATCTAGGACCCCTGTATACTGTTACCTGGCACCCTGTATACTGCTACCTGGGGCTCTGTATATCCTATCTGGGACCCCTGTATACTATCTGGGGCCCCTGTATACTGCTATCTGGGGCCCCTGTATACTGCTATCTGGGACCCTATATACTGCTACCTGGGGCTTTGTATACCCTATCTGGGACCCCTGTATACTGCTATCTGACACCTTGTATACTGCTACCTGGGGCTCTGTATACCCTATCTGGGACCCCTGTATACTGTTATCTGGGACCCCTGTATACTGCTATCTAGGACCCCTGTATACTGCTACCTGGCACCCTATATACTGCTACTTGGGATTCTGTATACCCTATCTGGGACCCCTGTATACTGCTACCTGGCACCCTGTATACTGCTATCTGGGACCCTGTGTACTGCTACCTGGCACCCTATATACTGCTACCTGGGGCTCTGTATACCCTATCTGGGACCCCTGTATACTGCTACCTGGGGCTCTGTATACCCTATCTGGGACCCCTGTATACTGCTATCTGGGACCCTGTATACTGCTACCTGGCACCATATATACCCCTATATGGGACCCCTGTATACTGCTATCTGGGACCCCTGTATACTGCTATCTGGGACCCTGTATACTGCTACCTTGTAACCTATATACTGCTACCTGGGGCTCTGTATACCCTATCTGGGACCCCTGTATACTGCTACCTGGGGCTCTGTATACCCTATTTGGGACCCCTGTAAAATGCTACCTGGCACCCTGTATACAGCTACCTGGGGCTCTGTATACCCTATCTGGGACCCCTGTATACTGCTATCTGGGACCCTGTATACTGCTACCTGGCAACCTATATACTGCTACCTGGGGCTCTGTATACCCTATCTGGGACCCCTGTATACTGCTACCTGGGGCTCTGTATACCCTATTTGGGACCCCTGTATACTGCTACCTGGCACCCTGTATACAGCTACCTGGGGCTCTGTATACCCTATCTGGGACCCCTGTATACTGCTATCTGGGGCTCTGTATGCTGCTACCTGGGACCCTGTATACCCTATCTGGTGGCTGTATACCCTATCTGGGACCCTGTATACTGATATATGGTAATTCTGTATACTGATATCTGGGACTCTGTATACTGCTATATTGTGGCTCTGTATACTGCTATATGGTGACTCTGTATATTGCTATATGGTGATGCTGTATATAACGCTATATGGTGATGCTGTATATACCACTATCTGTGATGCTGTATACCCTATCTGGTGATGCTGGGCTGTATACTCCTGACACAAGGGGTGGGGCTTATGAGAAGTGGGAGGGGTCAAAAAGGAAGGGCGGGGTCTGGCGCCCCCCCAAAAGGTAGGACAGACATGACAGCGGCAGACAGGAGAGAGCCAAGAGGAGGTGCAGGAAGTGCTGTGCTATGCTGTGCCTCCTATCAGAACAGCGCTCTTTCATGCAGCAGATGGCACATGATTGCTCTTACTGTACTGTTACCCACCCCCCCATCAACATTTCCTGCTGCTAGGAGATAAAGAACCATTGGAGAACATAAGGGGCATGTAATCAAACCATGTGTGTATAGCCCGATGTTAGGGCTATCTTCCTTGCTATTCCCCTGTATGCTGCCCTGCTGACCTCACCTCTTCTGCCCCCCTGACATTTTATCCCATCACCTTGTAGGACATCCCATTCCAAAACCATGACCATTATTATTGAGTTGTCCCCCTTTTGCAGCTATATCCACCTCCACCATTATAGTCAGGCTTTTTACAGGATTTTGAAGTGTGTCTGTAGATATTTGTGCCCAAGTGCTCATTAATCTAAAACACGAAAACACCACTAAAACACCACAACACTCATTAATCTAAAACACGCGCTGCTCCAACATGGGTTGGTTCAAGTCGTATGGCGTGCTGGTATGTTGTGACTGTAGCCGATCCATAAACCAAAACTCGGGATGGCTGCACAACCAACATGGATAACTTGAAATAGACTTTATTGAAGTAGAACTACATAAAAGCAATGCAGAAGCACACAGGGCAGGCTTTGTTAACGTGTTTCACACTGCAAAAAGTGCTTTGTCAAAACCTCATTCATCCAAAAGAGATATTTGAGGTCAGGTGCCGATATTGAACAAGAAGACTTGGTTCTCAATTCTGCATTCAGTAGGGTGAGTTTAGGACTCTGTGCAGGCTACTGAAGGCCCTCAACACCAAACTCATCAAACCATGCCTTTATAGACCTGCCTTTGTACACAGGGGAGCAGCCATGCTAGAACAGAACAGGGAATTCGCCAAACTGTTTCACAAAATGAGAAGCACACAATAGTCCAATATGTCTTTGCATGCTGTAACACTGACAATACCCTTCAGTGAATACAATTGAATTCAATAATAATTATACAATTATTATACAGGATTTATATAGTGCCAACAGTTTGCACAGTGTTTTACAATATAAATGAAGACAATACAACAACAATGCAATTCAATATAGGAGGGTTAGGAGGGCCCTGCTCCAGCACGCTTACATACTAATAGGGAGGGGATGGTGGAACAAAAGGTAATAACTGTGAGGGATAGGGTTGCCACATCATCCCTTTAATCCAGGACACATCTGAATTACAAAGGTTCTGTGGCTAATTTAATGCAGATGAGGCACCAAGTGAGTTTAATTACCACCTTAATCAGCCACAGAACCTGTGTAATTCATATGTGTCCTGGTCCTGGATTAAAGGGATGATGTGGCAACCCTCGTCCCGGGAGGATTGGGAGGATATAACTTAACGTAACAACAACATAACAGAAGTAAATATAACATTTTGTGACACGTTTGACAACCGTGATATATTTAGGACATATTATTAACATATTAATAATAACTTAAGTTAACATAAGTGAC
>BLSH010304172.1:164986-176380 GCA_018402905.1 Glandirana rugosa | reverse complement strand
TATATACACACACAGTGTATTGAGTGTACACTATATATCAGTGCATTCGAGGGTGTACGGTATATAGTACACTACTTGATGTGGTGTCTTAAAATATATACAGTCTAGTATATATATACACACAGCGTATTGAGTGTACACTATGTATCAGTGCATTCGGGGGTGTATGTACGGTATATAGTACACTTGACGTGGTGTATTAAAATGTATACAGTCTAGTATATACATATATATACACGCAGCGTATTGAGTGTACACTATATATCAGTGCATTCGCGGGTGTACGTACGGTATATAGTACACTTGACGTGGTGTCTTAAAATATATACAGTCTAGTATATATATACACAGTGTATTGAGTGTACATTATATATCAATGCATTCAGGGGTGTACATACAGTATATAGTACACTTGACGTTGTGTCTTAAAATATATATAGTTTTTAAACTAATTTACAACAGCAGGGCCCGTTCCTGCGCCCAACAAGAGTAACTGCAAGGGGTTACAGCGTTCTGGCACCACCAACACCCGAGGCCCAATTTTTTCAGCACCTGTTTGACTAGGGCATGTCATCACAATTTTTAAACTAATTTACAAGGGCAGCGGCAGTGGGAGGGGGGGTCGTCAAATAAGAAGGAAGAAGATGAAGATTTAAGATGAAGAGAGGAAGGAAGAAGACCGAAAGAAGAAGCAGAAGACCAGAAGAAGGACCGGGGCAGGAGAAGATGGAGGAAGAAAGAAGAAAGAAGAAGAGCTATTTTACACAATAAAGCACTTGTCAAAAACTGCCTCTTGTTTTTTTGTACCACTTTACTTTTTTGGTGAATGGGTGGGGGTACAATGTACAACTTACCTATTCACATGGGGGGTCGGGATCTGGGGGTCCTCTTATTAAATGGGACTTCCAGATTCTGATAAGCCCCCACCCACACCACAGACCCCCACAACCACCAGCCAGGGTTGTGGGGATGAGGCCCTTCTCCCCATCAACATGGGGACAAGGTACTTTGGGGGTGACCTCAAATCATCCTCCCCATATAGAGGGCATGTGGCCTGGTATGGTTCGGAGGGGGCGCTCGCTTGTCCCCATCCCCTCCTGCCATGCCAGGGCTGCGTGCCCGGATAAGGATCTGGTTTGGATCTCGGGGGGGGGACCCCACGCCGTTTTTTAAAAAATATTTGGTGCGGGGTTCCCCTTAAAATCCATACCAGACCTGAAGGGCCTGGTACAGACTTTGGGGGGGCCCTACACAATTTTTTTTTTGGGCGGGGTTCCCCTTAAAATACATACCACACCTGAAGGGTCTGTTACAGACTTTGGGGGGAACCCTATGCAACTTTTTTTTTTTACATTTCGGAGCGGGGTTACCCTTAAAATCCATACCACACCTGAAGGGCCTGGTATGGACTGGGGGGAGTGGGTTGGGCAACGTAATGCTTTTTCAGTGATTTTATCTATATTGCCGGGAATACATTACAGGCGCGATAATAAATCACAATTTTTCCTTTGGAAATGTAATTTTGCTCTCGCTATGTTCTAAACATCACAGAGGTGCGCCCTTTTACAAGCAGACCAAGGGGACCACCCAGGCATGATATTTAAAGGAATATTTGATTTTCATTGTTTCACTTTAAGCATTATTAAAATCACTGCTCCTGAAAAAACGGTCGATTTTAAAACTTTTTTTTTGCATTGATACATGTCCCCTAGGGCAGGACCCAGGTCCCCATACACTTTTTAGGGCAATAACTTGCATATAAGCTTTTAAAATGAGCACTTTTGATTTATCATGTTCGAGTCCCATTGATTTTTAATGGCGTTCATGTGTCTGCACAAATCTTTTGCCTGCTCACAAGTTCTGGTGCGAACCGAACCGGGGGGGGGGTGTTCGGCCCATCCCTACTGTAGCAGGTACACACTACTGACAGGCTGCTTGTTAGACTTCCATAACCCAAGGTAACCACTTGTGTCTTCACACTGCCTTATCTCTCCACTGATGTCTTCATACCCCAAGTACCTAGTGACCTAAAGTGCAGGTTACTTTTACAGTACACCCCTTTTAGTAACTTCACAACTGATCGGAACAAGGTTTCCAAAACTTTACTTTTAAAAAGTGCAAAAGGCATTACAAAGTCCAACATTCACAGACATAGGGTTTTTTTTTAATAAGGACAAATAGACTGCACTTTGCAAAGTGCAGTTGTACTCTGCAAGTGCAGTTCCTCCCGAGCTTAGTAAATGAGGTAAAGCTTTACTTTACAAAAAGTATCCAATCACGTGCAAGGGAAATAACAAAAACAGCATTTTTGCTTGCACATGATTGGATGATGGAAGTCAGCAGAGCTTTTGCTCATTTACTAAGCTCTGGAACAACTGCTGTTGCAGAGTGCAGCTGTACTTTGCAAAGTGCACAGTGCGTTTGCCTTAAGTAAGTTAACCCCATAATTCTTCCCTACATCCCTAACCCTAACTCAGGCTATTTACTGCCCTGGCATACCTGCAAAGGTAGTGTCCATGTAAATGCAGAGTTCTTCAGAGGCATTCTCCAGCAGTTGGTATCTTCAGGATAAACCCCAAGTTCTGATGACTTTACATGCAGGTAATAGGGAGCAATATTCTTCCTATGCTCAAGAGTGTTGTTCTCTATCTCTCTCCCTTGCGGGCACCAGGTCTCTCTTTCTCTAACCCCCAACTCTCTTCTGCAAAGGGGACTCTGTGTACTGGACCACTGACCCTCTTTTATAACACAGGATCAGTGGGTTGGGTCTAGAAAAAAACCTGTCAAAAGCCCAAAGAACT
Source organism: Glandirana rugosa (assembly GCA_018402905.1). Taxonomy (NCBI): domain Eukaryota; kingdom Metazoa; phylum Chordata; class Amphibia; order Anura; family Ranidae; genus Glandirana; species Glandirana rugosa. The sequence continues at coordinate 173,579 of BLSH010304172.1, read as the reverse complement.
GGCAAAAGCATTAACTCTTACCATCCACTTTGGAACAGCACTTAACTGGTTATTTTAAACTCACGCTACAACACTTCAGACACTTGCACACTTCTAGCTTTGTGGCAACAGTTTGAGGAGAGCCCTTTTATATTCCAAAACAGGATATTACAGCGAACACATGCAATAATGACATTAAAATCATGCAAGGCTATTTAAAAGTACCTGAGCATCTTAGGGGGTCTGTTGCACTATATGGTCATAGAGTGCTTAGCCCACTACTGCGTCAAAGTCCCCAAACTCAGTGGGTCCTACATTAACCATAGAATGGGAGATCCTGTCTCTTAACTATGGGAGCAATACACTCCTCCTAATGGGAGAACTTGAGAACTCTTCCTACAACTCAGGTGGACACTGATTAGAGGTAATTATGAAAAGGTGGGGTGCTCCAGCCCAAGGGATTTGGTTAGGATCATACAATAGACAAGTAATTACTTGGGGGGGCACGCCCTATTAATGTATTACATTAGAGATGGTGCTGCCATAAGACCACATAAACAAAACAATATATTACAGTGTACACATGCAATAATGACATTAAAATCCCACAAGGCTATTTAAAAGTACCTGAACATCTTTGAACAAAAATACAGGGAGTCTGTCACACTAGATGGCCATAGAGTGCTTAGCCCACTACTGCGTCAAAGTCCCCCAACTCAGTGGGTCCTGCACTAACCATAGAATGGGAGATCCTGTCTTTTAACCATGGGAGCAAGCAGGGCTGGACTGGGACAAAAATTTGGCCCAGACTTCATCCAGACCGACCCAGGGCACAGCACATCGGGGTACAGGGCACATCTGGGTACAGCGCACATCAGGGCACAGCACATAAGGACACAGAGCACTACAGGACACAGCACATAAGGGCACAGGGCACTACAGGACACAGCACATAAGGGCACAGGGCACTACAGGGCAGAGCACATCAGGGTACAGGGCACAGCACATCAGAGTATAGCATACATCAGGGCACAGCACATCAGGGATCAGGGCACAGCGCATATCAGGGCACAGCACATCAGGGTACAGCGCACATCAGGGCACAGCACATCAGGGTACAGGGCACAGCTCATCAGGGTACAGGGCACAGCACATCAGGGTATAGCACATCAGAGTACAGCACATCCGGGTACAGTGCACAGCACATATCAGGACACAGCACATCAGGGTAAAGCACATCAGGGTACAGGGCACAGCTCATCAGGGTACGGAGCACAGCACATCAGGGCACAGCACATCAGTGTACAGGGCACAGCACATCAGGGTACAGAGCATAGCACGTCAGGGTACAAGGCACAGCACATCAGGGTACAGAGCACATCACATCAGGGCACAGCGCATCAGGGTACAGGGCACATGGGGCACATCAGGGCACATGGGACACATCAGGGCAAATGGGGCACATCAGGGCAAATGGGGCACATCAGCCACATGGGGCACATCGGGGCACATGGAGAACATCAGAGCACATGGGGCACATCAGGGTAAATGGGGCACATCAGGATACATCAGGCACATGGGGCGCATCAGGGCACATGGGGCACATCAGGGCAAATGGAGCACATCAGGGCACATCGAGCACATGGGGTACATCATGGCTAATGGAGCACATCAGGCACGCAGGCACATCAAGGCAAATAGGGCACATCAAGCATATGGGGCATATCAGGGTACATTGGGGCAAATGGGGCACATCAGGGCAAAAGGGGCACATCAAGCACATGGGGCACATCAGGGCACATCAGAGCACATCAAGCACATCAGGCACATCAGGGTACATCAGGCACATAGGGCACATCAGGCACATGGAGCACCGTGTTTACTAGCCATTTTAGTGCAGAGAAGCGCAGGAAGTGTCTGTAATAAATTCTCTTTCATGTCACGATGCGGCTCCGCCCCCTTCTCTCTTCTCGTCCATCTCAGGTGATGTCACAAGCAAATTGGGATAGACGAGAAGAAAGGAGGGGAGGGGCCACCAGGGAGCAGCACGACTTATTACAGACACTTCCTGTGCTTCTCTGCATATCATCTGATACTCGATCTACCCGTCAGGCGTCAGCTGTCTGTGATTGACAGGTAGATCAGGGTAATTCACCGCAGAACTGGGGAAACTCCCGATAGTCCCAATGGCCAGTACATGCCTGGGAGCAATACACTCCTCCTAATGGGAGAACTAGAGAACTCTTCCTACAACTCAGGTAGACACTGATTAGAGGTAATTAAGAAAAGGTGGGGTGCTCTAGCCCAAAGGATCTGGTCAGGATCATACAATAGACAAACAAATACTTGAGGGGCACACCCTATTAATGTATTGCATTAGAAATGTATTATTGCATATGTGCACTGTAATATGCTGTTTTGTTCATGCGCTCTTATGGCAGCGCCATCTCTAATGTAATACATTAAGAGGGTGTGCCCCCCAAGTATTTATTTGTCTATTGTATGATCCTGACCAGATCCCTTGGGCTTGAGCACCCTGCCTTTTCATAATTACCTCATAATTACCTCTAATCAGTGTCCCCCTGAGTTGTAGGAAGAGTTCTCTAGTTCTCCCATTAGGAGGAGTGTATTGCTCCCATGGTTAAGAGACAGGATCTCCCATTCTATGGTTAATGTAGGACCCACTGAGTTGGGGGACTTTGACGCAGTAGTGGGCTAAGCACTCTATGGCCATATAGTGTCACAGACTCCCCATATTTTGTGTAAGATGTTCAGGTACTTTTAAATAGGCTTGCATGATTTTAATGTCATTATTGCATGTGTGCGCTGTAATATGCTGTTTTATTCATGTGGCCTTATGGCAGCATTAATAGGGTGTGCCCCAAGTATTTGCCCCTTTCTGTTCCAGCCTGACTGGGACACTGTACACAAAACCAACACCATGAAGACAGTGACAGTGTGAGCAATGATACCCCACCTTGCAGTGGCGGCTCGTGTTTTTTTGGAGTGGAGGGCAGCAAACAATCAGCAACACCCGGGGCACCCCCCCCCCCCGGACTGCCAGCATGATAGTCAATAGGATCGCCTGGTGCTTTGGTCAACCGGGAAACAGGTCTCACAGACCTGGCTCCTGATTGACGGGGAGGAACGGCAGTGTGAAAATAGGGAAAATTAATTCGCTATAGTCACACAATTGGGTGAGATCAGGGTGCACTCTCTGTTCCCCGATCCCAACCTATTTTAAAGCCTATTAGAGCCTCAGGCTCTAATCAGGTGCTTAAAAGAAAACACCTCCTCCCGCCCCCACCATAGGAATCCATGCACCGGCGTCCTGAAAGGGGCCGGGCGCATGGATGGGGGGGAGGTGGTAGGGATGGGGGGGCAGCGCCCGTGCGCCCTTAATGCATGGGCCGCCCCTGCCACCTTGAATGGCTGTACTGGGGACTCTGTCCTGACAATATCCACCAATATGACTGGGAATCAGGTTGGTGCTGCATGCTCTTACAGCCTTCAATGGCCCTGACACTGATTCTTATATGGGAGGCCCTGTACCTGGTCACAGCTAGCCCATTTATGGCTGCTCCAACCTGGCACAGCCCCACTAAGCACAGGAAAGTGGGAGGGGAGTAGCCTTTAAACCAGGGGATCATGGGAGCCCAAGGCATTGTTAGTAATGGAATTCAATGGCCCTATAAATGTTGCTGGTGAAGGCGGAAAAGTGGTACTCTCCTCCACTTAATATTACCATAATACAGCAAATGTGGTGCTGGTAAATGTTCAACCAGATGAATGCTTATGAATGATAATTTACATGGCCTTGATGAAGGGTAAGGATGCCCGAAATTGTATTCCTGTACATTCTGATGTACAGCTATTCATTGGAATAAAAAATACTGTGAGTATTTAAGGAGTGTTGCACCCTATGGTTCTGTCATGTACCTGGTGATGGAGCCTGATGTGGAGAGAAAGGCAAACTTTTACACCCCTAGCTCGGTACCCTTGATAAGGTAATAGGTACAAGAGCCTGGAGTGGCACGAGTGCCTGGGAGTTCTGGTGATGGCGGTTGCAGATAAGGTGACTGTGTGCACGCTGGAACGTGACACAGGGCAGCCTACGCAGTAGGCTGGAAGACAGTCAGAAGGCACTTGGTGACTGGCAGGTCACAGGCAGCAAGCACTCGGTAGACCGGCAGGTGGCAGACAACAGGTACTTGGAATGGCTGGAGTTGGCAATGGTAAGTAGATAGGCATGGATGTGGTCAAAGGGCAAGCCAAGGGTTGGTTCAGGCAGAGTTCAAGCGTGGTCAGACGAATATCAGAACAACAATAGGAAATCAAGAACAGGAACAGGTAACAGGTAGCAGAACATTGTAGACCATAAGCGCATGTGCAGTTGCATGAGTGCGGTCCTGGCTAACAGGAATTCACAGTTCTCACATATTCATGTGCCTATGCACATTGGTTCTTTCCTGACAATAGGTTTGGCTAATAGGAATTCTCCATCTGTGCATAACTATGCGCCTTGGTATATTTTGTCTTTCCAGACAGGTTCATCATATAGAGAGTGGCAGATTGCAGCCTGCTAGGGCTATATAGACTGTATACATAGCTCCCCACTATCCCTGTTTTTGAAGAACTGTCCCTGATTTGGAACAAAGAAAAAAGATATACCTGTGCTCAGATCCCAATAGCTTGTACATGTAATTGAACTACCAAGTGCTAAAGGGGTGTAACTAGAGTTGAGCGAACCTCTGGAAGTTCGGGTTCTGCTGGTTTGGCCGAACTTCGGGACAAAGTCCGGGTTCGGGTCCGGACTGGACCCGAATTTTGACCCAGACCCCGAACTCCATTGAAATCAATGGGGACCCAAACTTTTAGGCACAAAAATGGCTGTAACAAAGTCCTGGAAAGTCCTAGAGGTCTTCAAAAGGAAGGAAAATGGGGGTAAGAGTAGGGCAAGTGCCCTACAAAGAAATGGGGATAGGTAAATAACTTAAAATAATTTTTAACCTAAAATCACATAAAAAAAAAATCAAAAATGGAGGTGGATGTGGAGTTGGAGGTTGAGGAGGCGGTGAAAGTGGCGGTAGAGGAGGAGGAGGTAGCCAACATTGTTTTTTTTATTTCTGGAATTTTTTATTTTTTTTTAAACCAGCAATGTAGATGCACTTTTTAATTTTGTGCAAGAAACAATAATCTGTCCCTTTAAGCAACAGTAGGAACCTCTCCCTATAGAACTAGGAGATGATTTTAGATTCTAAAATCATCTCCAAGTTGTACAGGGAAAGCCTCCAGCTGTTGCTTTAAGGGAAAGATTAGTGTTCTAAAATCATCTTAAAATTGTGTGGGAAAAGCCTATATCAGCCGCAGGGAGCCATATTAGTGTTCTAAAATCATCTTCAAAGTGTATGGGAAAAGCCTATTGCAGGCGCAGGGAGCCATATTAGTGTTCTAAAATCATCTTCAAAGTGTATGGGAAAAGCCTATTGCAGGCATGGGGAGGCATATTCGTGTACTAAAATCATCTTCAAATTGTGTGGGAAAAGCCTATTTCTGCCGCGGGGAGCCATATTAGTGTTCTAAATTTTAGAACACTAATATGGCTCCCCGCACCTGCCATAGGCTTTTCCCATACACTTTGAAGATGACTCTACCTAGTCCAGTCAGATCGTTCTGTAGAGCAGGATGAGGTGTGCAATCTGTCTCTCAAAGCACCAGTACAGTTCGGGTTCGCTCAACTCTAGGTGTAACCACACGTTAACACTACAAATACCAAATGGACCCTCTGCACACTGCTACACCCTTCCCAGCAAACTATGCAATGTAAAACAGGGGATATTTAGCTCACATATATTGCAATACATGTTTAAGCTGACCAACTCCGTCAAAGTAATCCATTTTCTGGCCAGTCCTACACTGCCTTGCCACTGCAAATGCTATGGTGGATACTATGCCAACCTGGGGCATAAAGACACAAGATGAGGGAGAGCAACTAGGTTCAATTACATGTACAAGCTATTGGGATCTGAGCACAGGTATATATTTTCTCTGTTATATACAGGTCAGTGACCAGATCTGAACATAGTTGCTCTCCCCCATCTTGTGTCTTTATGTCCCAGGTTGGCATAGTGTCCACTGTAGCATTTGCAGTGGCAAGGCAGTATAGGACTGGTTAGAAGAGGGATTACTTTGATGGAGTTGGTCAGCTTAAACATGTATTGCAATATATGTGAACTAAATATCCCTGTTTTACATTGCATAGTTTGCTGGGAAGGGCGTAGCAGTGTGTAGAGCAGTGGTTCTCAAATCCGGTCCTCAGGACCCACCAACAGGCCAGATTTTAAGTATTACCTTGGGGAGATGCAGACTAGAATACTGAAATCACTGAGCAGCAAATGATATTAAGTTATCCTGCAAACCTGGCCTATTAGTGGGTCCCGAGGACAGGAGTTGAGAACCACTGGTGTAGAGGTTCCATTTGGGATTTGGAGCAAAGTCCCTCTTTTCTCCTCATTTGCCTTTCATTTTAGTCTGATCTATATAGTTGTACATACAATGCACTTTTTACCTTTCAAAAAGTGTTTCCCTGTGCTAAACCTTTCATCCAAATTCTAAATGGCTGCATTTGTAAATTTCAAAAAACAGTATAAAGGAGCACTGGTGGGTTTAACTAATCATGTTTTTGTATATTTCTCCTTTAAGGGGGTGTGTCTTATGGCTACATAATTTTGCTAATAGGTGTCCCATGTTCCCATCTCATAAAGTTGGGAGGTATGTGTATATTGTACATATATATCTTCCTAAACCATTTATATTGCAGCACCTCTGTGTACTGCAGCCTCAACATTCTACGAGTTTTGGCTTAGGCAAGCTAGCCAGTAAACCACTGAGAGTTAACTACTTTAGATGAGTGCACAGACTCTGGAAGCTGCCTAATGTGTTTGCTTTGGCCACGCTTTTAATCCTTTCCATATTTATACTGGCAATCCTTGTCTTATCACGATGGAGCTAGTACTTTGCTTTCTCATTTCACCCATCTCTAGCAGTCACGAAGGCTCAGGTGTACATTAACACGAGGAAGAAAAGACAACCATAGGAATTAGTCATTTGTTTGCCATAGGTTTTAAAACACAAGCAAATTTGAACAAAGTTCATTAACTTATACATACTTCTTACCACCGCATACATTTATTTCTTATATTTACATACTGTAGCATCAAGATACAGTATTATGCAGTGTATTTTTATAGAACCATTCACATCTGTCCATACAAACTGCCACTTTGTACTTCCCCACAATGTTAGTTTTACCAAAAACAATTTACAAAATAAATAATTTTAAACAGTCAATGAGGATGCAGTTTTGCATCCAAAATGATCTCCTGCAACATGAGAGTCCATATTTAAAATGTAAGTCCGGCAAAAAATGTTTCCATCTTTTATTGAGGGATACAGCTTTGATACAAGATCAGTGGGTTAAAGTACCAATTGCAGGAGGCAAACGCTAGATGCAAGTAAAAAGCAACAAAACAAATGGCTTCATCCATAGGCGTGAGCACAGGGTGTGCCAGGTGTGCCTGGGCACACCCTAATTACCCTGCGTGGTGCAGAGTCCCCCCGTTTAAACACCTGATATTTCACCAAAGCCCCCTAACAGGGCTCCTAAAAAATAAAAAACATTGTAAAAATAATACAAATAAAAAATACTGACACCAACCACTGCCCTACTGACATCATTGGTATATATACAGTACACATGCACACACACATATGTGTTTGAGCTTTGAGGTGCAGTAGGCTGTGCACACCTATGGCTTCATCTTGTGGCCTTACAGTAAGTTGAGGATAGCAGTAAAAACCTAACAGGGGTGCCATCCTCTCATTTTCTGGGTTGTTGGCCAGCTGAATCACATCCTGTCATAGTCTATTTCCTGTGTATTCCAGATCCTCTATGCTACTCAGAACATTCTAAGTTGACCAACCATTAGAGTTGGGTCGAACACTCCCCTGATTCGGTTCGTGCAAAAACTCTCGAACATCACAAAAGTTCGGGCCCAAACCCCATTGAAGTCTATGGGACCCGAAAAATCAAACGTCCCCATTTTGAAGTATTATATGCAAGCTATTAGCCATAAAAAGGGTATGGGGGCCCAAGTACTGCCCTGGGGGACATGTACCAATGCAAACATTTTTTTTTTGATGATTGTTTTTACAGGAGCAGTGATTTTGATGATGCCTAAAGTGAAACAATACCGTGTATAGACAATTTGTGTTTTGTGTTCAAACAGCGCTTGCAATCTTTTGTGTTTAACAGATATGTGCCATAACAAAGTGAAATCCGTAGTAGTTTTAGTGACGAGGACATTTTTGTTAGTAGTTTTTTTTTTACAAACGTAACCATGTACAGGGGGTCCCGTCATGAACCCGGGGGTATGGGAAAAATACCGATTATCGAACGTATATTATGAAGTTTTACCCCTGCAAACTAAAAAGCCCAGGGTATCTGAAGTTACCCCAAACCCGGGCTTGAAAACACTACAAGCTCTCAAAAACGTGCTTGGCTTAGTCCCCTCACAAGCTGGGTTGAGATTACCAACCAGTTGAATCTTACAAG
>BLSH010304172.1:136400-153703 GCA_018402905.1 Glandirana rugosa | reverse complement strand
TCTTAATACTAAATAGATGTAACCTTTTGTTTCCTTACTTTCAAACTGCCTAGTAATTACATGTATTTTTTACTCACAATTTAGTTTCTCTCACTGCTGGACTTTTCTATTTTAGGTGAGGGCATCTGAAGCCCATCCTTAGTCTCCTGGCATCTCTTCCTGAAAGAAGTGCATGGTGGGTAACCATCATGCATGCCTCGATCTCGGTCTGCCTTAAATCAGGTCATTTCCTGTCTGGAAATAAGACGATTTTACAGTACAGGGAAGCCCACTGACTCCTGGGAAATGATGAGTCACATCTCCCAGGAGGCCAGGGGAAGCAGGAAGTGAGGAGAAGATCCTCGGACCTAAAAGGGGCAGATTACAGAGACCACCTAGCAACAAGCGACTTAGGGTGAGTATAATTTTTTTTTTTCCTTCAAAGGTAAGTCTATATAGGCAAAGGACTTGGATGATGTAAAAAAAAAAAAATTTCTGAGTGGAACTTTAAACAAAGATCAGTGCACCCCTGGCAGAGAATAATATGTGGAATTTAAGAGGGATACAAGTAAAATAAGTGTGCTGAGTGCCTGCAGTAAGCAGAATCATATATAACCCTGAGTACCAAAAGAACAGAAGTACAGCTTGGAGCGGTGGTGGCTAGTTCAGTAAGTTTTGTGGTATCTAGGCAGAAAATGAAGGGTACCCAAGGCTGTATGTCTGCACCCCTTGAAATTGTTAACCTGCCACAAGCACAACACAAATCAATATTTTTCTTGAGCTGCAAGATATAAGCTGGTCACTTTAGAGGCCTGTGTACAAGGGTTTTAGTTCTCATCAGAACTGCTACTCTCCCCATATAAGTCAACGAAAATAAAAAGGTAATCTGAAGCAGGTTAATACAATCTGAAGGAGGTCTGCAAGTCAAATGTATCTGTAAGGAAAATGTTCAGTGAAAGGATTTTCAGATGAATCTCAAACTGAGCTCAAATGCAAGATAAATGTACCTGAAAGCGCACTGCGTGTTCCCATTGACACAAGCCTCACAAGTATGAAGTCACCAGCAGTGATAGGAAGAAGACACCTAGAGATGTCTTTGCCATCAGGTAGCTTTTATAGCAGTTCAGGACCCTTGGAATCCAGTTTTGACAAACTCCTCTGCTTAAGGCCTTAAAGTGATTGTAAAAGCTTGATTTTTTTCTCCTAAAATAAAAAAAGGTTTATATTTACCTGCTCTTTGCAATGGTATTGCACAGAGTGCCCTCTTACCTCCTCTTCTGGGTTCCCCCGCCGGTGTTAACCACTCCTCCACTTCTCTGTGTGCCCCCATAGCAAGCCACTTGCTATAGGGGCACACAGGCGGGTGCTCTCCCAAGCACCTTGGCTCCATCTTCTTCTCCCTCGTCACAGGATTTGTTTGACAGAAGCAGGAGCCAATATTCACCTTGCATCCAGAGATTTCACTCAGTATCATTCAACCCACTTGCTTTGAGCCCAGGTCATCCTGGGGCAGCCTCAGCTCATGACTGGACAGTAAAAGGAACAGAGCTCATCTCTCTGTCATGCTGCTTTCTCCTCCTATCAGCATGCTTCATGCATGGACTGATTGGCTCCTTATGTTGCTACCTTTCCAAACCCTACAGCCCTGCGGTACAGGAAATACAAGGGGCTGATACCTGGTCAAATCCACAGACTTACACTGCTTGTGTTTAATAAATACAATGAATTATAAATTAATGATTACAAAGCTGTGTGAGTTTGTGTCTTTTATATCTAGCTAATGTTAAGCTTTAACCATAACAACTTTGATAACTGATGCAGACACCTTTAGGTGCTTTGAAGCATTACTATACTTTAAAAAAATGTACACTGAAGAGGCACAGAAGATGCCTTTTCCCTGTCTTTGATGCTGATCTAATACCCATTCAACAATTTAATAATCCAGAGTATAAATTCTACCAGAGTACAGAGGATAAACTCTAGTGGCTTGCAACCACCAAGCTGTGACCCCACTTCCTTAGCCTCTAGCTAACTGCAAAACTTCTAACCTACCATAGTGTCTCTTAGCTCCCACAGTGTCAATAACCTCTCATAACTACCCACAGTGCCCCTAAGCCTCCTGAGAACCCTCAGCCCCAGCCTCCAAGCTCCCAAAGTACCCGCCAGCCTCCCACAGTGCCCTCCAGTCTGCCCCCCATAGTGCCACCAACCTTCAACAGTGACCCACAAGTGCTTCACAACCTCCCATGGTGCCTCCTAGCCCCTGAAGTGCCCCACCTTTCTGGGGAGACCCTGAACCGCATCCCATACAGGGCTGCCAAGTCAGCTGCAGAGTCCCTAAATCCCTTCAGGACCCTTCCCCCAATACAGTGACACCCAGCCCCACCTGTTTTTATACTGTTAGGGCATGGAAAGTTTTGGAAGAATTCGCACTGCCCTACTCTCAATAAGGTTGAGAACCTCTGCTTTATAGTATTGAAGGAAAGTACACAACCTATAGTCTCTCTGGGCCTTCGTGGGTGATATCTCACTGGATCGGGTACAGATGAGTATAAGACTAGCAAGGGGTTTTGAGGGCAGGGGAAACTTCACTATAAGTCTAACTGCACCTAAGGAGCAGTTAGACTTTGATCTCTTATGTGATTATAAAGGACCTATAAAAGTTGAGTTGGTTTAAAATATTAACCGTGTTAATCTTGTTATAGTAATGTCCAAATCCACTTGTAAATATTTTCTTCGAAAGTGCGGCAGGCAATTTCACGCAATGATTTCATTGTTTTCCCAGTAAAGTCCCACAGGATATGCCAAAGGCAGTAAAGGGCTCTCGTCTTTCACCGAATGCTTGTTTTGGACTCAAACTCCAGTGAAAAGTCTTAACTTTTATGTTCCAGCTTAGTATATTTAGAACTACAAGGCTGGTATCAATAAAGGAAACTATGAGAAGAAATGTTCACTTTATTAATCTGTTTTAAAATACTTTCAGAAGTAGATTGAGATAGGAAAAAAGTTGTTTACAAGCTAAATAATTATAGTCCCAAGATGAAGTATGAATAATTACATTTTCTTAGTAGTTAAGTATTTTTCCAGTTGCTACATATGTTTCAGCCTTGAAATTTTTGAAAGACATGAACCCAGCTAGGGGTCTACTGTAAAAAAAATTCTTATAGGGTAAGCGAAGTTCTTTAAGACTAGGTTCACACTACAAAGTGGTGCTACAAAGCCACGATCCGTGTGTGTTTCCCACACTGCATTGAAAATGCTCTGTAGTTGCGAGCTGCAGCAGGTGTTAATGTTAGGTTAACAAAACCCCAAACGCAGGTTGCAAACAGTGCATTTGCCGGCACTGCATCGCATTGTACAAATGTACCATGCAATCCAGTTGCAGTGCATTTCCAAAAGTAGTGCATGCACTATTTTTGGTGTGATGCAGTGTGGTTTCAGCCCATTCAAGGAATGTGCAGCAGGTTCCTGTGCGATTTATTGGGAATGATTTACTAAAACTGGAGAGTGCAAAATCTAGTACAGCTGTGCATGGTAGTCAATCAGCTTCTAACTTCAGCTTATTCAATTAAGCTTTGACAAAAAAAAGTAAAGCTGATTGGTGTCTAAGCAGAGTTGCACCAGATTTTGCACTCTCCAGTTTTAGTAAATCAACCCCATATTGTAAACCAAAACTAATGGTCCATCTGCAGCTATATTTGGGTCATAGATCATGTGTGGTTAGAATGTTTTTAGTGTTTTAGAGATTTTAAGTTGCTACAATTGCTCTTCATCCCCACTGGTGGACTGTATTTGGTACTGCAACATTGTCACTCTAGTCTGCCCACCAGACCCTCATTAATCTATTATAAAGATGCATACCCAACCCTCATTAAAGCATAACTCCAGGTATATGTATCAGTCCAGTTTGGCACATTGTAAGAATGCATATCTCATACCTGAGGGGCTGCTGAGGAAACTGACAATCGTTATAATAATTGGCGTAGATCTCTCTGTCCTGTGCTATAGGGCTTCCCATTTGAATACTGATTAGAAGGGGTCACTCTCTCGACACTGCCACCATTCACAGAACACCATGTAATTCGGCCCCGAACTTGACCCCGAACCCCATTGAAGTCAATGATGACCCATACTTTTGGGCAATAAAATGGCTCTAAAAAAGTCCAGGAAAAGGCTAGAGGGCTGCAAAAGGAAGCAAAATGGGGGTACGAGTAGGACAAGTGCCCTGCAACAAATGTGGATAGGGAAATAACTTAAAATCACATAAAAAAAATAAAAAATGGAGGAGGAGGTGGATGTGGAGTAGGGGATTGAGGAGGCGGTGACCGTTGCGGTGTAGGTGGAAGTGGCGGTGGAGGAGGAGGAGGAGGTAGCCAACACTGTTTTTTGTTTGTTTGTTTTATTTTTCTAATTGGGGTAGCCCCCAAAATATTGAGACATATAAAAAAAAAAAAAAGATCACTATCTGCAGACAAACCCAGAGATGTTCTAGCACGGGTTCACTTTTTCCATATAAAATGTACCATGGTTTATTTTCCATGTTTCTCCTGTTACAAATTCCAATAAAGACTTATGTTCTATAAAAAAAAAAAGAATAAGTTCACTTAAGTATACCAATGGCTGTGTGAGGCCGGTATAAATGTCTATTCTGTACAAGATACAGACAAGTCTTGTGGGATCCATGCCTGGTTCATTTTAATAAACGTTAGCTTGTCCACATTGGCTGTGGGCAGGCGGCAGTGCTTGTCTGTGATAACGCCCCCTGCCGTGCTAAACACACGTTCAGACAATACACTTGCTGCAGGGCAGGCCAGCACCTCCAAAGTATAAAGGGCAAGCTCAGGCCATATGCCCAATTTGGAGACCCAGAAGTTGAATGGGGCAGACCCATCAGTCAGTACATGTAGGCGTGTGCACACATACTGGTCCACCATGTTGCTGAAATGCTGCCTCCTGCCTATCAGCTGGTGGTGCTGTTTGTTGTGGCGTGCTGCTGACAAAGCTTTTCCCCATTTCGGCCATGCTAACCCTGCCTTCTGAGGTGCTGGCGGTGCCATAGCTGCGTTGGCGACCTCCTCCTCTGCCTTCACCTTGTGCTTCCACTGAGCCCCCGGTGTCATTTGGGAATGCCCTCAGCAGCGCGTCTACCAGCGTGTGCTTGTAGTCGTGCGTCGTCCGATCATGCTCCAGTGAGGGAATTAAGGACGGCACGTTGTCCTTGTAACGGGGATCTAGCAGGGTGGCCACCCAGAGGCAAAGACAAGCTGTCCTCTGTGGGAGGTGTATCATCTGTGTCCTCCGTATCCCCCCAGCCACGCTCCAGTGATGCCCACAAGCTGCGTTGGGTGCCACCCTGCTGTGAACACGGTTCCTCCTCATCATCATCATCATCCTCGTCCTCCTCATCCTCCAGAACTGTGCCCTGGCTTGAAATTTTTTTACCTGGCCTATGCTGGTGCAGGAACCCACCCTCCGAGCCAGTTGTGAATGACTGGCCTGATAACCGTGGAAATGACCCCTCTTCCTCCTCCTGTGTCACATCCTCTTCCATCATCGCCCAAAGTGTTTTTTCAAGGAGACATAGAAGTGGGATAGTAACTCTGAGAACAGCGTAATCGGCACTGGCCATGTTGGTGGAGTACTCGAAACACCGCAATATCGTACACAGGTCTTGCATGGAGGCCCACGCATTGGTGGTGAAGTGGTGCTGTTCCGCAGAGCGACTGACCCGTGCGTGCTGAAGCTGAAACTCCACTATTGCCTGCTGCTGCTCGCACAGTCTATCCAGCATGTGCAAGGTGGAGTTCCACCTTGCGGGCACGTCGCATAGGGGGCGGTGAGCGGGAAGGCAGAATTTCCACTGCAGCGCAGACAGGCGAGCAGCAGCAGGGTGAGAACGCCAAAAGCACGCACAGACGGCCCGCACTTTCTGCAGCAGCTCTGACATATCAGAGTCGTTTTTAGAAATTTCTGCACCACCAAATTCAACACATGCGCCAGGCAAGGGATGTGCGTCAAACCAGCTAGGCCCAGAGCTGCTACGAGATTTCGCCCATTATTGCACACCACCAGGCCGGGCTAGAGGCTCAGTGGCAACAACCACTCACGGTCTGTTGTTCAATGCCCGTCCACAGCTCCTGCGCAGTGTGGGGTTTATCCCCCAAACATATCAGTTTTAAACCATCCTGCTGTAGTTTCCCCCTGGATGTGCTGTAGTTGGTAGTGAAGGTGTCACGCTGACCGGATGAGGAGATGGTAGAGGAGGAGGAAGCGGAGTAGGAGGAGGAGGCAACAGGAGGCAAAGAGAAATGCCCTGCAATCCTTGGTGGTGGAAGAACATGCGCCAAACTGCTATCCGCCTCAGGCCCACCCGCCACTACATTTGCCCAGTGTGCAGTTAGCGAGATATAGTGTCCCTGCCCATGATTACTGGTCCACGCATCAGTGATTATGTGGACCTTGCCACTGATGGCGTTGCGCAGTGCACACCTGATCTTGTCCCCGACTTGTTTGTGCAGGGAAGGGATGGCTCGTCTGGAAAAGTAGTGGCGATTTTGAAATGCTGGCATTCAGGGCCAGGGATCGTGGGTGGGTAGGGGGGTACTTCCTCTTTCTCTCCAGTGTTTGGGAGATGGACAGCTGTAAGCTTCCATGGGACCGTGTGGCAATGCTTGGGGACGGTGGCGAACATGGTGGCGTTGCTGTCACATCGTCTGTTTGCTGGGTGGCAGGTGACATTGGCACTGTAGAGGTTAAGGAAGAGGCCGAGGCAGCAGAAGAGGAAGCAGGAGGAGCCCGAGACCTTTTTGGATTTTGAGGTGCTTATTCCACTGCAGCTCGTGCTTTGCATGTAGATGCCTGGTCATGCAGGTTGTGCTCAGGTTTAGAACATTTATGCTCCGGCTCAGGCTATCATTGCACAGCGTGCAAACCACCCGTGTCTTGTCGTCAACACATTGTCTGAAGAACTGCCATGCCAGGGAACTCCTTTGAGCTGCCTTTGGTGTGCTAGGTCCCTGGGTGCGGTGGGTAGTAGCAGGCCTACTGTCTAGGGGACGATCGCTCCGCTTTTGCATCCTGCTTCCTCTTTTGCTGTGCTGGTGCCTCTGTGCGACCACCACCTCTTCCTCCAAACTGCACACGTCACTCGCATGACCTTCATTCCATGTGGGGTCTAGGACCTCATCATCCTCCACATCATCTTCCACCTACTCTTCACCACTGCCCTCCTTGTCAGTCTGCACACTGTAGAAAGCCGCAGCAGTTGGCACCTGTGTTTCGTCATCATCAGAGATGTGCTGCGGTGGTGTTTCCATGTCCTCATCCTGAAACAGAAGTGGTTGGGCATCGGTGCACTCAATGTCTTCCACTTCTGGGGCAGGGCTATGTGGATGGCCCACGGAAAGCACACCAGCAGAGTCATCAAAAAGCATAAGAGACTGCTGCATGACTTAGAGCTCAGACTGCTTAGCTGATTTACAAAGGGCTGAGGTGAAAGACAGATGGCCATGGGGTTCAGGTGCCAACTCTGAGCTTTCATCAAGGGCCCGGGTGCGAGACAATGTGAAGGAACTGGAGGCATTGTCAGCCACCCAATCTACTAGTGCCTGTACTTGTTCTGGCCTCACCATTCGTTGAGCGGCATTTGGGCCTACCATATAACGTTTAAGGTTCTGTCGGCTACTCACACCTGAGGAAGGTGTTTCACTTATGCGTGTAGCTGGCACAGATCGACCACGTCCTCTCCTTGCAACAGGAGCTTCACCAACACCACCAACACCAGCAGCACCACGACCACGTCCCTTATTTGGCGCTCTCCTCATTCTGGACGCAAATGTACTATTTAGCACAAATTTATATTATTTTTTAAACCGGCAATGTAGATGCACTTTTTAATTTTGTGCAAGAAATGCACAGCAAGGTGCAAATGTACTATGTAGCACTCTTTATTATTCATTTTTTTTAAACAAGCAATGTAGCCGCACTTTTTAATTTTGTGCAAGAAATGCACCGCTGGCCGCAAATGTGTATTACTGCTCCCCTCACCGCCCCAGAGATGCTGCTTGCAGGACTTTTTGTAACGTCCCGCAATCGCACCGCCCCAGTGTGAAAGCACTCAGGACTTTCACATTGGGGTGGATTGGGGGGGGATTTTTGAGTCGCTTTACAGACGCTATTTTTAGCTAAATAGCATCTGTAAAACGCTTCAGTGTGAAAGTAGCCTAACAGTTTTATTGCACTTACCCTTACCTGGCCTGGATGCCCTCCTTCATATCCCCTGACAAGTCACAAACTTATCTGCCCCCATGTCCAGCTCAACCTATGAAAAGTCCATATTCTGTTGGATTCTGTTTACCAATTGTGGATATATTTCCTTACTCTTTTGCTGGGACATAGGAGCTAGTAATTTCAGAAATAAAAGTCAGCTTCCATGCTTTCTTACTACCTACAGGACAGTACATGCATAGCCAAAACTTTTTTTTTAATTTTTTGGGTATTTTTTAGCCACCAAATGTGGCAAAATGATAAAAAAAATCTAATTTTATTGATACAAAACATTTAAAAACAAAACCATAGCATACAAAGCAACATATGTTATTTATACAGTATTTCACAAAAGTGAGTACACCCCTCACATTTTTGTAAATATTTTATTATATCTTTTCATGTGACAACACTGAAGAAATGACACTTTGATACAATGTAATGTAGTGAATGTACAGCTTGTATAACAGTGTAAATTTGCTGTCCCCTCAAAATAACTCAACACACAGCCATTAATGTCTAAATTGCTGGGAACAAAAGTGAGTACACCCCTAAGTGCAAATGTCCAAATTGGGCCCAAAGTGTCAATATTTTGTGTGGCTACCATTATTTTCCAGCACTGCCTTAACCCTCTTGGGCATGGAGTTCACCAGAGCTTCACAGGTTGCCACCGGAGTCCTCTACCACTCCTCCACGACAACATCACGGAGCTGGTGGATGTTAGACACCTTGTGCTCCTCCACCTTCCGTTTGGCAATGCCCCACAGATGCTCAATAATGTTTAGGTCTGGAGACATGCTTGGCCAGTCCATCACCTTTACCCTCAGCTTCTTTAGCAAGGCAGTGGTCATCTTGGAGGTGTGTTTGGGGTTGTTATCATGTTGGAATACTGCCCTGCGGCCCAGTCTCCGAAGGGAGGGGTTCATGCTCTGCTTCAGTATGTCACAGTACATGTTGGCATTCATGGTTCCCTCCATGAACTGTAGTTCCCCAGTGCCGGCAGCACTCATGCAGCCTCAGACCATGACACTCCCACAACCATTGCTTGGCTGTAGGCAAGACACACTTGTCTTTATACTCCTCACCTGGTTGCCACCACACACACTTGACACCATCTGAACCAAATAAGTTTATCTTGGTCTCATCAGACCACAGGACATGATTCCAGTACTCTATGTCCTTAGTCTGCTTGTCTTCAGCAAACTGTTTGTGGGCTTTCTTGTGCATCATCTTTAGAAGAGGCTTCCTTCTGGGACGACAGCCATGCAGACCAATTTGATGCAGTGTGTGGCGTATGGTCTGAGCACTGACAGGCTGACCCCCCACCCTTTCTACCTCTGCAGCAATGCTGGCAGCACTCATACGTCTATTTCCCAAAGACATCCTCTGGATATGACGCTGAGCACGTGCACTCAACTTCTTTGGTCGACCATAGCGAGGCCTGCTCTGAGTGGAACCTGTCCTGTTAAACTGATGTATGGTCTTGGCCACCGTGCTGCAGCTCAGTTTCAGGGCTTTGGCAATCTTCCTATAGCCTAGGCCATCTTTATGTAGAGCAACAATTCTTTTTTTCAGATCCTCAGAGAGCTGTTTGCCATGAGGTGCCATGTTGAACTTCCAGTGACTAATATGAGAGAGTGAGAGCGATAACACCAAATTTAAGACACCTGCTCCCCATTCACACCTGAGACCTTTTAACACTAACGAGTCACGTGACACGGCGGAGGGAAAATGGATAATTGGGCCCAATTTGGACATTTCAACTTAGGGGTGTACTCACTTTTGTTGCCAGCAGTTTAGACATTAATGGCTGTGTGTTGAGTTATTTTGAGGGGACAGCAAATTTACACTGTTATACAAGCTGTACACTCACTACTTTACATTGTAGCAAAGTGTCATATCTTCAGTGTTGTCACATGAAAAGATATAATAAAATATTTACAAAAATGTGAGGGGTGTTCTCACTGTTGTGAGATACTGTATATAGCATGGAGGTCCCAGCGTATTTCAACTCCAAAGGGTCTTCATCAGGAGACAAACAGCATGTTTATTTCTACAATTTGAACATAGAATCAGAAATAGTAAAAAAAAGTAAAAGATATACACATATAAACAGGTGAAACCAGAAAGCAGAATGTTCACCCTATAGTGTATAATGATATGAATGCAAGGGACACAATAAGCGGCAGACCAAATGATGTATACTACTAAAAAAGGAAAACCATTTTTACTTACATTAATTAAAGGTAAAAAAGGAAAGGGAAATTGTGCTGACTGTCATTATTTTTTTTTTTTTAGTTTTGAATAGAGCAGGGAAGGGTTAATAATAATTTTGGACTATCTTTGCTATTGAGGGACAGTTCCCTTTAGTTTCTTTCTTGGAAATTAAGTAAGGCAAATCCCTTCCCTTCTCCAGTTGTCACAGGAACATTTTTCCCCATTGGAATATATCTCTTTACCTCTTGTTCTGGTAAGAGCTCTAAATTTTTGAATTCACCTAAATATAAAGACAATAAAAACGTGACTGGGGTTCTAAAACTCTATCTGAAAACAAAAAAAGAGTTTCAGTTATACATACATAGACTTAAAATAGCATGTTGACACCCTAGGTCAGTGTGCTGTTTTTGGGGTTGGGGTGCTGAACTGTGCCCAGTATTTTTGCACAGTGTCATGTGGTTCAGTGGTGCAGGCAGATCAGCTGCAGTAATAACGCTAATTCAGGGTGGACAGCATTAAGGACGGCCCCAGCATTCAGAAGGGATGCCTCCTCTAAGACCTGCTCCACCTCCTGTCCATTGTGATGTATGGTGAAGGTTGAAAGATTGGAACCTCTTATGAAGGGGGGGGCACTGAAGACTCTGATGCCAAAGAAAGGTGAGTGCCTAAGGATTTTGATGTAAACGATGGGGGGGGGGGGGACTGAGGCCTCGGGTGTGAAAGGGGAGGGGGGGGCTGAGGATGCTGAGGTGAAAGGGAGGGGTAATAAAAACCCAAATGTGAAAGGAGGAATAAGGACTCTTCAAAGTGTGCCGTGAATAGAAAAAAGGTAGAGAAACACTGTCCTAGGTGACCCTAGCATTACATTTAATTATTGGTTTAAAGGCCTCCATTAGCAAAAGAGTTGAGGCACAGGTGTCCCTGCATTCATCACACAGAAGCAGCTTCTAGCTCCTGGCTAGATATGCTTCAGTGCCTCTAGTCACTCTATAAAAGTGGAGATTTCTCATCATCCATCAGTACTTGTCAGCAGGACGTCTTGACACGTGTTGGGTGCTTCTGTAGCAACATGTCACCATAGAAGAAAGCACAGTTTGTTTTTCTTTTCTTTTCCATGAAAGGACAGCTAACAATGGAGTTATTTTAAGCTTTAAGCAGGTATAATACATGACGTTGACCTCCAGCTTACCGAGAAGACGGAGCTAAATAGTCTAGCAACATCTCACCGGTCATTGTTGGTGAATGTATTGTCTGTGAAAGAGTCCTAACAAAAAAGTCAAAACAGCCATGTCACCCTCCTTACCACTTTGTATGCCCATTGACTACAAAGATCTTTAGCGTATGTGCAGTAGGGAACCAGCCGTTTCCATTAGTGGAGATGGAGATGGCAGCACCCGATAGCCGATTGAAAAATCGGCTCAGGTGAGGACACCGCTTGATTCCTGGACAGGTAAGTGTCCTCATATTAAGGCCTCATACACACAGGCGTTTTGTAATGCCACGTTTTTGGGCGTTTTTTGCAGCTCTCCATGTTATTTAATGGCCCTCTAAAACGCTGACGTTTTTGAGCAGTAGAGGGCGTCGGCGTTAGTGAGCTGTAGCTAGAACCCACGGCCAGCACGTTCTGCAGCTGCAGCATCATGGCGTTTTTGACGCCGAGCCGGCAAAAGGCTCAATAATGTTGCTTAACGTTGTATACGCAGCGTTAAGCCTCGTCAGGCGTTCTATTCAAAATCAATGGTTCCCTATGGGAACCCATTGATTTGAATAGAAGCCGCACCAAAAGTCGGATCATGGTGTGCTAGATGTCTTAAAAGGGACCCCCCGCAAAAAAATTGCGTGAGGTCCCCCCTCCAAGAGCAAACCAGGCTCTTCGATCTGGCATGGATTTTAAGAGGAACCCCCACGCCGAAAAAACAGCGTAGGGTCCCCCCCAAAATCCATACCAGACCCTTATCAGAGCACGCAGCCTGGCAGGCCAGGAAAGGGGGTGGGGATGAGCGAGCGCCCCCCCCCCCTGGACCGTACCAGGCCGCATGCCCTCAACATGCCACCGCAAAGCACATTGTCCCCATGTTGATGGGGACAAGAGCCTCTTCCCGACAACCCTGGCCGTTGGTTGTCGGGGTCTGCGGGTGGGGGCTTATCAGAATCTGGAAGCCCCCTTTAATAAGGGGGCCCCCAGATGCCGGCACCCCCACCCTATGTAAATGAGTATGGGGTACATCGTACCCCTACCCATTTACCTGGGGGAAAAAAAGTGTACAAAAAAAAAACACTACACAGCTTTTTAAAATATTTTATTAAATCAGCTCCGGCATCTTCTCCCCTCTCTTCTCCCTCGTCTTCTTTCTTCGGCTCTTTTGCAGGGTGTCTTCTGAGGGATCTTCTGCGGGTCTTCTGCTCTTTTTTGCCGCTGTCTCCCCGGCTAGCTTCTACCGCTTCTGCTTCTTCTTCTTCTCCTTCTTCTTCTGGAGATGTTGACTCGTCGCTTTCTTCGACTCGAATGCCGGGTCCGTGCTGCGCGGTTATTGGCATGGGGCGGGGCCACACGATGACGTCATCATGAGCCCCACCCTCATGATGTCACATCCTGGGGCGGGCCATCACATCAGCTACGGTATTTATAGCTGCTGAGATTAATATTTTTCTGAAGGAGCCTGGCGCTCCCCTGTAACCACTTGAAGGCCAGGACTTTCTTTTTGTTTACAAATAAAAATATGTATTTCATGCTGACTGCAGTGGGTGGGTTGCTGGCTTTGGCAGGCAGCGGGCGGGTTGCAGGCTCCGGCAGGCAGTAGGCTTCTACGGGTGGCTCCTGCGTATGTGTCTGCTGTGCCGCTCCTCCCGCCTTCTCCCCTAATGGACAGGCCGCTACTGTTACAGTTTCTCATGTGACCCCTTGGGAAAATGATTTGCCCACCCCTGCCCTAAGACGTCCTTAGTTTCTTTTTGGTCTGAACATTCTGTGCAGGATCCTGTTTATGTGCAGGACACCTACTTTTATGTTGAACTCTACTTTCATTGTGACTTCTGGTCTGCTACATACTGTGGCCACAAGAAAGAGGTCTGACTCCTCGTTATTTTATTGAGAATACAAAGGGGAATGGGAACATTCAGGCCCCGTTCACACATTTGCTTGTACAATGCTCAACAAGCCAAATCCCATTCATTTCAATGGCCTCTGTTCACATATGAGCATTCTGTAACCTGAAGCAAAATGCCTGTGGCTCAAAAAAGTACATGAGCTGCTTTTTGTCAGATAACATGCATTTTTGACCCCATAGACTTTAATAGAAATGCCCGACTTGAGCATTTTACAAGCGTTTTGATGCAGCTCTCTACCCCTAATTTGCTCTCCCTCTTTTCCCCCTAGTGCTTTCTATTGGCTTAACAAAAACACCTGAAGCGTGTAATAGGCTTTTAAATCTCTTTAAAAATGCTTGCAAAAAGCTGCAAAAACAACCGAAAAAAGCCAGTAAATCGCTACGCTCAGGTGTAAATGGAGTCTTAAAGTGTTACTAAACCCAGCCCACTCACAATGCACACAGCTTCTTCTTTTTATATCAAAATGCTGCTGCTATATACCTTTTTTTCATCTGTATATTGCAGTCAGGTGATAAGCTGTAAGGAGCCAGGGCTTCCAGTGTTCATATAGGAGGAGATTTCACTCTCTGATGATGTAACTTCCTTTGCATCAGTGACCCTTCACCCACAATCCAGCCAGAGCTGATTGGTGCTTTGCCAATGACATGCTCAGTTTACAAATAAACAATCACTGCCTCTAAAACTGCACTGCAGTCTGTGTCCATGTGAAACAGGAGGAACGAACAGAGCACGTGCAACCTTTCCACCCTGCCTGCATGTAGTATAGTATACTATAGTCTAATAGAGTAGACAGGGCAAGAAGGAAGTATCTGGCCATACAAGATCAAACTGCCTTTTTACACAATACAGAGGATTAACCCCTTAATATACACAGTGGGTTTAGTAACACTTTCATTCTCATATGTAAGTGGATAGATAGTCAGAGAGAAAGACTAGTGCAGTACAGAAACATAAACACCCAATGGCTCTTCAACCCAGTGGAGTTCCCTTGCTAAAGTTGAAAGTGAAAGGT
The DNA here is from genome assembly GCA_018402905.1 of Glandirana rugosa. Classification (NCBI taxonomy): domain Eukaryota; kingdom Metazoa; phylum Chordata; class Amphibia; order Anura; family Ranidae; genus Glandirana; species Glandirana rugosa. The sequence continues at coordinate 139,122 of BLSH010304172.1, read as the reverse complement.
TCAATTTAAAACAAATAAAAAAATAACAAACATGCCATACTTACCTGCTCCATGCAGTGGTTTTGCTCGCTCCCATGCCCCACTCTCTGCATCCATAAGACACATAGAGCTGCAGCTCGGCCACACCCACCCTCGCCCCCCGCCCTCTCCTCATTGTCTCACTGACTGTGATTGACATTAGCAGGAGCCAATAGCTTCTACTGCTGTCTCAGCCAATGAGGAATGAGAGGCCTGGGAGAAGCTCAGCTCTCGTGCACATCACTGGATCGAGAGCTGGAGGGGCTGCTGCATACAAAAGGTTTTTTACCTTCATGCATAGAATGCATAAAGGTAAAAAACCTTGGGCCTTTAAAACCACTTTAGGAAGTGTGTGTTTCACTAAGAGGATAAAGTGTTAAAGTGGTTGTCAACCTGTGACAACCACTTTAACCTACAGGTAAGCCTAGAATAAGGCTTACCTGTAGGTGCACTGCGTATCTCCCAAACCTGCATGGTTCAGGAGATATGCAGTGTTTTGCATGTCATGTAGGCCTCCGTGCCATTTCTCCACTGACCCTGTGCCGTGACTGACGGCTTCAACGCGCATGTGACGTCACGCGACTCCGGCCAGTCACAGAGCCGGAGTCGCAGCCCTGGAAGGAAGAGGGACAGAAGATGGACGTAGCCTGGAGCAGGGACATCGCTGGACGCCGCAGGCTTCATTTTCAGGTAAGTGGCACATAATGGGCTACTATGCGGTGCATAGTAGCCCATTATGCTTCTACTTTACAGGGTTATATTGAGGAAGTAAACCCAACCTGGGGTTACTTCCTCTTTAAGATGTGTTTGTTTTTCTTTACACTCATATTTCTTAACTTGATTTTTTCCTGGAAAGATCACCAATTGCAATGCATTTATAGATGTGCTAAGCTTAGCATTCTAAACCAAATAAATAAAACCAGACAATATCAAGTTAGTGACATGCTCCTCACACCAGGCAAAACATTGTGTAATCTGGTAAAGGATCAGCCCACATCTCCCATTCCTATCCCAAATAAACCTTATCTCACTTACAGAAGGCTTTCCCTTTATTCATACACCTAGCAGAGTCAGGCCATTGCTTAGTCTATGGTTGTGTGTTGGAGCCTACACCCTCACCTAGGGAACGGATGGCTGAAATTCAATAGCAGAGGTGTGATTAAAGCAATCTATCAGTTGCACTGGTCCAGCATTCCTGGGAGTTTCCACCTTTTGTAGTGAGATGTGTAATGTTGCTGGAGGCATCAACCATGGTCCTGACCTTCTAAAACTCTATTTTACTGCCTTCTCCCTTGTGTGGCTTTCAGGGTCAAAGTTATACATCATATCTGTTCCATATAAAAATACAGCACACAGTTCAGAGATATTCTATATATACGCTAATACAGAGTGACAATGTGATGTTCGAGTTTTGTAGATCAGCATTGACCAGTGCTTTCACCCTGTTAAAGGGAATGCATAGCTCGCAACTGTCCCTGATTTCGAGGGACTGTCCCTGATTTGGAACAATGTCCCTCTGCCCCTCATTGCTCATCATTTGTCCCTCATTTTGGTCTGATGCATATACCTATATATAAAATGCACTATTTATCTATCAAAAAGTGTTTTACAATGCTAAACCTTTCATCCAATTTCTAAATTGCTGCATTTGTAAATTTAAAAAGCCAATATAAAGGAATAGAAATGGTAAAAAAAAGCACTTGGTGTGGCAGGGGGTGTGTCCTATGCCTACATACATTTGCTAATAGGTGCCCCTTGTTTCCATCTCAGAAAGTTGGGAGGTATGGGGATGGAGGGATGATAAATCCACTGCCACGATCAGCAGGTTAAAATTATGTTACAGGTGGGACTCAAAAAAAAAGAAATGCTATGTTAATGTAAGTGACAGGCCATGCCATATATTTCCTTTTTTTATTTGCCGATAGTTTTACTTGCTGGTCATTCAGCAACAAACCTGACCAAACATATTAGACATCTCTGAGACTGTAGACAGAGGTGGAGCTCTAAGGCACATGGTCTCAGGCAATATTCAAACAGGGCCTGTCTTATACAAAAAGCCATTAACCGGTTTATTTCATGAGATCCTATTTTTATAGAAACAGGTCTATGTCTCTTACAATGTATTTCTTTCTGTGTGCTTGTAGTAGTATAATATACACATATGAATAATAGACAAATATGCAAAATATCTTCACTCTGTGGGAAATCCTTAAAGGGGAACTAATGGTTTTGTGTCAATATTACTTTTTTTTTTTACCTTTTTTTAAATGTAATCTTAAAATATACACATTTTGTTTGGCAAATATATAATAATACATGATAAATGATTTAGCAGGCACTGGGGTTAGCTGTAGAAACTATATAAGAGGTTTGCTTTGAAACGTTATGGTCTCCAAACTGTGACCCTTTGCTTGCCTTTATCTGGCCCTTGGTAAATAGTACATAATAATATATAAACGGTTTGTTTTACACATATAAAATTCTAATGTAAATTTTTTTCCATTTTTTTTTTTCATTATAACTGTGTTTTGGTAATCAAGGGGAAATTCCTAAAGGGTGTCTCACTTCTATAAAACGTATAAACAGATAATAAGTATACACATATAATATGATGATGTTCGTGTGTCTTTCTTTATGTAACATTCTCTGTATCTGGACAAAGATATTTTTATCCTAGAGTACTTTATTTGGCCAATTACCGAAA